>CAXASD010000119.1:0-133255 GCA_963971435.1 Lasius platythorax | reverse complement strand
GGAGATTGGCGATGGCTGTTAGACTTTTGCAAGCCAACGTTAATAGAAGTAGACCCTCTCTCGATCTATTGATCCACAATGCGAGGGAAATGGATGTTGGGCTCCTAATAATCTCGGAACCCAACGTTGTTCCAACATCGGACAATTGGTTCGCCAGCAGGGATGGGCATGCTGCCATTTTTTGTGATATCGATCGTCTAAGGATGAGATGTCGGTTGGCTAAGCAGGGTACCGAATACGTGGCTGTTTGCTGCGGGCCATATCTGATTATTTCTATCTATATATCTCCCAGTATTGGACTGCCCAATTTCAACGCCGTATTGGATGATCTTTCCGACGCATTTTCGAACCGCGCGGATAGGATCATAATTGGGGGAGATTTCAATGCAAAATCTTACCTGTGGGGATCTCTATATACGGACAGTAGAGGTCGACTACTAGCGAGCTGGGCGGCAGAGCGTGATCTCCGTACTGCTAATACGGGAAACACGCCTACGTGTGTACGGCCGCGGGGATCCTCCATAGTCGATATCACATGGACTTCCCCTGATTTATTACCGTTTATTAAGAACTGGTGCGTTAAAGTGGATATAGAATCTCTCTCAGATCACTTGTACATCTCGTTCACATTGGACACTGCACGACCTCGTCCACCTTCTGGTCGTCCAGCGCACCGGAGATGGAACCTGAGAAAATTCAATAAGGACTTCTTTCTGGCCACCCTGCATTGGAGGGGACATGATCCGGAGGTTGAAGACAGATCAAATATCACACAAATGGTCATCTGGCTGGACCAGATTATGGAGGAGGCCTGCGATGCGGCGGCCCCGAGGGTAGGCCCGAAGAAACCCTGCAGACAGGCCTATTGGTGGCAGGATTCAGTGGCTGTTCTACGAGGTAACTGTACCCATGCCCGCAGATTGTGGCAAAGAGCCAAAAGGAGGAAACGCTCGCAAAGGAGGAAACGCTCGCAAGCAATAATCAGAGAATTGGGTTTCACTTATAAGCAGAAACGCAAGGAGCTGAGGATGGAGATCAACAGGCTAAAGTCGGAGGCGTGGCAGGACCTGCTCAACACCTTGGATGAGGACCCATGGGGGCTCCCATACAGGCTGGTCCTTAAAAAACTCAGGAAGGCTTCCCCTAGCTTAACGGAGACCCTGGATCCTGAGATCTTGTCGGATCTTCTGGATTCACTTTTTCCAAAAAACAACATACCGGACCCGTTGGGAGACTGGAGAGATTTTGCCTGGTCCGACGAATGGCTCATCCAACAGGGCGAAGTACAGAAAGTAATCCAAAAGAGAACAACGCCTTCTAGAAAGGCACCGGGACCCGATGGTATCCGATCAATTATTTGGAAGAGAGTTCCAAATAAAACATTGGATTGGATTAGACATATTTTCAACTTATGTTTAATAGAAGGTGAATTCCCGACTGTGTGGAAGTGCGCTGACCTAGTGTTGATCCCCAAGGGAAAAACACCCAATTTGATCGAGACCAGGTTGCCCAAGGTGAGACCCATATGCTTATTGAATGAGATTGGGAAAGCCTTTGAGCGCATTTTGGCGGAGAGGATACTGTTTTGGCAGAGCGAACACCCCGATTCCGAGTTCTCGGCCAATCAATTTGGATTCAGAAGACAGCGTTCCACGTGCGACGCGCTATTGTTAGTGAGGGAAATAACCTCACGCGCCACAGATAACAAAGGTTTTGCGTTCGTCATATCCTTGGACATCAAGAACGCGTTCAATAGTATCCCGTGGTCAGTGATTCGCAGGGCCCTGAGACGCAAAGGTTTTCCCGCGTATCTGTGTAGAGTTGTAGATTCCTACCTGTCGGACAGGAGGATTTGGTATATGGGTCACGATGGCAAGAGGCATGAAAGAGCCATGGAGGCTGGAGTGCCTCAGGGCTCTGTGCTCGGGCCGATACTATGGAACATCTCGTTTGACGGTATCTTAGATGTGGTCGAGGACGATAACAATGACGGCGAAAGTCATATTATTTGTTACGCGGACGACACATTGATCGTTGTTACGGGTAGGAATCTGTTGAGAACGCGTATTAGGGCTTGCGTTATGGCCAATAGGGTCGTCAATAAAATAGCGAGGCTTGGTTTGTCCGTGGCCACGGAAAAAACAGAAGCCATGTTATTCTACGGTAAGAGAACGGATGACCTACCGAATTATATAGCGATTAATGACATCAATGTGAACTTGATGTCCAATATTAAGTATCTAGGGATATTTATTGACGCTAAATGGTCATTTAACGACCATTTTGTATATATAAAGGAAAAGGCAGGACGAGTAATAAGAGCCTTAAATAGACTCATGCCAAACCTCAGAGGCCCGGATGAGAGGCGTCGTCGGCTTTTTGCTAATGTAATTTTATCAGTGATACTCTACGGCGCTCCGGTCTGGGGGGACGAGGTAGTCTCCAACAGACTTCAGAAAGTGATGGGGAGCCTCGAGCGTTCGGTCGCGCAGCGGGTAATATCTGCGTACAGAACCGTGTCCAGCAACGCGGCTCTCCTCTTGGCTAGGATGCCTCCTCTAAAGTTTTTGGCTCCCATGAGAAAAAGGGTCTACGATCAACTGAAGAGACACAGGGAGGAAGAAGGTGTGATCACGCGGGGGACTAGAAACGAGATCAAAGAGACGGAATTTCGAAGAATGTGTGAACTATGGCGAGGTCACTTAGAACGGCCAAATACTCCTGGAGAGTACACGAAGATGGCTGTGGTCCCCAGACTAGAAACATGGATGATGAGGAATCATGGGAGTATGTCGTTCCATTTGACGCAACTGATGACAGGACATGGTTCCTTTGGGAAATTCTTATGCAGAATTGGGAAAAAAGGAGACCCCAGCTGCGACCTCTGCGGCGAGGATGTTGACAACGCGCTGCACGTCTTAAAGGAATGTCCAGTTTGGGATCCTCAAAGGATCGAGCTGAAGCGCAAGTTGGGGCTAACAAGGGATTTCACCCTCGGCGATATTATCGACGCCATAATTAGCACGAGTGAACACTGGAGGACCTTCTCCGCGTTTGCGCAAGAAGCTATGCGGGAAAAAGAGGAGGAGGAGAGGCGTCGCAAGAGGGCTAGAACTTATCCATCTTCCTCTTCCGGAGACGGCGGGTCGAGCAGATGACGGCGGCGGTGGTAATCGTTAGCCGGATACTTGGCTCGCTTCAATATCATACGAGAGCCTTCGTTTTTTTCATATCATCTCACTACATCAAAATCTGTCATCGTTGTTGTAATTGTCTTGTTACTGTTTGTCATTCATTCATTTCTTATTCGTTCTCATTCATCACTCATTCATCCTCCATTTCATTTTATGCTTGTGATTTCACGAGTGAAATGGGTCGGTTGTAGCGGGGGACCGCGGGTGGTCTCCGTTGGGTTACATTTGTACTTGTCGGGGGTCGCCTCCCGGTTGCTCGGCTTTGGTGATGTTAATGTGTTGTCATTATCTGTTATGTATGTGTTGTTGTTCGCTCGTCGTTTCGGAACAATATACTCCTCCTCGATCCTATTGGGGAAATAAACCTAGGGGAAAGGGATGGTACAGGGGGGTTGGGGGGACGTGCATTCCATCTGTTTTGGCCCGCTTGCCGGGGCATAAATACTTGGCAATGCACAGTTTTATATAATTTAGTTTTTCGATTCGTGGGGGCAAAGTACGGATATAATTCGTATATATCGGTATGTTTGCGCTCACCTTTTCTTTCTTTCAGTTACACATTTACAATCACAGATACACAGGGTTGGGATCACACTAATACTTACACTTCACATTCACATACACATACTTAACTCACACACACACATATTTGGTTAGGTTCTTAAAAATAATTTGTTTTGTTTTGAATTGGATGGGTGAAGGGTAAGGCAGGCGCCTTAAGGGGGGAAGGGGGGGGGTTGGGACCGAGGAGGTAGCGCGCGGGGGATTACGGAGGCGGAATCGCGTGGCTGCCGGGCTCCGGGAAGTCATGTGCAAGCAGTTCCCCGGACCCCGGCAGGAAGGGCCCGAGGTGGTCACAGAGGAGGGGGTTTTAGTGGGTGCGAGTCTCACACTACCGGTTAGTACGGGCTAACCGGTGTGCATAACGCATTTCCCCCTACCTCCGTAAAAAAAAAAAAAAAAAAAAAAAGTAAAATGAGTAAAATGAGTAAAATGAGTAAAATGAGTAAAATGAGTAAAATGAGTAAAATGAGTAAAATGAGTAAAATGAGTAAAATGAGTAAAATGAGTAAAATGAGTAATGAGTAATGAGTAATGAGTAAAATGAGTATAATGAGTAAAACGAGTAAAACGAGTAAAACAAGTAAAATGAGTAAAATGAGTAAAATGAGTAATGAGTAAAATGAGTAAAATGAGTAAAATGAGTAAAACGAGTAAAACGAGTAAAAGGAGTAAAACGAGTAAAATGAGTAAAATGAGTAAAATGAGTAAAATGAGTAAAATGAGTAAAATGAGTAATGAGTAAAATGAGTAATGAGTAAAATGAGTAAAATGAGTAAAATGAGTAAAATGAGTAAAATGAGTAAAATGAGTAAAATGAGTAAAATGAGTAAAATGAGTAAAATGAGTAAAATGAGTAAAATGAGTAAAATGAGTAAAATGAGTAAAATGAGTAAAATGAGTAAAATGAGTAAAATGAGTAAAATGAGTAAAATGAGTAAAATGAGTAAAATGAGTAAAATGAGTAAAATGAGTAAAATGAGTAAAATGAGTAAAATGAGTAAAATGAGTAAAATGAGTAAAATGAGTAAAATGAGTAAAATGAGTAAAATGAGTAAATGAGTAAAATGAGTAAAATGAGTAATGAGTAAAATGAGTAATGAGTAAAATGAGTAAAATGAGTAATGAGTAATGAGTAATGAGTAATGAGTAAAATGAGTAATGAGTAAAATGAGTAAAATGAGTAAAACGAGTAAAACGAGTAAAATGAGTAAAATGAGTAAAATGAGTAAAATGAGTAATGAGTAAGATGAGTAAAATGAGTAAAATGAGTAAAATGAGTAAAATGAGTAAAATGAGTAAAATGAGTAAAATGAGTAAAATGAGTAAAATAAGTAAAATGAGTAAAATGAGTAATGAGTAGAATGAGTAAAATGAGTAAAATGAGTAAAATGAGTAAAATAAGTAAAATGAGTAATGAGTAATGAGTAAAATGAGTAAAATAAGTAAAATGTGTAAAATGAGTAAAATGAGAAAAATGAGTAAAATGAGTAATGAGTAAAATGAGTAAAATGAGTAAAATGAGTAAAATGAGTAAAATGAGTAAAATGAGTAAAATGAGTAAAATGAGTAAAATGAGTAAAATGAGTAATGAGTAATGAGTAATGAGTAAAATGAGTATAATGAGTAAAACGAGTAAAACGAGTAAAACAAGTAAAATGAGTAAAATGAGTAAAATGAGTAATGAGTAAAATGAGTAAAATGAGTAAAATGAGTAAAACGAGTAAAACGAGTAAAAGGAGTAAAACGAGTAAAATGAGTAAAATGAGTAAAATGAGTAAAATGAGTAAAATGAGTAAAATGAGTAATGAGTAAAATGAGTAATGAGTAAAATGAGTAAAATGAGTAAAATGAGTAAAATGAGTAAAATGAGTAAAATGAGTAAAATGAGTAAAATGAGTAAAATGAGTAAAATGAGTAAAATGAGTAAAATGAGTAAAATGAGTAAAATGAGTAAAATGAGTAAAATGAGTAAAATGAGTAAAATGAGTAAAATGAGTAAAATGAGTAAAATGAGTAAAATGAGTAAAATGAGTAAAATGAGTAAAATGAGTAAAATGAGTAAAATGAGTAAAATGAGTAAAATGAGTAAAATGAGTAAAATGAGTAAAATGAGTAAAATGAGTAAAATGAGTAAAATGAGTAAAAGGAGTAAAATGAGTAATGAGTAGAATGAGTAGAATGAGTAAAGAGTAAAATGAGTAAAATGAGTAAAATGAGTAAAATGAGAAAAATGAGTAAAATGAGTAAAATGAGTAAAATGAGTAAAATGAGTAAAATGAGTAAAATGAGTAAAATGAGTAAAATGAGTAAAATGAGTAAGATGAGTAAAATGAGTAAAATGAGTAAAATGAGTAAAATGAGTAAAATGAGTAAAATGAGTAAAATGAGTAAAATGAGTAAAATGAGTAAAATGAGTAAAATGAGTAAAATGAGTAAAATGAGTAAAATAAGTAATGAGTAAAATGAGTAAAATGAGTAAAATGAGTAAAATGAGTAAAACGAGTAAATGAGTAAAATGAGTAAAATGAATAAAATAAGTAAAATGAGTAAAATGAGTAAAATGAGTAATGAGTAATGAGTAATGAGTAAAATGAGTATAATGAGTAAAATGAGTAAAACGAGTAAAACAAGTAAAATGAGTAAAATGAGTAAAATGAGTAATGAGTAAAATGAGTAAAATGAGTAAAATGAGTAAAACGAGTAAAACGAGTAAAATGAGTAAAACGAGTAAAATGAGTAAAACGAGTAAAATGAGTAAAATGAGTAAAATGAGTAAAATGAGTAAAATGAGTAAAATGATTAAAATGAGTAAAATGAGTAAAATGAGTAATGAGTAAAATGAGTAAAATGAGTAATGAGTAAAATGAGTAAAATGAGTAAAATGAGTAAAATGAGTAAAATGAGTAAAATGAGTAATGAGTAAAATGAGTAATGAGTAAAATGAGTAAAATGAGTAAAATGAGTAAAATGAGTAAAATGAGTAATGAGTAAAATGAGTAAAATGAGTAAAATGAGTAAAATGAGTAAAATGAGTAAAAAGAGTAAAATGAGTAAAATGAGTAAAATGAGTAATGAGTAATGAGTAAAATGAGTAAAATGAGTAAAATGAGTAATGAGTAATGAGTAAAATGAGTAAAATGAGTAAAATAAGTAATGAGTAAAATAAGTAAAATGAGTAAAATGAGTAAAATGAGTAAAATGAGTAAAATGAGTAAAATGAGTAAATGAGTAAAATGAGTAAAATGAGTAAAATGAGTAAAATGAGTAATGAGTAAAATGAGTAAAATGAGTAATGAGTAATGAGTAATGAGTAATGAGTAAAATAAGTAATGAGTAAAATGAGTAAAATGAGTAAAACGAGTAAAACGAGTAAAACGAGTAAAATGAGTAAAATGAGTAAAATGAGTAAAATGAGTAAAATGAGTAAAATGAGTAAAATGAGTAAAATGAGTAAAATGAGTAAAATGAGTAAATGAGTAAAATGAGTAAAATGGGTAAAATGAGTAAAATGAGTAATGAGTAAAATGAGTAAAATGATTAATGAGTAATGAGTAATGAGTAATGAGTAAAATGAGTAATGAGTAAAATGAGTAAAATGAGTAAAATGAGTAAAATAAGTAAAACGAGTAAAATGAGTAAAATGAGTAAAATGAGTAAAATGAGTAAAATGAGTAATGAGTAAAATGAGTAAAATGAGTAAAATTAGTAAAATGAGTAAAATGAGTAAAATGAGTAAAATGAGTAAAATGAGTAAAATGAGTAAAATGAGTAAAATGAGTAAAATGAGTAAAATGAGTAAAATGAGTAAAATGAGTAATGAGTAAAATGAGTAAAATGAGTAATGAATAAAATGAGTAAAATGAGTAAAATGAGTAAAATGAGTAAAATGAGTAAAATGAGTAAAATGAGTAATGAGTAAAATGAGTAATGAGTAAAATGAGTAAAATGAGTAAAATGAGTAAAATGAGTAAAATGAGTAAAATGAGTAATGAGTAAAATGAGTAAAATGAGTAAAATGAGTAAAATGAGTAAAATGAGTAAAATGAGTAAAATGAGTAAAATGAGTAAAATGAGTAAATGAGTAAAATGAGTAAATGAGTAAAATGAGTAAAATGAGTAAAATGAGTAATGAGTAAAATGAGTAAAATGAGTAATGAGTAATGAGTAATGTGTAATGAGTAAAATGAGTAATGAGTAAAATGAGTAAAATGAGTAAAATGAGTAAAATGAGTAAAATGAGTAAAACGAGTAAAATGAGTAAAACGAGTATAATGAGTAAAATGAGTAAAATGAGTAAAATGAGTAAAATGAGTAATGAGTAAAATGAGTAAAATGAGTAAAATGAGTAAAACGAGTAAATGAGTAAAATGAGTAAAATGAATAAAATGAGTAAAATGAGTAAAATGAGTAAAATGAGTAATGAGTAATGAGTAATGAGTAAAATGAGTAAAATGAGTAAAATGAGTAAAACGAGTAAAACAAGTAAAATGAGTAAAATGAGTAAAATGAGTAAAATGAGTAATGAGTAAAATGAGTAAAACAAGTAAAATGAGTAGAATGAGTAAAATGAGTAATGAGTAAAATGAGTAAAATGAGTAAAATGAGTAAAACGAGTAAAACGAGTAAAATGAGTAAAACGAGTAAAATGAGTAAAATGAGTAAAATGAGTAAAATGAGTAAAATGAGTAAAATGAGTAAAATGATTAAAATGAGTAAAATGAGTAAAATGAGTAATGAGTAAAATGAGTAAAATGAGTAATGAGTAAAATGAGTAAAATGAGTAAAATGAGTAAAATGAGTAAAATGAGTAATGAGTAAAATGAGTAATGAGTAAAATGAGTAAAATGAGTAAAATGAGTAAAATGAGTAAAATGAGTAATGAGTAAAATGAGTAATGAGTAAAATGAGTAAAATGAGTAAAATGAGTAAAATGAGTAAAATGAGTAAAAAGAGTAAAATGAGTAAAATGAGTAAAATGAGTAATGAGTAATGAGTAAAATGAGTAAAATGAGTAAAATGAGTAATGAGTAATGAGTAAAATGAGTAAAATGAGTAAAATGAGTAATGAGTAAAATAAGTAAAATGAGTAAAATGAGTAAAATGAGTAAAATGAGTAAAATGAGTAAAATGAGTAAATGAGTAAAATGAGTAAAATGAGTAAAATGAGTAAAATGAGTAATGAGTAAAATGAGTAAAATGAGTAATGAGTAATGAGTAATGAGTAATGAGTAAAATGAGTAATGAGTAAAATGAGTAAAATGAGTAAAACTAGTAAAACGAGTAAAATGAGTAAAATGAGTAAAATGAGTAAAATGAGTAAAATGAGTAAAATGAGTAAAATGAGTAAAATGAGTAAAATGAGTAAAATGAGTAAAATGAGTAAAATGAGTAAATGAGTAAAATGGGTAAAATGGGTAAAATGAGTAAAATGAGTAATGAGTAAAATGAGTAAAATGATTAATGAGTAATGAGTAATGAGTAATGAGTAAAATGAGTAATGAGTAAAATGAGTAAAATGAGTAAAATGAGTAAAATGAGTAAAACAAGTAAAATGAGTAAAATGAGTAAAATGAGTAAAATGAGTAAAATGAGTAAAATGAGTAATGAGTAAAATGAGTAAAATGAGTAAAATGAGTAAAATGAGTAAAATGAGTAAAATGAGTAAAATGAGTAAAATTAGTAAAATGAGTAAAATGAGTAAAATGAGTAAAATGAGTAAAATGAGTAAAATGAGTAAAATGAGTAATGAGTAAAATGAGTAAAATGAGTAATGAGTAAAATGAGTAAAATGAGTAAAATGAGTAAAATGAGTAAAATGAGTAAAATGAGTAATGAGTAAAATGAGTAATGAGTAAAATGAGTAAAATGAGTAAAATGAGTAAAATGAGTAAAATGAGTAAAATGAGTAAAATGAGTAAAATGAGTAATGAGTAAAATGAGTAAAATGAGTAAAAGGAGTAAAATGAGTAAAAGGAGTAAAATGAGTAAAAGGAGTAAAATGAGTAATGAGTAGAATGAGTAGAATGAGTAAAGAGTAAAATGAGTAGAATGAGTAATGAGTAAAATGAGTAAAATGAGAAAAATGAGAAAAATGAGTAAAATGAGTAAAATGAGTAAAATGAGTAAAATGAGTAAAATGAGTAAAATGAGTAAAATGAGTAAAATGAGTAAAATGAGTAAAATGAGTAAAATGAGTAAAATGAGTAAAATGAGTAAAATGAGTAAAATGAGTAAAATGAGTAAAATGAGTAAAATGAGTAAAATGAGTAAAATGAGTAAAATGAGTAAAATGAGTAAAATGAGTAATGAGTAAAATGATTAAAATGAGTAAAATGAGTAAAATGAGTAAAACGAGTAAATGAGTAAAATGAGTAAAATGAATAAAATGAGTAAAATGAATAAAATGAGTAATGAGTAATGAGTAATGAGTAAAATGAGTATAATGAGTAAAATGAGTAAAACGAGTAAAACAAGTAAAATGAGTAAAATGAGTAAAATGAGTAATGAGTAAAATGAGTAAAATGAGTAAAATGAGTAAAACGAGTAAAACGAGTAAAATGAGTAAAACGAGTAAAATGAGTAAAATGAGTAAAATGAGTAAAATGAGTAAAATGAGTAAAATGAGTAAAATGAGTAATGAGTAAAATGAGTAATGAGTAAAATGAGTAAAATGAGTAAAATGAGTAAAATGAGTAAAATGAGTAAAATGAGTAAAATGAGTAAAATGAGTAAAATGAGTAAAATGAGTAAAATGAGTAAAATGAGTAAAATGAGTAAAATGAGTAAAATGAGTAAAATGAGTAAAATGAGTAAAATGAGTAAAATGAGTAAAATGAGTAAAATGAGTAAAATGAGTAAAATGAGTAAAATGAGTAAAATGAGTAAAATGAGTAAAATGAGTAAAATGAGTAAAATGAGTAAAATGAGTAAAATGAGTAAAATGAGTAAAATGAGTAAAATGAGTAAAATGAGTAAAAGGAGTAAAAGTAGTAAAATGAGTAAAAGGAGTAGAATGAGTAATAAGTAGAATGAGTAGAATGAGTAAAGAGTAAAATGAGTAAAATGAGTAATGAGTAAAATGAGTAATGAGTAAAATGAGTAAAATGAGTAAAATGAGTAAAATGAGTAAAATGAGTAATGAGTAAAATGAGTAAAATGAGTAAAATGAGTAAAATGAGTAAAATGAGTAAAATGAGTAAAATGAGTAAAATGAGTAAAATGAGTAAAATGAGTAAATGAGTAAAATGAGTAAATGAGTAAAATGAGTAAAATGAGTAAAATGAGTAATGAGTAAAATGAGTAAAATGAGTAATGAGTAATGAGTAATGTGTAATGAGTAAAATGAGTAATGAGTAAAATGAGTAAAATGAGTAAAATGAGTAAAATGAGTAAAATAAGTAAAACGAGTAAAATGAGTAAAACGAGTAAAATGAGTAAAATGAGTAAAATGAGTAAAATGAGTAAAATGAGTAATGAGTAAAATGAGTAAAATGAGTAAAATGAGTAAAATGAGTAAAATGAGTAAAATGAATAAAATGAGTAAAATGAGTAAAATGAGTAAAATGAGTAATGAGTAATGAGTAATGAGTAAAATGAGTAAAATGAGTAAAATGAGTAAAACGAGTAAAACAAGTAAAATGAGTAAAATGAGTAAAATGAGTAAAATGAGTAATGAGTAAAATGAGTAAAATGAGTAAAATGAGTAAAATGAGTAAAATGAGTAAAATGAGTAAAATGAGTAATGAGTAAGATGAGTAAAATGAGTAAAATGAGTAAAATGAGTAAAATGAGTAAAATGAGTAAAATGAGTAAAATGAGTAAAATGAGTAAAATGAGTAAAATAAGTAAAATGAGTAAAATGAGTAATGAGTAGAATGAGTAAATGAGTAAAATGAGTAAAATGAGTAAAATGAGTAAAATGAGTAATGAGTAATGAGTAAAATGAGTAAAATGAGTAAAATGGGTAAAATGAGTAAAATGAGTAAAATGAGTAAAATGAGTAATGAGTAAAATGAGTAAAATGAGTAAATGAGTAAAATGAGTAAAATGGGTAAAATGAGTAAAATGAGTAATGAGTAAAATGAGTAAAATGATTAATGAGTAATGAGTAATGAGTAATGAGTAAAATGAGTAATGAGTAAAATGAGTAAAATGAGTAAAATGAGTAAAATGAGTAAAACGAGTAAAATGAGTAAAATGAGTAAAATGAGTAAAATGAATAAAATGAGTAAAATGAGTAATGAGTAAAATGAGTAAAATGAGAAAAATGAGTAAAATGAGTAAAATGAGTAAAATGAGTAAAATGAGTAAAATGAGTAAAATGAGTAAAATGAGTAATGAGTAGAATGAGTAAAATGAGTAAAATGAGTAAAATGAGTAAAATGAGTAAAATGAGTAATGAGTAATGAGTAAAATGAGTAAAATGAGTAAAATGGGTAAAATGAGTAAAATGAGTAAAATGAGTAAAATGAGTAAAATGAGTAAAATGAGTAAAATGAGTAAATGAGTAAAATGAGTAAAATGGGTAAAATGAGTAAAATGAGTAATGAGTAAAATGAGTAAAATGATTAATGAGTAATGAGTAATGAGTAATGAGTAAAATGAGTAATGAGTAAAATGAGTAAAATGAGTAAAATGAGTAAAATGAGTAAAACGAGTAAAATGAGTAAAATGAGTAAAATGAGTAAAATGAATAAAATGAGTAAAATGAGTAATGAGTAAAATGAGTAAAATGAGTAAAATGAGTAAAATGAGTAAAATGAGTAAAATGAGTAAAATGAGTAAAATGAGTAAAATGAGTAAAATGAGTAAAATGAGTAAAATGAGTAAAATGAGTAAAATGAGTAAAATGAGTAATGAGTAAAATGAGTAAAATGAGTAATGAATAAAATGAGTAAAATGAGTAAAATGAGTAAAATGAGTAAAATGAGTAAAATGAGTAATGAGTAAAATGAGTAATGAGTAAAATGAGTAAAATGAGTAAAATGAGTAAAATGAGTAAAATGAGTAAAATGACTAATGAGTAAAATGAGTAAAATGAGTAAAATGAGTAAAATGAGTAAAATGAGTAAAATGAGTAAAATGAGTAAAATGAGTAAAATGAGTAAAATAAGTAAAATGAGTAAAATGAGTAAAATGAGTAAAGAGTAAAATGAGTAAAATGAGTAAAATGAGTAAAATGAGTAAAATGAGTAAAATGAGTAATGAGTAAAATGAGTAATGAGTAATGAGTAAAATGAGAAAAATGAGTAAAATGAGTAAAATGAGTAAAATGAGTAAAATGAGTAAAATGAGTAAAATGAGTAAAATGAGTAAAATGAGTAAAATGAGTAAAATGAGTAAAATGAGTAAAATGAGTAATGAGTAAAATGAGTAAAATGAGTAAAATGAGTAAAATGAGTAAAATGAGTAAAATGAGTAATGAGTAAACTGAGTAAAATGAGTAAAATGAGTAAAATGAGTAAATTGAGTAAAATGATTTAAATGAGTAAAATGAGTAAAATGAGTAAAATGAGTAAAATGAGTAAAATGAGTAAAATGAGTAAAATGAGTAATGAGTAAAAAGAGTAAAATGAGTAAAATGAGTTAAATGAGTAAAATGAGTAATGAGTAAAATGAGTAATGAGTAATGAGTAAAATGAGAAAAATGAGTAAAATGAGTAAAATGAGTAAAATGAGTAAAATGAGTAAAATGAGTAAAATGAGTAAAATGAGTAAAATGAGTAAAATGAGTAAAATGAGTAAAATGAGTAAAATGAGTAATGAGTAAAATGAGTAAAATGAGTAAAATGAGTAAAATGAGTAAAATGAGTAAAATGAGTAATGAGTAAACTGAGTAAAATGAGTAAAATGAGTAAAATGAGTAAATTGAGTAAAATGATTTAAATGAGTAAAATGAGTAAAATGAGTAAAATGAGTAAAATGAGTAAAATGAGTAAAATGAGTAAAATGAGTAATGAGTAAAAAGAGTAAAATGAGTAAAATGAGTAAAATGAGTAATGAGTAAAATGAGTAAAATGAGTAAAATGAGTAAAATGAGTAAAATGAGTAAAATAAGTAAAATGAGTAAAATGAGTAAAATGAGTAAAATGAGTAATGAGTAAAATGAGTAAAATGAGTAAAATGAGTAAAATGAGTAAAATGAGTAAAATAAGTAAAATGAGTAAAATGAGTAAAATGAGTAAATATGAGTAAAATGAGTAAAGAGTAAAATGAGTAAAATGAGTAAAATGAGTAAAATGAGTAAAATGAGTAAAATGAGTAAAATGAGTAAAATAAGTAGAGTAAAATGAGTAAAATGAGTAAAATGAGTAAAATGAGTAAAATGAGTAAAATGAGTAAAATGAGTAAAATGAGTAAAATGAGTAAAATGAGTAAAATGAGTATTGAGTAAAATGAGTAAAATGAGTAAAATGAGAAAAATGAGTAAAATGAGTAAAATGAGTAAAATGAGTAATGAGTAAAATGAGTAAAATGAGTAAAATGAGTAAAATGAGTAAAATGAGTAAAATGAGTAAAATGAGTAAAATGAGTAAAATGAGTAAAATGAGTAAAATGAGTAAAATGAGTAAAATGAGTAAAATGAGTAAAATGAGTAAAATGAGTAAAATGAGTAAAATGAGTAAAATGAGTAAAATGAATAAAATGAGTAAAATGAGTAAAATGAGTACAATGAGTAAAATGAGTAAAATGAGTAAAATGAATAAAATGAGTAAAATGAGTAAAATGAGTAAAATGAGTAATGAGTAAAATGAGTAATGAGTAATGAGTAAAATGAGTAAAATGTGTAAAATGAGTAAAATGAGTAAAATGAGTAAAATGAGTAAAATGAGTAATGAGTAAAATGAGTAAAATGAGTAAAATGAGTAAAATGAGTAAAATGAGTAAAATGAGTAAAATGAGTAAAAATGAGTAAAATGAGTAATGAGTAAAATGAGTAAAATGTGTAAAATGAGTAAAATGAGTAATGAGTAAAATGAGTAAAATGAGTAAAATGAGTAAAATGAGTAAAATGAGTAAAATGAGTAAAATGAGTAGAGTAAAATGAGTAAAATGAGTAAAATGAGTAAAATGAGTAAAATGAGTAAAATGAGTAAAATGAGTAAAATGAGTAAAATGAGTAAAATGAGTAGAGTAAAATGAGTAAAATGAGTAAAATGAGTAAAATGAGTAATGAGTAAAATGAGTAAAATGAGTAAAATGAGTAAAATGAGTAAAATGAGTAATGAGTAAAATGAGTAATGAGTAATGAGTAAAATGAGTAAAATGAGTAAAATGAGTAAAATGAGTAAAATGTGTAAAATGAGTAAAATGAGTAATGAGTAAAATGAGTAAAATGAGTAAAATGAGTAAAATGAGTAAAATGAGTAAAATGAGTAAAATGAGTAGAGTAAAATGAGTAAAATGAGTAAAATGAGTAAAATGAGTAAAATGAGTAAAATGAGTAAAATGAGTAAAATGAGTAAACTGAGTAAAATGAGTAAAATGAGTAAAATGAGTAAAATGAATAAAATGAGTAAAATGAGTAAAATGAGTAATGAGTAAAATGAGTAAAATGAGTAAAATGAGTAAAATGAGTAAAACGAGTAAAATGAGTAATGAGTAAAATGAGTAATGAGTAATGAGTAAAATGAGTAAAATGAGTAAAATGAGTAAAATGAGTAAAATGAGTAAAATATGTAAAATGAGTAAAATAAGTAAAAACGAGTAAAATGAGTAAAGAGTAAAATGAGTAAAATGAGTAAAATGAGTAAAATTAGTAAAATGAGTAAAATGAGTAAAATGAGTAAAATGAGTAATGAGTAAAAAGAGTAAAATGAGTAAAATGAGTAAAATGAGTAATGAGTAAAATGAGTAAAATGAGTAAAATGAGTAAAATGAGTAAAATGAGTAAAATGAGTAAAATGAGTAAAATGAGTAAAATGAGTAAAATGAGTAAAATGAGTAAAATGAGTAAAATGAGTAAAATGATTAAAATGAGTAAAATGAGTAAAATGAGTAAAATGAGTAAAATGAGTTAAATGAGTAAAATGAGTAATGAGTAAAATGAGTAAAATGAGTAAAATGAGTAAAATAAGTAAAGTGAGTAATGAGTAAAATCTCCGGTCTGGGGGGACGAGGTAGTCTCCAACAGACTTCAGAAAGTGATGGGGAGCCTCGAGCGTTCGGTCGCGCAGCGGGTAATATCTGCGTACAGAACCGTGTCCAGCAACGCGGCTCTCCTCTTGGCTAGGATGCCTCCTCTAAAGTTTTTGGCTCCCATGAGAAAAAGGGTCTACGATCAACTGAAGAGACACAGGGAGGAAGAAGGTGTGATCACGCGGGGGACTAGAAACGAGATCAAAGAGACGGAATTTCGAAGAATGTGTGAACTATGGCGAGGTCACTTAGAACGGCCAAATACTCCTGGAGAGTACACGAAGATGGCTGTGGTCCCCAGACTAGAAACATGGATGATGAGGAATCATGGGAGTATGTCGTTCCATTTGACGCAACTGATGACAGGACATGGTTCCTTTGGGAAATTCTTATGCAGAATTGGGAAAAAAGGAGACCCCAGCTGCGACCTCTGCGGCGAGGATGTTGACAACGCGCTGCACGTCTTAAAGGAATGTCCAGTTTGGGATCCTCAAAGGATCGAGCTGAAGCGCAAGTTGGGGCTAACAAGGGATTTCACCCTCGGCGATATTATCGACGCCATAATTAGCACGAGTGAACACTGGAGGACCTTCTCCGCGTTTGCGCAAGAAGCTATGCGGGAAAAAGAGGAGGAGGAGAGGCGTCGCAAGAGGGCTAGAACTTATCCATCTTCCTCTTCCGGAGACGGCGGGTCGAGCAGATGACGGCGGCGGTGGTAATCGTTAGCCGGATACTTGGCTCGCTTCAATATCATACGAGAGCCTTCGTTTTTTCATATCATCTCACTACATCAAAATCTGTCATCGTTGTTGTAATTGTCTTGTTACTGTTCGTCATTCATTCATTTCTTATTCGTTCTCATTCATCACTCATTCATCCTCCATTTCATTTTATGCTTGTGATTTCACGAGTGAAATGGGTCGGTTGTAGCGGGGGACCGCGGGTGGTCTCCGTTGGGTTACATTTGTACTTGTCGGGGGTCGCCTCCCGGTTGCTCGGCTTTGGTGATGTTAATGTGTTGTCATTATCTGTTATGTATGTGTTGTTGTTCGCTCGTCGTTTCGGAACAATATACTCCTCCTCGATCCTATTGGGGAAATAAACCTAGGGGAAAGGGATGGTACAGGGGGGTTGGGGGGACGTGCATTCCATCTGTTTTGGCCCGCTTGCCGGGGCATAAATACTTGGCAATGCACAGTTTTATATAATTTAGTTTTTCGATTCGTGGGGGCAAAGTACGGATATAATTCGTATATATCGGTATGTTTGCGCTCACCTTTTCTTTCTTTCAGTTACACATTTACAATCACAGATACACAGGGTTGGGATCACACTAATACTTACACTTCACATTCACATACACATACTTAACTCACACACACACATATTTGGTTAAATTCTTAAAAATAATTTGTTTTGTTTTGAATTGGATGGGTGAAGGGTAAGGCAGGCGCCTTAAGGGGGGTGGGTTGGGACCGAGGAGGTAGCGCGCGGGGGATTACGGAGGCGGAATCGCGTGGCTGCCGGGCTCCGGGAAGTCATGTGCAAGCAGTTCCCCGGACCCCGGCAGGAAGGGCCCGAGGTGGTCACAGAGGAGGGGGTTTTAGTGGGTGCGAGTCTCACACTACCGGTTAGTACGGGCTAACCGGTGTGCATAACGCATTTCCCCCTACCTCCGTAAAAAAAAAAAAAAAAAAAAAGTAATGAGTAAAATGAGTAAAATGAGTAAAATGAGTTAAATGAGTAGAATGAGTAATGAGTATAATGAGTAATGAGTATAATGAGTAATGAGTAATGAGTAATGAGTAAAATGAGTAAAATGAGTAAAATGAGTAAAATGAGTAAAATGAGTAAAATGAGTAAAATGAGTAAAATGAGTAAAATGAGTAAAATGAGTAAAATGAGTAAAATGAGTAAAATGAGTAAAATGAGTAAAATGAGTAAAATGTGTGAAATGAGTAAAATGAGTAAAATGAGTAATGAGTAAAATGAGTAAAATGAGTAAAATGAGTAAAATGAGTAAAATGAGTAAATTGAGTAAAATGAGTAAAATGAGTAAAATGAGTAAAATGAGTAAAATGAGTAAAATGAGTAATGAGTAAAATGAGTAAAATGAGTAAAATGAGTAATGAGTAAAATGAGTAATGAGTAAAATGAGTAAAATGAGTAAAATGAGTTAAATGAGTAAAATGAGTAATGAGTAAAATGAGTAATGAGTAATGAGTAAAATGAGAAAAATGAGTAAAATGAGTAAAATGAGTAAAATGAGTAAAATGAGTAAAATGAGTAAAATGAGTAAAATGAGTAAAATGAGTAAAATGAGTAAAATGAGTAAAATGAGTAAAATGAGTAATGAGTGAAATGAGTAAAATGAGTAAAATGAGTAAAATGAGTAAAATGAGTAAAATGAGTAATGAGTAAACTGAGTAAAATGAGTAAAATGAGTAAATTGAGTAAAATGATTTAAATGAGTAAAATGAGTAAAATGAGTAAAATGAGTAAAATGAGTAAAATGAGTAAAATGAGTAAAATGAGTAATGAGTAAAAAGAGTAAAATGAGTAAAATGAGTAAAATGAGTAATGAGTAAAATGAGTAAAATGAGTAAAATGAGTAAAATGAGTAAAATGAGTAAAATAAGTAAAATGAGTAAAATAAGTAAAATGAGTAAATATGAGTAAAATGAGTAAAGAGTAAAATGAGTAAAATGAGTAAAATGAGTAAAATGAGTAAAATGAGTAAAATGAGTAAAATGAGTAAAATGAGTAAAATAAGTAGAGTAAAATGAGTAAAATGAGTAAAATGAGTAAAATGAGTAAAATGAGTAAAATGAGTAAAATGAGTAAAATGAGTAAAATGAGTAAAATGAGTAAAATGAGTATTGAGTAAAATGAGTAAAATGAGTAAAATGAGAAAAATGAGTAAAATGAGTAAAATGAGTAAAATGAGTAATGAGTAAAATGAGTAAAATGAGTAAAATGAGTAAAATGAGTAAAATGAGTAAAATGAGTAAAATGAGTAAAATGAGTAAAATGAGTAAAATGAGTAAAATGAGTAAAATGAGTAAAATGAGTAAAATGAGTGAAATGAGTAAAATGAGTGAAATGAGTAAAATGAGTAAAAGGAGTAAAAGGAGTAAAATGAGTAAAAGGAGTAGAATGAGTAATAAGTAGAATGAGTAGAATGAGTAAAGAGTAAAATGAGTAGAATGAGTAAAATGAGTAAAATGAGTAAAATGAGTAAAATAAGAAAAATGAGTAAAATGAGTAAAATGAGTAAAATGAGTAAAATGAGTAAAATGAGTAAAATGAGTAAAATGAGTAAAATGAGTAAAATGAGTAAAATGAGTAAAATGAGTAAAATGAGTAAAATGAGTAAAATGAGTAAAATGAGTAAAATGAGTAAAATGAGTAAAATGAGTAAAATGAGTAAAATGAGTAAAATGAGTAAAATGAGTAAAATGAGTAAAATGAGTAAAATGAGTAAAATGAGTAAAATGAGTAAAATGAGTAAAATGAGTAAAATGAGTAAAATGAGTAAAATGAGTAAAATGAGTAAAATGAGTAAAATGAGTAAAATGAGTAAAATGAGTAAAATGAGTAAAATGAATAAAATGAGTAAAATGAGTAAAATGAGTAATGAGTAAAATGAGTAATGAGTAAAATGAGTAAAATGAGTAAAATGAGAAAAATGAGTAAAATGAGTAAAATGAGTAAAATGAGTAAAATGAGTAAAATGAGTAAAATGAGTAAAATGAGTAAAATGAGTAAAATGAGTAAAATGAGTAAAATGAGTAATGAGTAAAATGAGTAAAATGAGTAATGAGTAAAATGAGTAAAATGAGTAAAATGAGTAAAATGAGTAAAATGAGTAAAATGAGTAAAATGAGTAAAATGAGTAAAATGAGTAAAATGAGTAAAATGAGTAAAATGAGTAAAATGAGTAAAATGAGTAAAATGAGTAAAATGAGTAAAATGAGTAAAATGAGTAAAATGAGTAAAATGAGTAAAATGAGTAAAATGAGTAAAATGAGTAAAATGAGTAAAATGAGTAAAATGAGTAAAATGAGTAAAATGAGTAAAATGAATAAAATGAGTAAAATGAGTAATGAGTAAAATGAGTAATGAGTAAAATGAGTAAAATGAGTAAAATGAGTAAAATGAGTAATGAGTAATGAGTAAAATGAGTAAAATGCGTAAAATGAGTAAAATGAGTCAAATGAGTAAATTGAGTAAAATGAGTAAATTGAGTAAAATGAGTAAAATGAGTAAAATGAGTAAAATGAGTAAAATGAGTAAAATGAGTAAAATGAGTAAAATGAGTAAAATGAGTAAAATGAGTAAAATGAGTAAAATGAGTAAAATGAGCAATGAGTATTGAGTAAAATGAGTAAAATGAGTAAAATGAGTAAAATGAGTAAAATGAGTAAAATGAGTAAAATGAGTAAAATGAGTAAATTAGTAAAATGAGTAAAATGAGTTAAATGAGTAAAATGAGTAATGAGTAAAATGAGTAAAATGAGTAAAATGAGTAAAATGAGTAAAGTGAGTAATGAGTAAAATGAGTAAAAAGAGTAAAATGAGTTAAATGAGTAAAATGAGTAATGAGTATAATGAGTAATGAGTAAAATGAGTAAAATGAGTAAAATGAGTAAAATGAGTAAAGTGAGTAATGAGTAAAATAAGTAAAATGAGTAAAATGAGTTAAATGAGTAAAATGAGTAATGAGTAAAATGAGTAAAATGAGTAATGAGTCAAATGAGTAATGAGTAAAATGAGTAAAATGAGTAAAATGAGTAAAATGAGTAAAATGAGTAAAATGAGTAAAATGAGTAAAATGAGTAAGATGAGTAATGAGTAAAATGAGTAAAATGAGTAAAATGAGTAATGAGTAAAATGAGTAAAATGAGTAAAATGAGTAAAATGAGTAAAATGAGTAAAATGAGTAAAATGAGTAAAATGAGTAAAATGAGTAAAATGAGTAAAATGAGTAATGAGTAAAATGAGTAAAATGAGGAAAATGAGTAAAATGAGTAAAATGAGTAATGAGTAAAATGAGTAAAATGGGTAAAATGAGTAAAATGAGTAAAATGAGTAAAATGAGTAAAATGAGTAAAATGAGTAAAATGAGTAAAATGAGTAAAATGAGTAAAATGAGTAAAATGAGTAAAATGAGTAAAATGAGTAAAATGAGTATTGAGTAAAATGAGTAAAATGAGTAAAAATGAGTAAAATAAATAAAATGAGTAATGAGTAAAATGAGTAAAATGAGTAAAATGAGTAAAATGAGTAAAATGAGTAAAATGAGTAAAATGAGTAAAATGAGTAAAATGAGTAAAATGAGTAAAATGAGTAAAATGAGTAAATTGAGTAAAATGAGTAAATTGAGTAAAATGAGTAAAATGAGTAAAATGAGTAAAATGAGTAAAATGAGTAAAATGAGTAAAATGAGTAAAATGAGTAAAATGAGTAAAATGAGTAAAATGAGTAAAATGAGTAAAATGAGTAAAATGAGCAATGAGTATTGAGTAAAATGAGTAAAATGAGTAAAATGAGTAAAATGAGTAAAATGAGTAAAATGAGTAAAATGAGTAAAATGAGTAAATTAGTAAAATGAGTAAAATGAGTTAAATGAGTAAAATGAGTAATGAGTAAAATGAGTAAAATGAGTAAAATGAGTAAAATGAGTAAAATGAGTAAAATGAGTAAAATGAGTAAAATGAGTAAAATGAGTAAAATGAGTAAAATGAGTATTGAGTAAAATGAGTAAAATGAGTAAAAATGAGTAAAATAAATAAAATGAGTAATGAGTAAAATGAGTAAAATGAGTAAAATGAGTAAAATGAGTAAAATGAGTAAAATGAGTAAAATGAGTAAAATGAGTAAAATGAGTAAAATGAGTAAAATGAGTAAAATGAGTAAAATGAGTAAAATGAGTAAAATGAGTAAAATGAGTAATGAGTAAAATGAGTAATGAGTAAAATGAGTAAAATGAGTAAAATGAGTAAAATGAGTAAAAAGAGTAAAATGAGTAAAATGAGTAAAATGAGTAATGAGTAATGAGTAAAATGAGTAAAATGAGTAAAATGAGTAATGAGTAATGAGTAAAATGAGTAATGAGTAATGAGTAAAATGAGTAAAATGAGTAAAATGAGTAATGAGTAAAATAAGTAAAATGAGTAAAATGAGTAAAATGAATAAAATGAGTAAAATGAGTAAAATGAGTAAATGAGTAAAATGAGTAAATGAGTAAAATGAGTAAAATGAGTAAAATGAGTAAAATGAGTAAAATGAGTAATGAGTAATGAGTAATGAGTAATGAGTAATGAGTAATGAGTAAAATGAGTAATGAGTAAAATGAGTAAAATGAGTAAAACAAGTAAAACGAGTAAAATGAGTAAAATGAGTAAAATGAGTAAAATGAGTAAAATGAGTAAAATGAGTAAAATGAGTAAAATGAGTAAAATGAGTAAAATGAGTAAAATGAGTAAATGTGTAAAATGAGTAAAATGGGTAAAATGAGTAAAATGAGTAATGAGTAAAATGAGTAAAATGATTAATGAGTAATGAGTAATGAGTATTGAGTAAAATGAGTAATGAGTAAAATGAGTAAAATGAGTAAAATGAGTAAAATGAGTAAAACGAGTAAAATGAGTAAAACGAGTAAAATGAGTAAAATGAGTAAAATGAGTAAAATGAATAAAATGAGTAAAATGAGTAATGAGTAAAATGAGTAAAATGAGTAAAATGAGTAAAATGAGTAAAATGAGTAAAATGAGTAAAATGAGTAAAATGAGTAAAATGAGTAAAATGAGTAATGAGTAAAATGAGTAAAATGAGTAAAATGAGTAAAATGAGTAAAATGAGTAAAATGAGTAATGAGTAAAATGAGTAATGAGTAATGAGTAAAATAAGTAAAATTAGTAAAATGAGTAAAATGAGTAAAATGAGTAAAATGAGTAAAATGAGTAAAATGAGTAAAATGAGTAAAATAAGTAAAAATGAGTAAAATGAGTAAAGAGTAAAGTGAGTAAAATGAGTAAAATGAGTAAAATGAGTAAAATGAGTAAAATGAGTAAAATGAGTAATGAGTAAAAAGAGTAAAATGAGTAAAATGAGTAAAATGAGTAATGAGTAAAATGAGTAAAATGAGTAAAATGAGTAAAATGAGTAAAATGAGTAAAATGAGTAAAATGAGTAAAATAAGTAAAATGAGTAAAATGAGTAAAATGAGTAAATATGAGTAAAATGAGTAAAGAGTAAAATGAGTAAAATGAGTAAAATGAGTAAAATGAGTAAAATGAGTAAAATGAGTAAAATGAGTAAAATAAGTAGAGTAAAATGAGTAAATTGAGTAAAATGAGTAAAATGAGTAAAATGAGTAAAATGAGTAAAATGAGTAAAATGAGTAAAATGAGTAAAATGAGTATTGAGTAAAATGAGTAAAATGAGTAAAATGAGAAAAATGAGTAAAATGAGTAAAATGAGTAAAATGAGTAATGAGTAAAATGAGTAAAATGAGTAAAATGAGTAAAATGAGTAAAATGAGTAAAATGAGTAAAATGAGTAAAATGAGTAAAATGAGTAAAATGAGTAAAATGAGTAAAATGAGTAAAATGAGTAAAATGAGTAAAATGAGTAAAATGAGTAAAATGAGTAAAATGAGTAAAATGAGTAAAATGAGTAAAATGAGTAAAATGAGTAAAATGAGTAAAATGAGTAAAATGAGTAAAATGAGTAAAATGAGTAAAATGAGTAAAATGAGTAAAATGAGTAAAATGAGTAAAATGAGTAAAATGAGTAAAATGAGTAAAATGAGTAAAATGAGTAAAATGAGTAAAATGAGTAAAATGAGTAAAATGAGTAAAATGAGTAAAGAGTAAAATGAGTAAAATGAGTAAAATGAGTAAAATGAGTAAAATGAGTAAAATGAGTAAAATGAGTAAAATGAGTAAAATGAGTAAAATGAGTAAAATGAGTAAAATGAGTAAAATGAGTAAAATGAGTAAAATGAGTAAAATGAGTAAAATGAGTAAAATGAGTAAAATGAGTAAAATGAGTAAAATGAGTAAAATGAGTAAAATGAGTAAAATGAGTAAAATGAGTAAAATGAGTAAAATGAGTAAAATGAATAAAATGAGTAAAATGAGTAAAATGAGTACGATGAGTAAAATGAGTAAAATGAGTATAATGAATAAAATGAGTAAAATGAGTAAAATGAGTAATGAGTAAAATGAGTAATGAGTAATGAGTAAAATGAGTAAAATGTGTAAAATGAGTAAAATGAGTAAAATGAGTAAAATGAGTAAAATGAGTAAAATGAGTAAAATGAGTAAAATGAGTAAAATGAATAAAATGAGTAAAATGAGTAAAATGAGTACAATGAGTAAAATGAGTAAAATGAGTAAAATGAGTAAAATGAGTAAAATGAGTAAAATGAGTAAAATGAGTAAAATGATTAAAATGAGTAAAAATGAGTAAAATGAGTAAAGAGTAAAATGAGTAAAATGAGTAAAATGATTAAAATGAGTAAAATGAGTAAAATGAGTAAAATGAGTAAAATGAGTAAAATGAGTAATGATTAAAAAGAGTAAAATGAGTAAAATAAGTAAAATGAGTAAAATGAGTAAAATGAGTAAAATGAGTAAAATGAGTAAAATGATTAAAATGATTAAAATGAGTAAATTGAGTAAAATGAGTAAAATGAGTAAATTGAGTACAATGAGTATAATGAGTAAAATGAGTAAAATGAGTAAAATGAGTAAAATGAGTAAAATGAGTAAAATGAGTAAAATGAGTAAAATGAGTAAAATGAGTAAAATGAGTAAGATGAGTAATGAGTAAGATGAGTAATGAGTAATGAGTAAAATGAGTAAAATGAGTAAAATGAGTAAAATGAGTAAAATGATTAAAATGAGTAAAATGAGTAAAATGAGTAAAATGAGAAAAATGAGTAAAATTAGTAAAATGAGTAAAATGAGTAAAATGAGTAAAATGAGTAAAATGAGTAAAATGAGTAAAATGAGTAAAATGAGTAAAATGAGTAAAATGAGTAAAATGAGTAAAATGAGTAAAATGAGTAAAATGAGTAAAATGAGTAAAATGAGTAAAATTAGTAAAATTAGTAAAATGAGTAAAATGAGTAAAATGAGTAATGAGTAAAATGAGTAAAATGAGTAAAATGAGTAATGAGTAAAATGAGTAATGAGTAAAATGAGTAAAATGAGTAAAATGAGTTAAATGAGTTAAATGAGTAAAATGAGTAAAATGAGTAGAGTAAAATGAGTAAAATGAGTAAAAATGAGTAAAATGAGTAAAGAGTAAAATGAGTAAAATGAGTAAAATGAGTAAAATGAGTAAAATGAGTAAAATGAGTAAAATGAGTAAAATGAGTAAAATGAGTAAAATGAGTAAAATGAGTAAAATGAGTAGAGTAAAATGAGTAAAATGAGTAAAATGAATAAAATGAGTAAAATGAGTAAAATGAGTAAAATGAGTAAAATGAGTAAAATGAGTATTAAGTAAAATGAGTAAAATGAGTAAAATGAGAAAAATGAGTAAAATGAGTAAAATGAATAAAATGAGTAAAATGAGTAAAATGAGTAAAATGAGTAATGAGTAAAATGAGTAATGAGTAATGAGTAAAATGAGTAAAATGTGTAAAATGAGTAAAATGAGTAAAATGAGTAAAATGAGTAAAATGAGTAAAATGAGTAATGAGTAAAATGAGTAAAATGAGTAAAATGAGTAAAATGAGTAAAATGAGTAAAATGAGTAAAAATGAGTAAAATGAGTAATGAGTAAAATGAGTAAAATGTGTAAAATGAGTAAAATGAGTAATGAGTAAAATGAGTAAAATGAGTAAAATGAGTAAAATGAGTAAAATGAGTAAAATGAGTAAAATGAGTAAAATGAGTAGAGTAAAATGAGTAAAATGAGAAAAATGAGTAAAATGAGTAAAATGAGTAAAATGAGTAAAATGAGTAAAATGAGTAAAATGAGTAAAATGAGTAAAATGAGTAAAATGAGTAAAATGAGTAAAATGAGTAAAATGAGTAAAATGAGTAAAATGAGTAAAATGAGTAAAATGAGTAAAATGAGTAAAATGAGTAAAATGATTAAAATGAGTAATGAGTAAAATGAGTAAAATGAGTAAAATGAGTAAAATGAGTAATGAGTAAAATGAGTAATGAGTAAAATGAGTAAAATGAGTAAAATGAGTTAAATGAGTAAAATGAGTAATGAGTAAAATGAGTAATGAGTAAAATGAGTAATGAGTAATGAGTAAAATGAGTAAAATGAGTAAAATGAGTAAAATGAGTAAAATGAGTAAAATGAGTAAAATGAGTAAAATGAGTAAAATGAGTAAAATGAGTAAAATGAGTAAAATGAGTAAAATGAGTAAAATGAGTAATGAGTAAAATGAGTAATGAGTAAAATGAGTAAAATGAGTAAAATGAGTAAAATGAGTAAAATGAGTAAAATGAGTAAAATGAGTAATGAGTAAACTGAGTAAAATGAGTAAAATGAGTAAAATGAGTAAATTGAGTAAAATGAGTTAAATGAGTAAAATGAGTAAAATGAGTAAAATGAGTAAAAATGAGTAAAATGAGTAATGAGTAAAATGAGTAAAATGAGTAATGAGTAAAATGAGTAAAATGAGTAAAATGAGTAAAATGAGTAAAATGACTAAAATGATTAAAATGAGTAAATTGAGTAAAATGAGTAAAATGAGTAAATTGAGTACAATGAGTATAATGAGTAAAATGAGTTATATGAGTAAAATGAGTAAAATGAGTAAAATGAGTAAAACGAGTAAAACAAGTAAAATGAGTAAAATGAGTAAAATGAGTAATGAGTAAAATGAGTAAAATGAGTAAATTGAGTAAAACGAGTAAAACGAGTAAAACGAGTAAAATGAGTAAAACGAGTAAAATGAGTAAAATGAGTAAAATGAGTAAAATGAGTAAAATGAGTAAAATGAGTAAAATGAGTAAAATGAGTATTGAGTAAAATGAGTAATGAGTAAAATGAGTAAAATGAGTAAAATGAGTAAAATGAGTAAAATGAGTAAAATGAGTAAAATGAGTAAAATGAGTAAAATGAGTAAAATGAGTAAAATGAGTAAAATGAGTAAAATGAGTAATGAGTAAAATGAGTAATGAGTAAAATGAGTAAAATGAGTAAAATGAGTAAAATGAGTAAAATGAGTAAAATGAGTAAAATGAGTAAAATGAGTAAAATGAGTAAAATGAGTAAAATGAGTAAAATGAGTAAAATGAGTAAAATGAGTAAAATGAGTAATGAGTAAAATGAGTAATGAGTAAAATGAGTAAAATGAGTAAAATGAGTAAAATGAGTAAAATGAGTAAAATGAGTAAAATGAGTAAAATGAGTAAAATGAGTAAAATGAGTAAAATGAGTAAAATGAGTAAAATGAGTAATGAGTAAAATGAGTAAAATGAGTAAAATGAGTAAAATGAGTAAAATGAGTAAAATGAGTAAAATGAGTAAAATGAGTAAAATGAGTAAAATGAGTAAAATGAGTAAAATGAGTAATGAGTAAAATGAGTAATGAGTAAAATGAGTAAAATGAGTAAAATGAGTAAAATGAGTAAAATGAGTAAAATGAGTAAAATGAGTAAAATGAGTAAAATGAGTAAAATGAGTAAAATGAGTAAAATGAGTAAAATGAGTAAAATGAGTAAAATGAGTAATGAGTAAAATGAGTAATGAGTAAAATGAGTAAAATGAGTAAAATGAGTAAAATGAGTAAAATGAGTAAAATGAGTAAAATGAGTAAAATGAGTAAAATGAGTAAAATGAGTAAAATGAGTAAAATGAGTAAAATGAGTAATGAGTAAAATGAGTAAAATGAGTAAAATGAGTAATGAGTAAAATGAGTAATGAGTAAAATGAGTAAAATGAGTAAAATGAGTTAAATGAGTAAAATGAGTTAAATGAGTAAAAATGAGTAAAATGAGTAAAGAGTAAAATGAGTAAAATGAGTAAAATGAGTAAAATGAGTAAAATGAGTAAAATGAGTAAAATAAGTAAAATGAGTAAAATGAGTAAAATGAGTAAAATGAGTAAAATGAGTAAAATGAGTAAATTGAGTAAAATGAGTAAAAGGAGTAAAAGGAGTAAAACGAGTAAAATGAGTAAAATGAGTAAAATGAGTAAAATGAGTAAAATGAGTAAAATGAGTAAAATGAGTAAAATGAGTAATGAGTAATGAGTAATGAGTAATGAGTAATGAGTAAAATGAGTAATGAGTAAAATGAGTAAAATGAGTAAAACGAGTAAAACGAGTAAAATGAGTAAAATGAGTAAAATGAGTAAAATGAGTAAAATGAGTAAAATGAGTAAAATGAGTAAAATGAGTAAAATGAGTAAAATGAGTAAAATGAGTAAAATAAGTAATGAGTAAAATGAATAAAATGAGTAAAATGAGTAAAATGCGTAAAACGAGTAAATGAGTAAAATGAGTAAAATGAATAAAATGAGTAAAATGAGTAATGAGTAATGAGTAATGAGTAAAATGAGTATAATGAGTAAAATGAGTAAAACGAGTAAAACAAGTAAAATGAATAAAATGAGTAAAATGAGTAATGAGTAAAATGAGTAAAATGAGTAAAATGAGTAAAACGAGTAAAACGAGTAAAATGAGTAAAACGAGTAAAATGAGTAAAATGAGTAAAATGAGTAAAATGAGTAAAATGAGTAAAATGAGTAAAATGAGTAAAATGAGTAAAATGAGTAAAATGAGTAATGAGTAATGAGTAATGAGTAAAATGAGTATAATGAGTAAAATGAGTAAAACGAGTAAAACAAGTAAAATGAGTAAAATGAGTAAAATGAGTAATGAGTAAAATGAGTAAAATGAGTAAAATGAGTAAAACGAGTAAAACGAGTAAAATGAGTAAAACGAGTAAAATGAGTAAAATGAGTAAAATAAGTAAAATGAGTAAAATGAGTAAAATGAGTAAAATGATTAAAATGAGTAAAATGAGTAAAATGAGTAATGAGTAAAATGAGTAAAATGAGTAATGAGTAAAATGAGTAAAATGAGTAAAATGAGTAAAATGAGTAAAATGAGTAAAATGAGTAATGAGTAAAATGAGTAATGAGTAAAATGAGTAAAATGAGTAAAATGAGTAATGAGTAAAATGAGTAATGAGTAAAATGAGTAAAATGAGTAAAATGAGTAAAATGAGTAAAATGAGTAAAAAGAGTAAAATGAGTAAAATGAGTAAAATGAGTAATGAGTAATGAGTAAAATGAGTAAAATGAGTAAAATGAGTAATGAGTAATGAGTAAAATGAGTAAAATGAGTAAAATGAGTAATGAGTAAAATAAGTAAAATGAGTAAAATGAGTAAAATGAGTAAAATGAGTAAAATGAGTAAAATGAGTAAATGAGTAAAATGAGTAAAATGAGTAAAATGAGTAAAATGAGTAATGAGTAAAATGAGTAAAATGAGTAATGAGTAATGAGTAATGAGTAATGAGTAAAATGAGTAATGAGTAAAATGAGTAAAATGAGTAAAACGAGTAAAACGAGTAAAATGAGTAAAATGAGTAAAATGAGTAAAATGAGTAAAATGAGTAAAATGAGTAAAATGAGTAAAATGAGTAAAATGAGTAAAATGAGTAAAATGAGTAAAATGAGTAAATGAGTAAAATGAGTAAAATGGGTAAAATGAGTAAAATGAGTAATGAGTAAAATGAGTAAAATGATTAATAAGTAATGAGTAATGAGTAATGAGTAAAATGAGTAATGAGTAAAATGAGTAAAATGAGTAAAATGAGTAAAATGAGTAAAACGAGTAAAATGAGTAAAATGAGTAAAATGAGTAAAATGAGTAAAATGAGTAAAATGAGTAATGAGTAAAATGAGTAAAATGAGTAAAATGAGTAAAATGAGTAAAATGAGTAAAATGAGTAAAATGAGTAAAATGAGTAAAATGAGTAAAATGAGTAAAATGAGTAAAATGAGTAAAATGAGTAAAATGAGTAAAATGAGTAAAATGAGTAAAATGAGTAAAATGAGTAAAATGAGTAAAATGAGTAAAATGAGTAAAATGAGTAAAATGAGTAAAATGAGTAAAATGAGTAAAATGAGTAAATGAGTAAAATGAGTAAAATGAGTAAAATGAGTAAAATGAGTAATGAGTAAAATGAGTAAAATGAGTAAAATGAGTAATGAGTAATGAGTAATGTGTAATGAGTAAAATGAGTAATGAGTAAAATGAGTAAAATGAGTAAAATGAGTAAAATGAGTAAAATAAGTAAAACGAGTAAAATGAGTAAAACGAGTAAAATGAGTAAAATGAGTAAAATGAGTAAAATGAGTAAAATGAGTAATGAGTAAAATGAGTAAAATGAGTAAAATGAGTAAAATGAGTAAAACGAGTAAATGAGTAAAATGAGTAAAATGAATAAAATGAGTAAAATGAGTAAAATGAGTAAAATGAGTAATGAGTAATGAGTAATGAGTAAAATGAGTAAAATGAGTAAAATGAGTAAAATGAGTAAAATAAGTAAAATGAGTAAAATGAGTAATGAGTAGAATGAGTAAAATGAGTAAAATGAGTAAAATGAGTAATGAGTAATGAGTAAAATGAGTAAAATGAGTAAAATGTGTAAAATGAGTAAAATGAGTAAAATGAGTAAAATGAGTAATGAGTAAAATGAGTAAAATGAGTAAAATGAGTAAAATGAGTAAAATGAGTAAAATGAGTAAAATGAGTAAAATGAGTAAAATGAGTAAAATGAGTAAAATGAGTAAATTGAGTAAAATGAGTAAAATGAATAAAATGAGTAAAATGAGTAATGAGTAAAATGAGTAAAATGAGTAATGAGTAAAATGAGTAAAATGAGTAATGAGTAAAATGAGTAAAATGAGTAATGAGTAAAATGAGTAAAATGAGTAAAATGAGTAAAATGAGTAAAATGAGTAAAATGAGTAAAATGAGTAAAATGAGTAAAATGAGTAAAATGAGTAAAATGAGTAAAATGAGTAAAATGAGTAAAATGAGTAAAATGAGTAAAATGAGTAAATGAGTAAAATGAGTAAATGAGTAAATTGAGTAAAATGAGTAAAATGAGTAATGAGTAAAATGAGTAAAATGAGTAATGAGTAATGAGTAATGTGTAATGAGTAAAATGAGTAATGAGTAAAATGAGTAAAATGAGTAAAATGAGTAAAATGAGTAAAATAAGTAAAACGAGTAAAATGAGTAAAACGAGTAAAATGAGTAAAATGAGTAAAATGAGTAAAATGAGTAAAATGAGTAATGAGTAAAATGAGTAAAATGAGTAAAATGAGTAAAATGAGTAAAACGAGTAAATGAGTAAAATGAGTAAAATGAATAAAATGAGTAAAATGAGTAAAATGAGTAAAATGAGTAAAATGAGTAAAATAAGTAAAATGAGTAAAATGAGTAAAATGAGTATTTAGTAGAATGAGTAAAATGAGTAAAATGAGTAAAATGAGTAAAATGAGTAAAATGAGTAATGAGTAATGAGTAAAATGAGTAAAATGAGTAAAATGTGTAAAATGAGTAAAATGAGTAAAATGAGTAATGAGTAGAATGAGTAAAATGAGTAAAATGAGTAAAATGAGTAATGAGTAATGAGTAAAATGAGTAAAATGAGTAAAATGTGTAAAATGAGTAAAATGAGTAAAATGAGTAAAATGAGTAATGAGTAAAATGAGTAAAATGAGTAAAATGAGTAAAATGAGTAAAATGAGTAAAATGAGTAAAATGAGTAAAATGAGTAAAATGAGTAAAATGAGTAAAATGAGTAAAATGAGTAAATTGAGTAAAATGAGTAAAAGGAGTAAAAGGAGTAAAACGAGTAAAATGAGTAAAATGAGTAAAATGAGTAAAATGAGTAAAATGAGTAAAATGAGTAAAATGAGTAATGAGTAATGAGTAATGAGTAATGAGTAATGAGTAAAATGAGTAATGAGTAAAATGAGTAAAATGAGTAAAACGAGTAAAACGAGTAAAATGAGTAAAATGAGTAAAATGAGTAAAATGAGTAAAATGAGTAAAATGAGTAAAATGAGTAAAATGAGTAAAATGAGTAAAATGAGTAAAATGAGTAAAATGAGTAAAATAAGTAATGAGTAAAATGAGTAAAATGAGTAAAATGAGTAAAATGCGTAAAACGAGTAAATGAGTAAAATGAGTAAAATGAATAAAATGAGTAAAATGAGTAAAATGAGTAAAATGAGTAATGAGTAATGAGTAATGAGTAAAATGAGTATAATGAGTAAAATGAGTAAAACGAGTAAAACAAGTAAAATGAATAAAATGAGTAAAATGAGTAATGAGTAAAATGAGTAAAATGAGTAAAATGAGTAAAACGAGTAAAACGAGTAAAATGAGTAAAACGAGTAAAATGAGTAAAATGAGTAAAATGAGTAAAATGAGTAAAATGAGTAAAATGAGTAAAATGAGTAAAATGAGTAAAATGAGTAATGAGTAATGAGTAATGAGTAAAATGAGTATAATGAGTAAAATGAGTAAAACGAGTAAAACAAGTAAAATGAGTAAAATGAGTAAAATGAGTAATGAGTAAAATGAGTAAAATGAGTAAAATGAGTAAAACGAGTAAAACGAGTAAAATGAGTAAAACGAGTAAAATGAGTAAAATGAGTAAAATAAGTAAAATGAGTAAAATGAGTAAAATGAGTAAAATGATTAAAATGAGTAAAATGAGTAAAATGAGTAATGAGTAAAATGAGTAAAATGAGTAATGAGTAAAATGAGTAAAATGAGTAAAATGAGTAAAATGAGTAAAATGAGTAAAATGAGTAATGAGTAAAATGAGTAATGAGTAAAATGAGTAAAATGAGTAAAATGAGTAATGAGTAAAATGAGTAATGAGTAAAATGAGTAAAATGAGTAAAATGAGTAAAATGAGTAAAATGAGTAAAAAGAGTAAAATGAGTAAAATGAGTAAAATGAGTAATGAGTAATGAGTAAAATGAGTAAAATGAGTAAAATGAGTAATGAGTAATGAGTAAAATGAGTAAAATGAGTAAAATGAGTAATGAGTAAAATAAGTAAAATGAGTAAAATGAGTAAAATGAGTAAAATGAGTAAAATGAGTAAAATGAGTAAATGAGTAAAATGAGTAAAATGAGTAAAATGAGTAAAATGAGTAATGAGTAAAATGAGTAAAATGAGTAATGAGTAATGAGTAATGAGTAATGAGTAAAATGAGTAATGAGTAAAATGAGTAAAATGAGTAAAATGAGTAATGAGTAAAATGAGTAAAATGAGTAAAATGAGTAAAATGAGTAAAATGAGTAAAATGAGTAAAATGAGTAAAATGAGTAAAATGAGTAAAATGAGTAAAATGAGTAAAATGAGTAAAATGAGTAAAATGAGTAAAATGAGTAAAATAAGTAAAATGAGTAAAATGAGTAAAATGAGTAAAATGAGTAAAATGAGTAAAATAAGTAAAATGAGTAAAATGAGTATTTAGTAGAATGAGTAAAATGAGTAAAATGAGTAAAATGAGTAAAATGAGTAAAATGAGTAATGAGTAATGAGTAAAATGAGTAAAATGAGTAAAATGTGTAAAATGAGTAAAATGAGTAAAATGAGTAAAATGAGTAAAGAGTAAAATGAGTAGAATGAGTAATGAGTAAAATGAGTAAAATGAGTAAAATGAGAAAAATGAGTAAAATGAGTAAAATGAGTAAAATGAGTAAAATGAGTAAAATGAGTAAAATGAGTAAAATGAGTAAAATGAGTAAAATGAGTAAGATGAGTAAAATGAGTAAAATGAGTAAAATGAGTAAAATGAGTAAAATGAGTAAAATGAGTAAAATGAGTAAAATGAGTAAAATGAGTAAAATGAGTAAAATGAGTAAAATAAGTAATGAGTAAAATGAGTAAAATGAGTAAAGTGAGTAAAATGAGTAAAACGAGTAAATGAGTAAAATGAGTAAAATGAATAAAATGAGTAAAATGAGTAAAATGAGTAAAATGAGTAATGAGTAATGAGTAATGAGTAAAATGAGTATAATGAGTAAAATGAGTAAAACGAGTAAAACAAGTAAAATGAGTAAAATGAGTAAAATGAGTAATGAGTAAAATGAGTAAAATGAGTAAAATGAGTAAAACGAGTAAAACGAGTAAAATGAGTAAAACGAGTAAAATGAGTAAAATGAGTAAAATAAGTAAAATGAGTAAAATGAGTAAAATGAGTAAAATGATTAAAATGAGTAAAATGAGTAAAATGAGTAATGAGTAAAATGAGTAAAATGAGTAATGAGTAAAATGAGTAAAATGAGTAATGAGTAAAATGAGTAAAATGAGTAAAATGAGTAAAATGAGTAAAATGAGTAAAATGAGTAAAATGAGTAAAATGAGTAATGAGTAAAATGAGTAAAATGAGTAAAATGAGTAAAATGAGTAAAACGAGTAAATGAGTAAAATGAGTAAAATGAATAAAATGAGTAAAATGAGTAAAATGAGTAAAATGAGTAATGAGTAATGAGTAATGAGTAAAATGAGTAAAATGAGTAAAATGAGTAAAATGAGTAAAATAAGTAAAATGAGTAAAATGAGTATTTAGTAGAATGAGTAAAATGAGTAAAATGAGTAAAATGAGTAAAATGAGTAAAATGAGTAATGAGTAATGAGTAAAATGAGTAAAATGAGTAAAATGTGTAAAATGAGTAAAATGAGTAAAATGAGTAAAATGAGTAATGAGTAAAATGAGTAAAATGAGTAAAATGAGTAAAATGAGTAAAATGAGTAAAATGAGTAAAATGAGTAAAATGAGTAAAATGAGTAAAATGAGTAAAATGAGTAAAATGAGTAAAATGAGTAAAATGATTAAAATGAGTAAAATGAGTAAAATGAGTAATGAGTAAAATGAGTAAAATGAGTAATGAGTAAAATGAGTAAAATGAGTAAAATGAGTAAAATGAGTAAAATGAGTAAAATGAGTAAAATGAGTAAAATGAGTAAAATGAGTAAAATGAGTAAAATGAGTAAAATGAGTAAAATGAGTAAAATGAGTAAAATGAGTAAAATGAGTAAAATGAGTAAAATGAGTAAAATGAGTAAAATGAGTAAAATGAGTAAAATGAGTAAAATGAGTAAAATGAGTAAAATGAGTAAAATGAGTAAAATGAGTAAAATGAGTAAAATGAGTAAAATGAGTAAAATGAGTAAAATGAGTAAAATGAGTAAAATGAGTAAAATGAGTAAAATGAGTAAAATGAGTAAAATGAGTAAAATGAGTAAAATGAGTAAAATGAGTAAAATGAGTAAAATGAGTAAAAGGAGTAAAATGAGTAAAAGGAGTAAAATGAGTAATGAGTAGAATGAGTAGAATGAGTAAAGAGTAAAATGAGTAGAATGAGTAATGAGTAAAATGAGTAAAATGAGTAAAATGAGTAAAATGAGAAAAATGATTAAAATGAGTAAAATGAGTAAAATGAGTAAAATGAGTAAAATGAGTAAAATGAGTAAAATGAGTAAAATGAGTAAAATGAGTAAGATGAATAAAATGAGTAAAATGAGTAAAATGAGTAAAATGAGTAAAATGAGTAAAATGAGTAAAATGAGTAAAATGAGTAAAATGAGTAAAATGAGTAAAATGAGTAAAATGAGTAAAATGAGTAAAATGAGTAAAATGAGTAATGAGTAAAATGAGTAAAATGAGTAAAATGAGTAAAATGAGTAAAACGAGTAAATGAGTAAAATGAATAAAATGAGTAAAATGAGTAAAATGAGTAAAATGAGTAATGAGTAATGAGTAATGAGTAAAATGAGTAAAATAAGTAAAATGAGTAAAATGAGTAAAATGAGTAAAATGAGTAAAAGGAGTAAAATGAGTAATGAGTAGAATGAGTAGAATGAGTAAAGAGTAAAATGAGTAGAATGAGTAATGAGTAAAATGAGTAAAATGAGTAAAATGAGAAAAATGAGTAAAATGAGTAAAATGAGTAAAATGAGTAAAATGAGTAAAATGAGTAAAATGAGTAAAATGAGTAAAATGAGTAAAATGAGTAAGATGAGTAAAATGAGTAAAATGAGTAAAATGAGTAAAATGAGTAAAATGAGTAAAATGAGTAAAATGAGTAAAATGAGTAAAATGAGTAAAATGAGTAAAATGAGTAAAATGAGTAAAATGAGTAAAATGAGTAAAATAAGTAATGAGTAAAATGAGTAAAATGAGTAAAATGAGTAAAATGAGTAAAACGAGTAAATGAGTAAAATGAGTAAAATGAATAAAATGAGTAAAATGAGTAAAATGAGTAAAATGAGTAATGAGTAATGAGTAATGAGTAAAATGAGTATAATGAGTAAAATGAGTAAAACGAGTAAAACAAGTAAAATGAGTAAAATGAGTAAAATGAGTAATGAGTAAAAGGAGTAAAATGAGTAAAATGAGTAAAACGAGTAAAACGAGTAAAATGAGTAAAACGAGTAAAATGAGTAAAATGAGTAAAATAAGTAAAATGAGTAAAATGAGTAAAATGAGTAAAATGATTGAAATGAGTAAAATGAGTAAAATGAGTAATGAGTAAAATGAGTAAAATGAGTAATGAGTAAAATGAGTAAAATGAGTAAAATGAGTAAAATGAGTAAAATGAGTAAAATGAGTAATGAGTAAAATGAGTAATGAGTAAAATGAGTAAAATGAGTAAAATGAGTAAAATGAGTAAAATGAGTAATGAGTAAAATGAGTAATGAGTAAAATGAGTAAAATGAGTAAAATGAGTAAAATGAGTAAAATGAGTAAAAAGAGTAAAATGAGTAAAATGAGTAAAATGAGTAAAATGAGTAATGAGTAATGAGTAAAATGAGTAAAATGAGTAAAATGAGTAATGAGTAATGAGTAAAATGAGTAAAATGAGTAAAATGAGTAATGAGTAAAATAAGTAAAATGAGTAAAATGAGTAAAATGAGTAAAATGAGTAAAATGAGTAAAATGAGTAAATGAGTAAAATGAGTAAAATGAGTAAAATGAGTAAAATGAGTAATGAGTAAAATGAGTAAAATGAGTAATGAGTAATGAGTAATGAGTAATGAGTAAAATGAGTAATGAGTAAAATGAGTAAAATGAGTAAAACGAGTAAAATGAGTAAAATGAGTAAAATGAGTAAAATGAGTAAAATGAGTAAAATGAGTAAAATGAGTAAAATGAGTAAAATGAGTAAAATGAGTAAAATGAGTAAAATGAGTAAAATGAGTAAATGAGTAAAATGAGTAAAATGAGTAAAATGGGTAAAATGAGTAATGAGTAAAATGAGTAAAATGATTAATGAGTAATGAGTAATGAGTAATGAGTAAAATGAGTAATGAGTAAAATGAGTAAAATGAGTAAAATGAGTAAAATGAGTAAAACGAGTAAAATGAGTAAAATGAGTAAAATGAGTAAAATGAGTAAAATGAGTAAAATGAGTAATGAGTAAAATGAGTAAAATGAGTAAAATGAGTAAAATGAGTAAAATGAGTAAAATGAGTAAAATGAGTAAAATGAGTAAAATGAGTAAAATGAGTAAAATGAGTAAAATGAGTAAAATGAGTAAAATGAGTAAAATGAGTAAAATGAGTAAAATGAGTAAAATGAGTAAAATGAGTAAAATGAGTAAAATGAGTAAAATGAGTAAAATGAGTAAAATGAGTAAAATGAGTAAATGAGTAAAATGAGTAAAATGAGTAAAATGAGTAAAATGAGTAATGAGTAAAATGAGTAAAATGAGTAATGAGTAATGAGTAATGAGTAATGAGTAAAATGAGTAAAATGAGTAAAATGAGTAAAATGAGTAAAATGAGTAAAATGAGTAAAATAAGTAAAACGAGTAAAATGAGTAAAACGAGTAAAATGAGTAAAATGAGTAAAATGAGTAAAATGAGTAAAATGAGTAATGAGTAAAAAGAGTAATGAGTAAAATGAGTAAAATGAGTAAAATGAGTAAAATGAGTAAAATGAGTAAAATGAGTAAAATGAGTAAAATGAGTAAAATGAGTAAAATGAGTAAAATGAGTAAAATGAGTAAATGAGTAAAATGAGTAAAATGAGTAAAATGAGTAAAATGAGTAATGAGTAAAATGAGTAAAATGAGTAATGAGTAATGAGTAATGTGTAATGAGTAAAATGAGTAATGAGTAAAATGAGTAAAATGTATAAAATGAGTAAAATGAGTAAAATAAGTAAAACGAGTAAAATGAGTAAAACGAGTAAAATGAGTAAAATGAGTAAAATGAGTAAAATGAGTAAAATGAGTAATGAGTAAAAAGAGTAATGAGTAAAATGAGTAAAATGAGTAAAATGAGTAAAATGAGTAAAATGAGTAAAATGAGTAAAATGAGTAAAATGAGTAAAATGAGTAAAATGAGTAAAATGAGTAAAATGAGTAAAATGAGTAAAATGAGTAAAATGAGTAAAATGAGTAAAATGAGTAAAATGAGTAAAATGAGTAAAAGGAGTAAAATGAGTAATGAGTAGAATGAGTAGAATGAGTAAAGAGTAAAATGAGTAGAATGAGTAATGAGTAAAATGAGTAAAATGAGTAAAATGAGAAAAATGAGTAAAATGAGTAAAATGAGTAAAATGAGTAAAATGAGTAAAATGAGTAAAATGAGTAAGATGAGTAAAATGAGTAAGATGAGTAAAATGAGTAAAATGAGTAAAATGAGTAAAATGAGTAAAATGAGTAAAATGAGTAAAATGAGTAAAATGAATAAAATGAGTAAAATGAGTAAAATGAGTAAAATGAGTAAAATGAGTAATGAGTAGAATGAGTAAAATGAGTAAAATGAGTAAAATGAGTAAAATGAGTAAAATGAGTAATGAGTAATGAGTAAAATGAGTAAAATGAGTAAAATGTGTAAAATGAGTAAAATGAGTAAAATGAGTAAAATGAGTAATGAGTAAAATGAGTAAAATGAGTAAAATGAGTAAAATGAGTAAAATGAGTAAAATGAGTAAAATGAGTAAAATGAGTAAAATGAGTAAATGAGTAAAATGAGTAAATGAGTAAAATGAGTAAAATGAGTAAAATGAGTAATGAGTAAAATGAGTAAAATGAGTAATGAGTAATGAGTAATGTGTAATGAGTAAAATGAGTAATGAGTAAAATGAGTAAAATGAGTAAAATGAGTAAAATGAGTAAAATAAGTAAAACGAGTAAAATGAGTAAAACGAGTAAAATGAGTAAAATGAGTAAAATGAGTAAAATGAGTAAAATGAGTAAATGAGTAAAATGAGTAAAATGGGTAAAATGAGTAAAATGAGTAATGAGTAAAATGAGTAAAATGATTAATGAGTAATGAGTAATGAGTAATGAGTAAAATGAGTAATGAGTAATGAGTAATGAGTAATGAGTAAAATGAGTAAAATGAGTAAAATGAGTAAAATGAGTAAAATAAGTAAAATGAGTAAAATGAGTATTTAGTAGAATGAGTAAAATGAGTAAAATGAGTAAAATGAGTAAAATGAGTAAAATGAGTAATGAGTAATGAGTAAAATGAGTAAAATGAGTAAAATGTGTAAAATGAGTAAAATGAGTAAAATGAGTAAAATGAGTAATGAGTAAAATGAGTAAAATGAGTAAAATGAGTAAAATGAGTAAAATGAGTAAAATGAGTAAAATGAGTAAAATGAGTAAAATGAGTAAAATGAGTAAAATGAGTAAAATGAGTAAAATGAGTAAAATGATTAAAATGAGTAAAATGAGTAAAATGAGTAATGAGTAAAATGAGTAATGAGTAAAATGAGTAAAATGAGTAAAATGAGTAAAATGAGTAAAATGAGTAAAATGAGTAAAATGAGTAAAATGAGTAAAATGAGTAAAATGAGTAAAATGAGTAAAATGAGTAAAATGAGTAAAATGAGTAAAATGAGTAAAATGAGTAAAATGAGTAAAATGAGTAAAATGAGTAAAATGAGTAAAAGGAGTAAAATGAGTAAAAGGAGTAAAATGAGTAATGAGTAGAATGAGTAGAATGAGTAAAGAGTAAAATGAGTAGAATGAGTAATGAGTAAAATGAGTAAAATGAGTAAAATGAGAAAAATGATTAAAATGAGTAAAATGAGTAAAATGAGTAAAATGAGTAAAATGAGTAAAATGAGTAAAATGAGTAAAATGAGTAAGATGAGTAAAATGAGTAAGATGAGTAAAATGAGTAAAATGAGTAAAATGAGTAAAATGAGTAAAATGAGTAAAATGAGTAAAATGAGTAAAATGAGTAAAATGAGTAAAATGAGTAAAATGAGTAAAATGAGTAAAATGAGTAAAATGAGTAATGAGTAAAATGAGTAAAATGAGTAAAATGAGTAAAATGAGTAAAACGAGTAAATGAGTAAAATGAATAAAATGAGTAAAATGAGTAAAATGAGTAAAATGAGTAATGAGTAATGAGTAATGAGTAAAATGAGTAAAATGAGTAAAATGAGTAAAACGAGTAAAACAAGTAAAATGAGTAAAATGAGTAATGAGTAAAATGAGTAAAATGAGTAAAACGAGTAAAACGAGTAAAAGGAGTAAAAGGAGTAAAACGAGTAAAATGAGTAAAATGAGTAAAATGAGTAAAATGAGTAAAATGAGTAAAATGAGTAAAATGAGTAAAATGAGTAATGAGTAAAATGAGTAATGAGTAAAATGAGTAAAATGAGTAAAATGAGTAAAATGAGTAAAATGAGTAAAATGAGTAAAATGAGTAAAATGAGTAAAATGAGTAAAATGAGTAAAATGAGTAAAATGAGTAAAATGAGTAAAATGAGTAAAATGAGTAAAATGAGTAAAATGAGTAAAATGAGTAAAATGAGTAAAATGAGTAAAATGAGTAAAATGAGTAAAATGAGTAAAATGAGTAAAATGAGTAAAATGAGTAAAATGAGTAAAATGAGTAAAATGAGTAAAATGAGTAAAAGGAGTAAAATGAGTAATGAGTAGAATGAGTAGAATGAGTAAAGAGTAAAATGAGTAGAATGAGTAATGAGTAAAATGAGTAAAATGAGTAAAATGAGTAAAATGAGTAAAATGAGTAAAATGAGTAAAATGAGTAAAATGAGTAAAATGAGTAAAATGAGTAAAATGAGTAAGATGAGTAAGATGAGTAAAATGAGTAAAATGAGTAAAATGAGTAAAATGAGTAAAATGAGTAAAATGAGTAAAATGAGTAAAATGAGTAAAATGAGTAAAATGAGTAAAATGAGTAAAATGAGTAAAATGAGTAAAATGAGTAAAATAAGTAATGAGTAAAATGAGTAAAATGAGTAAAATGAGTAAAATGAGTAAAACGAGTAAATGAGTAAAATGAGTAAAATGAATAAAATGAGTAAAATGAGTAAAATGAGTAAAATGAGTAATGAGTAATGAGTAATGAGTAAAATGAGTATAATGAGTAAAATGAGTAAAACGAGTAAAACAAGTAAAATGAGTAAAATGAGTAAAATGAGTAATGAGTAAAATGAGTAAAATGAGTAAAATGAGTAAAACGAGTAAAACGAGTAAAATGAGTAAAACGAGTAAAATGAGTAAAATGAGTAAAATAAGTAAAATGAGTAAAATGAGTAAAATGAGTAATGAGTAAAATGAGTAAAATGAGTAAAATGAGTAAAATGAGTAAAATGAGTAAAATGAGTAATGAGTAAAATGAGTAATGAGTAATGAGTAAAATGAGTAAAATGAGTAAAATGAGTAAAATGAGTAAAATGAGTAATGAGTAAAATGAGTAAAATGAGTAATGAGTAATGAGTAATGAGTAATGAGTTAAATGAGTAATGAGTAAAATGAGTAAAATGAGTAAAACGAGTAAAACGAGTAAAATGAGTAAAATGAGTAAAATGAGTAAAATGAGTAAAATGAGTAAAATGAGTAAAATGAGTAAAATGAGTAAAATGAGTAAAATGAGTAAAATGAGTAAAATGAGTAAATGAGTAAAATGAGTAAAATGGGTAAAATGAGTAAAATGAGTAATGAGTAAAATGAGTAAAATGATTAATGAGTAATGAGTAACGAGTAATGAGTAAAATGAGTAATGAGTAAAATGAGTAAAATGAGTAAAATGAGTAAAATGAGTAAAACGAGTAAAATGAGTAAAATGAGTAAAATGAGTAAAATGAGTAAAATGAGTAAAATGAGTAATGAGTAAAATGAGTAAAATGAGTAAAATGAGTAAAATGAGTAAAATGAGTAAAATGAGTAAAATGAGTAAAATGAGTAAAATGAGTAAAATGAGTAAAATGAGTAAAATGAGTAAAATGAGTAAAATGAGTAAAATGAGTAAAATGAGTAAAATGAGTAAAATGAGTAAAATGAGTAAAATGAGTAAAATGAGTAAAATGAGTAAAATGAGTAAAATGAGTAAAATGAGTAAAATGAGTAAATGAGTAAAATGAGTAAAATGAGTAAAATGAGTAAAATGAGTAATGAGTAAAATGAGTAAAATGAGTAATGAGTAATGAGTAATGTGTAATGAGTAAAATGAGTAATGAGTAAAATGAGTAAAATGAGTAAAATGAGTAAAATGAGTAAAATAAGTAAAACGAGTAAAATGAGTAAAACGAGTAAAATGAGTAAAATGAGTAAAATGAGTAAAATGAGTAAAATGAGTAATGAGTAAAATGAGTAAAATGAGTAAAATGAGTAAAATGAGTAAAACGAGTAAATGAGTAAAATGAGTAAAATGAATAAAATGAGTAAAATGAGTAAAATGAGTAAAATGAGTAATGAGTAATGAGTAATGAGTAAAATGAGTAAAATGAGTAAAATGAGTAAAATGAGTAAAATAAGTAAAATGAGTAAAATGAGTAATGAGTAGAATGAGTAAAATGAGTAAAATGAGTAAAATGAGTAAAATGAGTAAAATGAGTAATGAGTAATGAGTAAAATGAGTAAAATGAGTAAAATGTGTAAAATGAGTAAAATGAGTAAAATGAGTAAAATGAGTAATGAGTAAAATGAGTAAAATGAGTAAAATGAGTAAAATGAGTAAAATGAGTAAAATGAGTAAAATGAGTAAAATGAGTAAAATGAGTAAAATGAGTAAAATGAGTAAAATGAGTAAAATGAGTAAAATGAGTAAAATGAGTAAAATGAGTAAAATGATTAAAATGAGTAAAATGAGTAAAATGAGTAATGAGTAAAATGAGTAAAATGAGTAATGAGTAAAATGAGTAAAATGAGTAAAATGAGTAAAATGAGTAAAATGAGTAAAATGAGTAAAATGAGTAAAATGAGTAAAATGAGTAAAATGAGTAAAATGAGTAAAATGAGTAAAATGAGTAAAATGAGTAAAATGAGTAAAATGAGTAAAATGAGTAAAATGAGTAAAATGAGTAAAATGAGTAAAATGAGTAAAATGAGTAAAATGAGTAAAATGAGTAAAATGAGTAAAATGAGTAAAATGAGTAAAAGGAGTAAAATGAGTAAAAGGAGTAAAATGAGTAATGAGTAGAATGAGTAGAATGAGTAATGAGTAAAATGAGTAGAATGAGTAATGAGTAAAATGAGTAAAATGAGTAAAATGAGAAAAATGATTAAAATGAGTAAAATGAGTAAAATGAGTAAAATGAGTAAAATGAGTAAAATGAGTAAAATGAGTAAAATGAGTAAAATGAGAATAATGAGTAAGATGAGTAAAATGAGTAAAATTAGTAAAATGAGTAAAATGAGTAAAATGAGTAAAATGAGTAAAATGAGTAAAATGAGTAAAATGAGTAAAATGAGTAAAATGAGTAAAATGAGTAAAATGAGTAAAATGAGTAAAATGAGTAATGAGTAAAATGAGTAAAATGAGTAAAATGAGTAAAATGAGTAAAACGAGTAAATGAGTAAAATGAATAAAATGAGTAAAATGAGTAAAATGAGTAAAATGAGTAATGAGTAATGAGTAATGAGTAAAATGAGTAAAATGAGTAAAATGAGTAAAACGAGTAAAACAAGTAAAATGAGTAAAATGAGTAAAATGAGTAATGAGTAAAATGAGTAAAATGAGTAAAATGAGTAAAACGAGTAAAAGGAGTAAAAGGAGTAAAACGAGTAAAATGAGTAAAATGAGTAAAATGAGTAAAATGAGTAAAATGAGTAAAATGAGTAAAATGAGTAAAATGAGTAATGAGTAAAATGAGTAATGAGTAAAATGAGTAAAATGAGTAAAATGAGTAAAATGAGTAAAATGAGTAAAATGAGTAAAATGAGTAAAATGAGTAAAATGAGTAAAATGAGTAAAATGAGTAAAATGAGTAAAATGAGTAAAATGAGTAAAATGAGTAAAATGAGTAAAATGAGTAAAATGAGTAAAATGAGTAAAATGAGTAAAATGAGTAAAATGAGTAAAATGAGTAAAATGAGTAAAATGAGTAAAATGAGTAAAATGAGTAAAATGAGTAAAATGAGTAAAATGAGTAAAATGAGTAAAAGGAGTAAAATGAGTAATGAGTAGAATGAGTAGAATGAGTAAAGAGTAAAATGAGTAGAATGAGTAATGAGTAAAATGAGTAAAATGAGAAAAATGAGTAAAATGAGTAAAATGAGTAAAATGAGTAAAATGAGTAAAATGAGTAAAATGAGTAAAATGAGTAAAATGAGTAAAATGAGTAAGATGAGTAAAATGAGTAAAATGAGTAAAATGAGTAAAATGAGTAAAATGAGTAAAATGAGTAAAATGAGTAAAATGAGTAAAATGAGTAAAATGAGTAAAATGAGTAAAATGAGTAAAATGAGTAAAATGAGTAAAATAAGTAATGAGTAAAATGAGTAAAATGAGTAAAATGAGTAAAATGAGTAAAACGAGTAAATGAGTAAAATGAGTAAGGGGGCTCGGTGGACCGGCACTGCATGTGGACGGGCCTATATATGCTCCGTATAAGTCTATCATTTTTAGTGATTAAAATGAATTTTTTCACACTATTTTTTGTGTCGAGTGTATGCAGTTTGATGCGCTGAGTTGAGATATATATCTTTGTGGGAGGTGAGTCTGCTAATTAATCAACAATGAGCATTTTAAATTCGAGTCTCTGTGTGCGTGGCGCCGGCCATTATATACGCTGTGTGTCTTATGTAACTGCCGTTACACGTATATAGCCGATGATTTTGTTCTTTTGTTCAATTATTTGACTGAAACCTGAGTGTTAATGGACTCTACTATAATTGTGTTGTGTGTAGCAAGAACTATTTTCAGTCTTGTGTGATTTTTCGATATAATTAAACCGCTATACTTCTTTTTTTTTTTTAAATACAAGTATACGCGGAAAAATTTTTGTCCGCTTGACTGGGTTGATTATATTATACGGGCATAATATTTTTTTTCTGTCCTGAAATAAAGGACAGGAGAGTTATGACGGTGAAATAAACATTGATAATGTCCAAATTATTTTGCTGGACTTTATATCTAATTGATAATTACTTGAGATTAATGTGTCGGTGACAGACGGCCGCTTAGAAATTGACCGGTTGAGCTGCGTCTGATGTGTGCTTACGTTAATTATATTTAAAACATTGGCAAAATTTGGCTGCTTTAAGTCTTTATTGGTCTTTATTTTGATTTTACCTATTATCATTTATTCGTATGCTAAATAATTAGTCTCATGAATTTATGAGCATATATGTGATGATTAGTTTTTGCACAGTTTTTGTGCCTAAGGTAGAAATCATTTCGTTCTCTTACCGTATTTTATGCGGGAATTTATGTGTCATCCCGTTAGTTTTAGTTGTAGATTATTACACTATGAAATAGGGATAGTTGTAAGTCGGCGCTCTTGCCTATTTTCTAGTATATGCTAGATAATAGTTACGTCGAATAGACGAATCTCAGCGGCGATCGCTGAGCATATTCTGTACCTCAGTTTTCTGTGCTTCAAAGCTTCTACAAATATGATATTGTTCATATTTATTATTCTGAGATTATTTATGCAGAATTTGTACAAGCAAGATGGGTGTACATATATCAGTACTGGTTATTTCATTGGGTATGTAATAAACAGTGTAATTATAAATAAGTTGATGTATGCCTGATTCTGGTGTACAGGTTAGATCCTTATTACTTGTCTGAATATTGTTAATGTTAATAATTATGTATATTCGTATATGATATAGGTGCTTAGACAAGATAGATTGGCTCCCACTACATCGCTGAATTCATGTTATAATAGATGAATGAAAGCCAATTGAGGTATACATTATACTACACTGCGTACCAGTGTCGAGGAGGTTGCGTAAGAAGCCTGTGAAGGATTCTATATGATGGCTTATATATAGTCTATGTTATTATTACTACTACTATTAGTTTCTATATTAATATTATTATACCATTAATGCGAATTTTTTAGCGATAATTGTTATGTTTATTGTAATTTATTAATTATACAGGAAGGCTGCATACTACTATATGCGTGCTACATGATGGACGTGGAAGCCTGACTTGTTCAATTGGGTGGTTAATTGATACCGGAACACAAAGAAGTATCAGTATCTGTGAGGCTTGTAATATGCGTTGAACAAGAACAGAACATGTAATATGTAGGTTATAATATTAGATTAATTAGTTTATATAACAATACACACATTAGAGGTAGCCTGTTCTTTGGAGCATTTATGATGAGATTGTTGTTAGCAATATTACAATAATGTGAGACAAACTTCTTGCATACAACTGTGATTTTGAATGTGTGCTATTTTTCACATGTGAATGTTAGTTTAGTAAAAGGAAGTTATGGTACCGATAATCGCATTATTGCAATATATGTCGATTTATAACATAGGGTGTCAAATGTCGTAAATAGACTCGACATGGTTTATTTAGATATTACTATTTAGATTTGTTATTATGACCAAATCTGACTAGTTTACAGTGCCGTTTAATTATTATTATGCGCGGTCTATCTGCGGGATGTGGAAATGACTCTTGTTAGAATCATATTCTGAGATTTTTTACTCATTTCGTGATGTTCTTAGAAATACTATTTATAAGTGGAATAAGATGGAAATATGCATTCCGTGCTTAGCTACTGAGTATATATTAACATTAGCTTGTACGTGTATGCCCATTTATAGAGGTAATTGTGGAATCAATTTTCAAATTGATAATAACATTTTTATAGTATAGGTTAATACTTGTATGCTGGGTGTCAGATGTCGAATATGGATCTGATACAATTTATTATTACTTTATTGATTAAATTTATTATTTTGGCCTAATTACAATTACACTGATATACGGTATAATTTAGTGGGAAATATATTGCGTGAGTTAGTTGTCAGATATAGAAGTGACTTCTCTTGGAGTCTTATTTAGAGTTTTTTCTCACTTTCGGCATGTTCTTAGAAAATACTATTTAAAAATAGATTCTGGCAGAAATTTATATCATGTGCCTGATAATTGATTAAAGCTGAATTTTTCAATGCTGGGTGTTAGATGTCGAATATAGATCTGACACAATTTATTATGATCTTATCACGTAGATTTATTATTGTGGTCTAATTGGACCGATTTATGGTATAATTTAGATGGGATCTTGCGTAAGTTAATTGTTAGATACAGGAATGACTCCCTTTAGAGTCATATTTGGAGAATTTTCTTATTTTTGAAATGTTCTTAGGAAATATTATTTGAAATAGATTCTAATTGAATTACATGTTATGTTTTTGATAATTGAACGCGCGTTAATGTTGTCTCACATATATATGCTCGTTTATATAGTTAATTTAGATCTATTCTGGGATATGTACCTGTAAATTTATGTGATTTATATACACTGATAATAATAATAAAGGTATTCTTATGCATATTTTTATGCAATCGTGTGTATTCTAACTGGTTATTATTACTTACTGGTCATGCACAAAACAACAATAATAAAGAAATTGTTGATAATCTTATCATGAAATATGAGATTGAATATCTGTGTGACGGTGCAATGATTTTTAACCTAGCTTATCCAGAAAATGATATATATATGAATTTGTTACTCTGACTTGATTTATTTTGCTTTTAATAATATATAAATATAGGTTGTTGTTAAATTCATGTACTTATGCACAAGGATGTATTTTGACAGTTGAGCCCACGAGCTAGGTTACCATGCATATATATATTGCATAAGGCGTTGACAGGGATAACTGGTGTATGTGATATTGGGATGCAATTGTTATTGTTGTTCAATAATAATTAGTAATTTATTTTCTCTTTATATATCCATTTGTTTGTTGATTACTTATGCTGTATACTGACATCACGTATACGGAGTACGGTCGCGGAATATTAACATACTAGACTAGATCGGATCGGGATATCGGAAGTCGGCTGAGCGCTGCTGATTTCCTTGAGTCACGAATCAATGGTCTGATAGAGGGTGACATGACCATAATCTTATGTCCTGACCCGGAAACTGCGTCTTATGCACCGGAAGTGCTGGTATCTTATTAAATAGATATCAGATAGCAGCTTTGATACCGTTGGGCTGCTAGGTGGCATCCACAGTGTTGCATACTAAATCTAGGGAATTCCTTAAAAGAAAATTCTAGGGATTTTTTTTTTTTAATTATTGGTTCAGCTTATTTTTTTTTGGATCCCCTGAGCTCATTTCTGGTACTTTTTCTAACTTTTGTGCCTTCCTTAGGCCGCTAGAGCATAAAAGATTTAGTTACTTTTTCTGGACAAGTTTCCGTTTTATTGCAGAAAGGGACTATATTGATATTGTTGCGAGTATGTTAAAATTTAATTTGGATAAAATTGATGTTCAGTTGAATCCGTTCGAAATGTTTGTATATTTTATTGTCAAAATGCGGATCTTTAATTTAAGTAAGATAGACGTGCGCGGTGCTGGTTTACCGCCCCCCCCGGGTACGGCCGGATCCGTTAGTGTTCCACAACCGGCCACCCCACACATACATACATCAATTATTATTATTATGATGAAACGATCGAAAAGCATTGTTGAGTTACCAGCTCAGAGGAGCTCGGAGGCCTCAGAGCTCGGCGCGAGAGGGGTCATGGTCCCTGGCCCCCCCGTGTCGTCATCGAGCGTAGGGCTTAATAATAACAGCGATACAATTGACGTTGAACATGGGTCAGTGCTTGAGAGATTTCGGGAGGCAATTGCGTGCGTGTTAATGTCGCTCGAGGATAATGCACCCTATGAGTATCAGGGAAATGTACATCGTGCTGTTAGAGCGGTGTCGTTCTATGTGGAAGAACTTTTTTCTACTGCGAATAAGTTGGAACTCGCTCGTAACTATATGGCGGCCAAACTGAATTGGCAGAAGGAACAAATGCGTGCCCTTTGTTCTGAGTTGAGAATGCTCAGACCCTCTCCTGGGAATTATGAATACGCGATCCGGGATCATGCTTGGAATGTTCCGGATGTTTCCGTTTTGACAGGAAGTGCATTGTCATTATCACTTCAATTAATATCTTCGGATTATTTGAACCGGTCACCTAGCGTTATTAGAGGAGACGATGGGAGCTCAGCAGGATCAAGATCAAGTGATAAACAGTTGCTAAGGATAGGCACGACTTCCCCAAATGATGAGGTGCAGGTCAACCGCATTAGAGACGATACATTGATCGAGGAGATATTTCGGGTGGAGGATGCAATCGACCGCATTAGCAGCGAAATTGCCAGCAAGACTGCCAGCTTGCTGGAATTAGATGTCGCTGCTGAAACGGCATTGGCTGATTTTGTCTCGCTTAAAGAACCGGAAGACAGCTGGCAGAACTCGAATCGGGTAGGACGGGCTCGCAGGCGCGGTGAAGCCAGCCGTCCTAGGGCAGGTTCATCCCGAACAAGTGACCACACTAATATTAATATGATGGAAAGCAAAAATCATGATAACTCGTTACCGCCACAGGGGATTCGGACCCCCAGTGGCAGGCGGGAGGGCTCTACGGTCCCTGGAGCCCCCTCGTCTTTATCGAGAGTAGGGCCTGCTCCTTCGTTGCCGACGGGCGAGGAGCGTGAAGGAGCTACCGTCGAGTCGGAAGAGCCTCGGAACCCGGATGACGATGGTCTGGAAGCAGACGCGAACTTGACACTCTGCGAAAAGCCGCGAGCAAAAAGGAAAGCTCGTACGACTTCGCCGGGCCTTATCACTCCTAGTGATGAGGAAAATGGCGGAAATGAGGAGCCTCGAAAGGTTACCGCTGTCTCGCTGAGGAAACCGAGATCAAACAAGAAGAGGGCGCCTAGCATGGATTTTGTAAATCTAACCGTGGCTCCCGATGCTGCATCCTCCAGCAGGATGTCTACAGAAACCGAGCTTAGCTCGGAAAGAGAACCACTGGGTAAAAAGAAAACCCAGAAGAAGAAGACAACCTCTAAAAGTCAAAGTAAGAAGAACAAGAGTATTGCTTCCGTTTCCTCGTCTGAGGTTTCGGATGAGGATTATGTACCACAGGATATGAGAACCTTAGGAGCCACTGCTGTCGGTACCATCGGCATCAACAGCGTAAGATACATTGAGAAGAAACGCAGGAGAAGTAAAAATCTCAACGGTGTAGTTAGCAATAGGATGAGAGTGAGACTGGAAAGGGTCACGGAAGTTATAAATACTCTTATGTATAAGGCTGAAGTGAGGGGAGATCCTGCCCAATTAATAAACAAGAACCAGCAACTTGAAATACAAGTGGACAAACTCAAACGCGATGATGCGATCATGAGAAAGGAAATGAATGAAATGAGGTTAGTAGTTGAAGATCTTAAAAAAGAAATCTCAGGTCTTAAGGATGAGCTAAACCATGCGGAAGAAGAAAGAAGAAAGGCTAAAGAAAGCCAAGGGATCGCACAATCGAAACTTAGGGAGATTAAGTACGACACAAGGAAAGACAGAGCGGATAAGGGTACAATATCGGATGAAAGGGATTTACATCAAAAGACTATTGTGATGGACTTACCTGATAATCCGTCCGTTAGCCGCCCTACGGCGATTCAGGTGGGCTCGGCGACCGGGGGGCATTGGTCCTTCCCTCTAAATACGACACCTGTAAAGAAAAGAAGCAATGAGAACAGTAACGAGGTAGAAAACATCAAGAAGGACTATGAGGTTGGCAACCTTAATAAACAAATAAAGAACCTAATCAGGAAAAGGGTAGAACTCAGAAGGAAGGGTACAGAGGATAGCGGGACGGGAAGCGATTTCCAGCGGGACGGAGAAAAACCGCTGCCCCAACGCACTCCTAGGACTAAGCCGAGGATAACGGCAAATGTTCAGATAGTACCTCCGAAAGCAGGAAACGAATCTGGTAAGAAGAATAAGGTGGAAGGCAGGAAGTCGATTCCAACTGAGGCTAGCGGTGATAGATCAGGGACCAAGAAAGACGGTTGGATCAAGATCCCAAGGCGTAACGAAGGAAGGAACAAACAAGGAGTACGAGGACAAAAGGGGGATCTCTCTACCTCCATAAAACTCAAGAATAAAGAGACTAGCATCAATAGAAACCAGAAAGATGGCAAACCGGCTATTGCGACTCGGAAGCCACCTAGAACGGCTGCGGTCATGATTACCGGCCTTAAGGAGGAGTTCTCCTATGCGGCGGCATTAAAAAAGGCGCGTGAATCTATTGAACTAGATAAATTAGAAATAGAAAGGACGAAGATCAGGAGGGCCGCAAACGGCAGTCTTCTCATCGAGGTTCTAGGACCAAACGGATCAAGCAAGGCCTCGGCATTGGAGGAGAAACTGCGCGAAGTTTTGAAAGAGGAGGCTAAAGTATCCAGGCCCGTAGTTAAAGGTGAAATACGATTGGTAGGTCTGGATATTTCAACTTCTACTGGAGATGTGGTGGACACCATTGTCAAACATGGGGGCTGTTTGAAGGATGACATTAAGGTGGGAACCATCCGATCCATGAATAATGGCCTTTTCACAGTCTGGGTACAATGCCCGCTAGGTGTGGCCATTAAAATGGCCAAAATGGGTAAAATCATGATCGGATGGACAGTGGCACGGGTGGATCTTTTGGACTCGAGACCCACCCAGTGCTACAAGTGCTGGAGATTCGGGCATTTGAGAAATGCCTGTCAATCCAAAGATGACTTCGGTGGACTATGTTTTAGGTGTGGCGATAGTGGCCATTCGGCCAGATTTTGCAATGCTCCACCTAAGTGTAAGATCTGTTTGTTAGATGGTGGGGCCTTCGATCACAGGCTGGGCTCCAACTTTTGCCCCGCTGTGCAGAACCCGGTTAAGGTGAGGTCCGCCTCTGCAGTCTCCCGGCCTGCTGTCGTCGACTCAGCACGGGGGGCTGAGACTATGGAGATTGGCGATGGCTGTTAGACTTTTGCAAGCCAACGTTAATAGAAGTAGACCCTCTCTCGATCTATTGATCCACAATGCGAGGGAAATGGATGTTGGGCTCCTAATAATCTCGGAACCCAACGTTGTTCCAACATCGGACAATTGGTTCGCCAGCAGGGATGGGCATGCTGCCATTTTTTGTGATATCGATCGTCTAAGGATGAGATGTCGGTTGGCTAAGCAGGGTACCGAATACGTGGCTGTTTGCTGCGGGCCATATCTGATTATTTCTATCTATATATCTCCCAGTATTGGACTGCCCAATTTCAACGCCGTATTGGATGATCTTTCCGACGCATTTTCGAACCGCGCGGATAGGATCATAATTGGGGGAGATTTCAATGCAAAATCTTACCTGTGGGGATCTCTATATACGGACAGTAGAGGTCGACTACTAGCGAGCTGGGCGGCAGAGCGTGATCTCCGTACTGCTAATACGGGAAACACGCCTACGTGTGTACGGCCGCGGGGATCCTCCATAGTCGATATCACATGGACTTCCCCTGATTTATTACCGTTTATTAAGAACTGGTGCGTTAAAGTGGATATAGAATCTCTCTCAGATCACTTGTACATCTCGTTCACATTGGACACTGCACGACCTCGTCCACCTTCTGGTCGTCCAGCGCACCGGAGATGGAACCTGAGAAAATTCAATAAGGACTTCTTTCTGGCCACCCTGCATTGGAGGGGACATGATCCGGAGGTTGAAGACAGATCAAATATCACACAAATGGTCATCTGGCTGGACCAGATTATGGAGGAGGCCTGCGATGCGGCGGCCCCGAGGGTAGGCCCGAAGAAACCCTGCAGACAGGCCTATTGGTGGCAGGATTCAGTGGCTGTTCTACGAGGTAACTGTACCCATGCCCGCAGATTGTGGCAAAGAGCCAAAAGGAGGAAACGCTCGCAAGCAATAATCAGAGAATTGGGTTTCACTTATAAGCAGAAACGCAAGGAGCTGAGGATGGAGATCAACAGGCTAAAGTCGGAGGCGTGGCAGGACCTGCTCAACACCTTGGATGAGGACCCATGGGGGCTCCCATACAGGCTGGTCCTTAAAAAACTCAGGAAGGCTTCCCCTAGCTTAACGGAGACCCTGGATCCTGAGATCTTGTCGGATCTTCTGGATTCACTTTTTCCAAAAAACAACATACCGGACCCGTTGGGAGACTGGAGAGATTTTGCCTGGTCCGACGAATGGCTCATCCAACAGGGCGAAGTACAGAAAGTAATCCAAAAGAGAACAACGCCTTCTAGAAAGGCACCGGGACCCGATGGTATCCGATCAATTATTTGGAAGAGAGTTCCAAATAAAACATTGGATTGGATTAGACATATTTTCAACTTATGTTTAATAGAAGGTGAATTCCCGACTGTGTGGAAGTGCGCTGACCTAGTGTTGATCCCCAAGGGAAAAACACCCAATTTGATCGAGACCAGGTTGCCCAAGGTGAGACCCATATGCTTGTTGAATGAGATTGGGAAAGCCTTTGAGCGCATTTTGGCGGAGAGGATACTGTTTTGGCAGAGCGAACACCCCGATTCCGAGTTCTCGGCCAATCAATTTGGATTCAGAAGACAGCGTTCCACGTGCGACGCGCTATTGTTAGTGAGGGAAATAACCTCACGCGCCACAGATAACAAAGGTTTTGCGTTCGTCATATCCTTGGACATCAAGAACGCGTTCAATAGTATCCCGTGGTCAGTGATTCGCAGGGCCCTGAGACGCAAAGGTTTTCCCGCGTATCTGTGTAGAGTTGTAGATTCCTACCTGTCGGACAGGAGGATTTGGTATATGGGTCACGATGGCAAGAGGCATGAAAGAGCCATGGAGGCTGGAGTGCCTCAGGGCTCTGTGCTCGGGCCGATACTATGGAACATCTCGTTTGACGGTATCTTAGATGTGGTCGAGGACGATAACAATGACGGCGAAAGTCATATTATTTGTTACGCGGACGACACATTGATCGTTGTTACGGGTAGGAATCTGTTGAGAACGCGTATTAGGGCTTGCGTTATGGCCAATAGGGTCGTCAATAAAATAGCGAGGCTTGGTTTGTCCGTGGCCACGGAAAAAACAGAAGCCATGTTATTCTACGGTAAGAGAACGGATGACCTACCGAATTATATAGCGATTAATGACATCAATGTGAACTTGATGTCCAATATTAAGTATCTAGGGATATTTATTGACGCTAAATGGTCATTTAACGACCATTTTGTATATATAAAGGAAAAGGCAGGACGAGTAATAAGAGCCTTAAATAGACTCATGCCAAACCTCAGAGGCCCGGATGAGAGGCGTCGTCGGCTTTTTGCTAATGTAATTTTATCAGTGATACTCTACGGCGCTCCGGTCTGGGGGGACGAGGTAGTCTCCAACAGACTTCAGAAAGTGATGGGGAGCCTCGAGCGTTCGGTCGCGCAGCGGGTAATATCTGCGTACAGAACCGTGTCCAGCAACGCGGCTCTCCTCTTGGCTAGGATGCCTCCTCTAAAGTTTTTGGCTCCCATGAGAAAAAGGGTCTACGATCAACTGAAGAGACACAGGGAGGAAGAAGGTGTGATCACGCGGGGGACTAGAAACGAGATCAAAGAGACGGAATTTCGAAGAATGTGTGAACTATGGCGAGGTCACTTAGAACGGCCAAATACTCCTGGAGAGTACACGAAGATGGCTGTGGTCCCCAGACTAGAAACATGGATGATGAGGAATCATGGGAGTATGTCGTTCCATTTGACGCAACTGATGACAGGACATGGTTCCTTTGGGAAATTCTTATGCAGAATTGGGAAAAAAGGAGACCCCAGCTGCGACCTCTGCGGCGAGGATGTTGACAACGCGCTGCACGTCTTAAAGGAATGTCCAGTTTGGGATCCTCAAAGGATCGAGCTGAAGCGCAAGTTGGGGCTAACAAGGGATTTCACCCTCGGCGATATTATCGACGCCATAATTAGCACGAGTGAACACTGGAGGACCTTCTCCGCGTTTGCGCAAGAAGCTATGCGGGAAAAAGAGGAGGAGGAGAGGCGTCGCAAGAGGGCTAGAACTTATCCATCTTCCTCTTCCGGAGACGGCGGGTCGAGCAGATGACGGCGGCGGTGGTAATCGTTAGCCGGATACTTGGCTCGCTTCAATATCATACGAGAGCCTTCGTTTTTTCATATCATCTCACTACATCAAAATCTGTCATCGTTGTTGTAATTGTCTTGTTACTGTTTGTCATTCATTCATTTCTTATTCGTTCTCATTCATCACTCATTCATCCTCCATTTCATTTTATGCTTGTGATTTCACGAGTGAAATGGGTCGGTTGTAGCGGGGGACCGCGGGTGGTCTCCGTTGGGTTACATTTGTACTTGTCGGGGGTCGCCTCCCGGTTGCTCGGCTTTGGTGATGTTAATGTGTTGTCATTATCTGTTATGTATGTGTTGTTGTTCGCTCGTCGTTTCGGAACAATATACTCCTCCTCGATCCTATTGGGGAAATAAACCTAGGGGAAAGGGATGGTACAGGGGGGTTGGGGGGACGTGCATTCCATCTGTTTTGGCCCGCTTGCCGGGGCATAAATACTTGGCAATGCACAGTTTTATATAATTTAGTTTTTCGATTCGTGGGGGCAAAGTACGGATATAATTCGTATATATCGGTATGTTTGCGCTCACCTTTTCTTTCTTTCAGTTACACATTTACAATCACAGATACACAGGGTTGGGATCTCACACTAATACTTACACTTCACATTCACATACACATACTTAACTCACACACACACATATTTGGTTAAATTCTTAAAAATAATTTGTTTTGTTTTGAATTGGATGGGTGAAGGGTAAGGCTGGCGCCTTAAGGGGGGAAGGGGGGTGGGTTGGGACCGAGGAGGTAGCGCGCGGGGGATTACGGAGGCGGAATCGCGTGGCTGCCGGGCTCCGGGAAGTCATGTGCAAGCAGTTCCCCGGACCCCGGCAGGAAGGGCCCGAGGTGGTCACAGAGGCGGGGGTTTTAGTGGGTGCGAGTCTCACACTACCGGTTAGTACGGGCTAACCGGTGTGCATAACGCATTTCCCCCTACCTCCGTAAAAAAAAAAAAAAAAAAAAAGTAAAATGAGTAAAATGAGTAAAATGAGTAAAATGAGTAATGAGTAAAATGAGTAAAATGAGTAATGAGTAATGAGTAATGAGTAATGAGTAAAATGAGTAATGAGTAAAATGAGTAAAATGAGTAAAACGAGTAAAACGAGTAAAATGAGTAAATTGAGTAAAATGAGTAAAATGAGTAAAATGAGTAAAATGAGTAAAATGAGTAAAATGAGTAAAATGAGTAAAATGAGTAAATGAGTAAAATGAGTAAAATGGTTAAAATGAGTAAAATGAGTAATGAGTAAAATGAGTAAAATGATTAATGAGGAATGAGTAATGAGTAATGAGTAAAATGAGTAATGAGTAAAATGAGTAAAATGAGTAAAATGAGTAAAACGAGTAAAATGAGTAAAATGAGTAAAATGAGTAAAATGAGTAAAATGAGTAAAATGAGTAATGAGTAAAATGAGTAAAATGAGTAAAATGAGTAAAATGAGTAAAATGAGTAAAATGAGTAAAATGAGTAAAATGAGTAAAATGAGTAAAATGAGTAAAATGAGTAAAATGAGTAAAATGAGTAAAATAAGTAAAATGAGTAAAATGAGTAATGAGTAGAATGAGTAAAATGAGTAAAATGAGTAAAATGAGTAAAATAAGTAAAATGAGTAATGAGTAATGAGTAAAATGAGTAAAATGAGTAAAATGTGTAAAATGAGTAAAATGAGAAAAATGAGTAAAATGAGTAATGAGTAAAATGAGTAAAATGAGTAAAATGAGTAAAATGAGTAAAATGAGTAAAATGAGTAAAATGAGTAAAATGAGTAAAATGAGTAAAATGAGTAAAATGAGTAAAATGAGTAAAATGAGTAAAATGAGTAAATGAGTAAAATGAGTAAATGAGTAAAATGAGTAAAATGAGTAAAATGAGTAATGAGTAAAATGAGTAAAATGAGTAATGAGTAATGTGTAATGAGTAAAATGAGTAATGAGTAAAATGAGTAAAATGAGTAAAATGAGTAAAATGAGTAAAATAAGTAAAACGAGTAAAATGAGTAAAACGAGTAAAATGAGTAAAATGAGTAAAATGAGTAAAATGAGTAAAATGAGTAATGAGTAAAATGAGTAAAATGAGTAAAATGAGTAAAATGAGTAAAACGAGTAAATGAGTAAAATGAGTAAAATGAATAAAATGAGTAAAATGAGTAAAATGAGTAAAATGAGTAATGAGTAATGAGTAATGAGTAAAATGAGTAAAATGAGTAAAATGAGTAAAACGAGTAAAACAAGTAAAATGAGTAAAATGAGTAAAATGAGTAAAATGAGTAATGAGTAAAATGAGTAAAATGAGTAAAATGAGTAAAATGAGTAAAATGAGTAAAATGAGTAAAATGAGTAATGAGTAAGATGAGTAAAATGAGTAAAATGAGTAAAATGAGTAAAATGAGTAAAATGAGTAAAATGAGTAAAATGAGTAAAATGAGTAAAATGAGTAAAATAAGTAAAATGAGTAAAATGAGTAATGAGTAGAATGAGTAAAATGAGTAAAATGAGTAAAATGAGTAAAATGAGTAATGAGTAATGAGTAAAATGAGTAAAATGAGTAAAATGTGTAAAATGAGTAAAATGAGAAAAATGAGTAAAATGAGTAATGAGTAAAATGAGTAAAATGAGTAAAATGAGTAAAATGAGTAAAATGAGTAAAATGAGTAAAATGAGTAAAATGAGTAAAATGAGTAAAATGAGTAAAATGAGTAAAATGAGTAAAATGAGTAAAATGAGTAAAATGAGTAAAATGAGTAAAATGAGTAAAATGAGTAAAATGAGTAAAATGAGTAAAATGAGTAAAATGAGTAAAATGAGTAAAATGAGTAAAATGAGTAAAATGAGTAAAATGAGTAAAATGAGTAAAATGAGTAAAATGAGTAAAATGAGTAAAATGAGTAAAATGAGTAAAATGAGTAAAATGAGTAAAATGAGTAAAATGAGTAAAATGAGTAAAATGAGTAAAATGAGTAAAATGAGTAAAATGAGTAAAATGAGTAAAATGAGTAAAATGAGTAAAATGAGTAAAATCAGTAAAATGAGTAAAATGAGTAAAATGAGTAATGAGTAGAATGAGTAGAATGAGTAAAGAGTAAAATGAGTAGAATGAGTAAAATGAGTAAAATGAGTAAAATGAGTAAGATGAGTAAAATGAGTAAAATGAGTAAAATGAGTAAAATGAGTAAAATGAGTAAAATGAGTAAAATGAGTAAAATGAGTAAAATGAGTAAAATGAGTAAAATGAGTAAAATGAGTAAAATGAGTAAAATGAGTAATGAGTAAAATGAGTAAAATGAGTAAAATGAGTAAAATGAGTAAAACGAGTAAATGAGTAAAATGAATAAAATGAGTAAAATGAGTAAAATGAGTAAAATGAGTAATGAGTAATGAGTAATGAGTAAAATGAGTATAATGAGTAAAATGAGTAAAACGAGTAAAACAAGTAAAATGAGTAAAATGAGTAAAATGAGTAATGAGTAAAATGAGTAAAATGAGTAAAATGAGTAAAACGAGTAAAACGAGTAAAATGAGTAAAACGAGTAAAATGAGTAAAATGAGTAAAATGAGTAAAATGAGTAATGAGTAAAATGAGTAATGAGTAAAATGAGTAAAATGAGTAAAATGAGTAAAATGAGTAAAATGAGTAAAATGAGTAAAATGAGTAAAATGAGTAAAATGAGTAAAATGAGTAAAATGAGTAAAATGAGTAAAATGAGTAAAATGAGTAAAATGAGTAAAATGAGTAAAATGAGTAAAATGAGTAAAATGAGTAAAATGAGTAAAATGAGTAATGAGTAAAATGAGTAAAATGAGTAAAATGAGTAAAATGAGTAAAAAGAGTAAAATGAGTAAAATGAGTAAAATGAGTAAAATGAGTAAAATGAGTAAAATGAGTAAAATGAGTAAATGAGTAAAATGAGTAAATGAGTAAAATGAGTAAAATGAGTAAAATGAGTAATGAGTAAAATGAGTAAAATGAGTAATGAGTAATGAGTAATGTGTAATGAGTAAAATGAGTAATGAGTAAAATGAGTAAAATGAGTAAAATGAGTAAAATAAGTAAAACGAGTAAAATGAGTAAAACGAGTAAAATGAGTAAAATGAGTAAAATGAGAAAAATGAGTAAAATGAGTAATGAGTAAAATGAGTAAAATGAGTAAAATGAGTAAAATGAGTAAAACGAGTAAATGAGTAAAATGAGTAAAATGAATAAAATGAGTAAAATGAGTAAAATGAGTAAAATGAGTAATGAGTAATGAGTAATGAGTAAAATGAGTAAAATGAGTAAAATGAGTAAAACGAGTAAAACAAGTAAAATGAGTAAAATGAGTAAAATGAGTAAAATGAGTAATGAGTAAAATGAGTAAAATGAGTAAAATGAGTAAAATGAGTAAAATGAGTAAAATGAGTAAAATGAGTAATGAGTAAGATGAGTAAAATGAGTAAAATGAGTAAAATGAGTAAAATGAGTAAAATGAGTAAAATGAGTAAAATGAGTAAAATGAGTAAAATAAGTAAAATGAGTAAAATGAGTAATGAGTAGAATGAGTAAAATGAGTAAAATGAGTAAAATGAGTAAAATGAGTAAAATGAGTAATGAGTAATGAGTAAAATGAGTAAAATGAGTAAAATGGGTAAAATGAGTAAAATGAGTAAAATGAGTAAAATGAGTAATGAGTAAAATGAGTAAAATGAGTAAAATGAGTAAAATGAGTAAAATGAGTAATGAGTAAAATGAGTAAAATGAGTAAAATGAGTAAAATGACTATAATGTGTAAAATGAGTAAAATGAGTAAAATGTGTAAAATGTGTAAAAATGAGTAAAATGAGTAATGAGTAAAATGAGTAAAATGAGTAAAATGAGTAAAATGAGTAAAATGAGTAAAATGAGTAAAATGAGTAAAATGAGTAAAATGAGTAAAATGAGTAAAATGAGTAAAATGAGTAAAATGAGTAAAATGAGTAAAATGAGTAAAATGAGTAAAATGAGTAAAATGAGTAAAATGAGTAAAATGAGTAAAATGAGTAAAATGAGTAAAATGAGTAAAATGAGTAAAATGAGTAAAATGAGTAAAATGAGTAAAATGAGTAAAATGAGTAAAATGAGTAAAATCAGTAAAATGAGTAAAATGAGTAAAATGAGTAAAATGAGTAAAATGAGTAAAAGGAGTAAAATGAGTAAAAGGAGTAAAATGAGTAAAAGGAGTAAAATGAGTAAAAGGAGTAAAATGAGTAATGAGTAAAATGAGTAAAATGAGTAGAATGAGTAATGAGTAAAATGAGTAAAATGAGTAAAATGAGAAAAATGAGTAAAATGAGTAAAATGAGTAAAATGAGTAAAATGAGTAAAATGAGTAAAATGAGTAAAATGAGTAAAATGAGTAAAATGAGTAAAATGAGTAAAATGAGTAAAATGAGTAAAATGAGTAAAATGAGTAAAATGAGTAAAATGAGTAAAATGAGTAATGAGTAAAATGAGTAAAATGAGTAAAATGAGTAAAATGAGTAAAATGAGTAAAATGAGTAAAATGAGTAAAATGAGTAAAATGAGTAAAATGAGTAAAATGAGTAAAATGAGTAAAATGAGTAAAATGAATAAAATGAATAAAATGAGTAAAATGAGTAAAATGAGTAAAATGAGTAAAATGAGTAAAATGAGTAAAATGAGTAAAATGAGTAAAATAAGTAATGAGTAAAATGAGTAAAATGAGTAAAATGAGTAAAATGAGTAAAATGAGTAAAATCAGTAAATGAGTAAAATGAGTAAAATGAATAAAATGAGTAAAATGAGTAAAATGAGTAAAATGAGTAATGAGTAATGAGTAATGAGTAAAATGAGTAAAATGAGTAAAACGAGTAAAACAAGTAAAATGAGTAAAATGAGTAAAATGAGTAAAATGAGTAATGAGTAAAATGAGTAAAATGAGTAAAACGAGTAAAATGAGTAAAATGAGTAAAACGAGTAAAATGAGTAAAACGAGTAAAATGAGTAAAATGAGTAAAATGAGTAAAATGAGTAAAATGAGTAAAATGAGTAATGAGAAAAATGAATAAAATGAGTAAAATGAGTAGAATGAGTAAAATGAGTAAAATGAGTAAAATGAGTAAAATGAGTAAAATGAGTAAAATGAGTAAAATGAGTAAAAAGAGTAAAATGAGTAAAATGAGTAAAATGAGTAATGAAAAAAATGAGTAAAATGAGTAATGAGTAATGAGTAAAATGAGTAAAATGAGTAAAATGAGTAAAATGAGTAAAATGAGTAAAATGAGTAAAATGAGTAAAATGAGTAATGAGTAAAATGAGTAAAATGAGTAAAATGAGTAAAATGAGTAAAATGAGTAAAATGAGTAAAATGAGTAAATGAGTAAAATGAGTAAAATGAGTAAAATGAGTAAAATGAGTAATGAGTAAAATGAGTAAAATGAGTAATGAGTAATGAGTAAAATGAGTAAAATGAGTAAAATGAGTAAAATGAGTAATGAGTAAAATGAGTAAAATGAGTAAAATGAGTAAAATGAGTAAAATGAGTAAAATGAGTAAAATGAGTAAAATGAGTAAAATGAGTAATGAGAAAAATGAGTAATGAGTAAAATGAGTAAAATGAGTAAAATGAGTAAAATGAGTAAAATGAGTAAAATGAGTAAAATGAGTAAAATGAGTAAAATGAGTAAAAAGAGTAAAATGAGTAAAAAGAGTAAAATGAGTAAAATGAGTAAAATGAGTAAAATGAGTAAAATGAGTAAAAAGAGTAAAATGAGTAAAATGAGTAAAATGAGTAATGAGTAAAATGAGTAAAATGAGTAATGAGTAATGAGTAAAATGAGTAAAATGAGTAAAATGAGTAAAATGAGTAAAATGAGTAAAATGAGTAAAATGAGTAAAATGAGTAAAATGAGTAAAATGAGTAAAATGAGTAAAATGAGTAAAATGAGTAAAATGAGTAATGAGTAAAATGAGTAATGAGTAAAATGAGTAAAATGAGTAAAATGAGTAAAATGAGTAAAATGAGTAAAATGAGTAAAATGAGTAATGAGAAAAATGAGTAATGAGTAAAATGAGTAAAATGAGTAAAATGAGTAAAATGAGTAAAATGAGTAAAATGAGTAAAATGAGTAATGAGTAAAATGAGTAAAATGAGTAAAATGAGTAAAATGAGTAAAATGAGTAAAATGAGTAAAATGAGTAAAATGAGTAAAATGAGTAAAAGGAGTAAAATGAGTAAAATCAGTAAAAGGAGTAAAATGAGTAAAATGAGTAAAATGAGTAATGAGTAGAATGAGTAGAATGAGTAAAGAGTAAAATGAGTAGAATGAGTAATGAGTAAAATGAGTAAAATGAGTAAAATGAGTAAAATGAGTAAAATGAGTAAAATAAGTAATGAGTAAAATGAGTAAAATGAGTAAAATGAGTAAAATGAGTAAAATGAGTAAAATGAGTAAAATGAGTAAAATGAGTAAAATGAGTAAAATGAGTAAAATGAGTAAAATGAGTAAAATGAGTAAAATGAGTAAAATGAGTAATGAGTAAAATGAGTAAAATGAGTAAAATGAGTAAAATGAGTAAAATGAGTAAAATGAGTAAAATGAGTAAAATGAGTAAAATGAGTAAAATGAGTAAAATGAGTAAAATGAGTAAAATGAGTAAAATGAGTAAAATGAGTAATGAGTAAAATGAGTAATGAGTAAAATGAGTAAAACAAGTAAAATGAGTAAAATGAGTAAAATGAGTAAAATGAGTAAAATGAGTAAAATGAGTAAAATGAGTAAAATGAGTAAAATGAGTAAAATGAGTAAAATGAGTAAAATGAGTAAAATGAGTAAAATGAGTAAAATGAGTAAAATGAGTAATGAGTAAAATGAGTAAAATGAGTAAAATGAGTAAAATGAGTAAAATGAGTAAAATGAGTAAAATGAGTAAAATGAGTAATGAGAAAAATGAGTAATGAGTAAAATGAGTAGAATGAGTAAAATGAGTAAAATGAGTAAAATGAGTAAAATGAGTAAAATGAGTAATATGAGTAAAATGAGTAAAATGAGTAAAAAGAGTAAAATGAGTAAAATAGTAAAAAGAGTAAAATGAGTAAAATGAGTAAAATGAGTAAAATGAGTAAAATGAGTAAAATGAGTAAAATGAGTAAAAGGAGTAAAATGAGTAAAAGGAGTAAAATGAGTAAAAGGAGTAAAATGAGTAAAAGGAGTAAAATGAGTAATGAGTAAAATGAGTAAAATGAGTAGAATGAGTAATGAGTAAAATGAGTAAAATGAGTAAAATGAGAAAAATGAGTAAAATGAGTAAAATGAGTAAAATGAGTAAAATGAGTAAAATGAGTAAAATGAGTAAAATGAGTAAAATGAGTAAAATGAGTAAAATGAGTAAAATGAGTAAAATGAGTAAAATGAGTAAAATGAGTAAAATGAGTAAAATGAGTAAAATGAGTAAAATGAGTAAAATGAGTAAATGAGTAAAATGAGTAAAATGAGTAAAATGAGTAAAATGAGTAAAATGAGTAAAATGAGTAAAATGAGTAAAATGAGTAAAATGAGTAAAATGAGTAAAATGAGTAAAATGAGTAAAATGAGTAAAATGAGTAAAATGAATAAAATGAATAAAATGAGTAAAATGAGTAAAATGAGTAAAATGAGTAAAATGAGTAAAATGAGTAAAATGAGTAAAATGAGTAAAATAAGTAATGAGTAAAATGAGTAAAATGAGTAAAATGAGTAAAATGAGTAAAATGAGTAAAATGAGTAAAATCAGTAAAATGAGTAAAATGAGTAAAATCAGTAAATGAGTAAAATGAGTAAAATGAATAAAATGAGTAAAATGAGTAAAATGAGTAAAATGAGTAATGAGTAATGAGTAATGAGTAAAATGAGTAAAATGAGTAAAACGAGTAAAACAAGTAAAATGAGTAAAATGAGTAAAATGAGTAAAATGAGTAATGAGTAAAATGAGTAAAATGAGTAAAACGAGTAAAATGAGTAAAATGAGTAAAACGAGTAAAATGAGTAAAACGAGTAAAATGAGTAAAATGAGTAAAATGAGTAAAATGAGTAAAATGAGTAAAATGAGTAATGAGAAAAATGAATAAAATGAGTAAAATGAGTAGAATGAGTAAAATGAGTAAAATGAGTAAAATGAGTAAAATGAGTAAAATGAGTAAAATGAGTAAAATGAGTAAAAAGAGTAAAATGAGTAAAATGAGTAAAATGAGTAATGAGTAAAATGAGTAAAATGAGTAATGAGTAATGAGTAAAATGAGTAAAATGAGTAAAATGAGTAAAATGAGTAAAATGAGTAAAATGAGTAAAATGAGTAAAATGAGTAATGAGTAAAATGAGTAAAATGAGTAAAATGAGTAAAATGAGTAAAATGAGTAAAATGAGTAAATGAGTAAAATGAGTAAAATGAGTAAAATGAGTAAAATGAGTAATGAGTAAAATGAGTAAAATGAGTAATGAGTAATGAGTAAAATGAGTAAAATGAGTAAAATGAGTAAAATGAGTAATGAGTAAAATGAGTAAAATGAGTAAAATGAGTAAAATGAGTAAAATGAGTAAAATGAGTAAAATGAGTAAAATGAGTAAAATGAGTAAAATGAGTAAAATAAGTAAAATGAGTAAAATGAGTAAAATGAGTAAAATGAGTAAAATGAGTAAAATGAGTAAAATGAGTAAAAAGAGTAAAATGAGTAAAAAGAGTAAAATGAGTAAAATGAGTAAAATGAGTAAAATGAGTAAAATGAGTAAAATGAGTAAAAAGAGTAAAATGAGTAAAATGAGTAAAATGAGTAATGAGTAAAATGAGTAAAATGAGTAATGAGTAATGAGTAAAATGAGTAAAATGAGTAAAATGAGTAAAATGAGTAAAATGAGTAAAATGAGTAAAATGAGTAAAATGAGTAAAATGAGTAAAATGAGTAAAATGAGTAAAATGAGTAAAATGAGTAATGAGTAAAATGAGTAATGAGTAAAATGAGTAAAATGAGTAAAATGAGTAAAATGAGTAAAATGAGTAAAATGAGTAAAATGAGTAATGAGAAAAATGAGTAATGAGTAAAATGAGTAAAATGAGTAAAATGAGTAAAATGAGTAAAATGAGTAAAATGAGTAAAATGAGTAATGAGTAAAATGAGTAAAATGAGTAAAATGAGTAAAATGAGTAAAATGAGTAAAATGAGTAAAATGAGTAAAATGAGTAAAATGAGTAAAATGAGTAAAATGAGTAAAAGGAGTAAAATGAGTAAAATCAGTAAAAGGAGTAAAATGAGTAAAATGAGTAAAATGAGTAATGAGTAGAATGAGTAGAATGAGTAAAGAGTAAAATGAGTAGAATGAGTAATGAGTAAAATGAGTAAAATGAGTAAAATGAGTAAAATGAGTAAAATGAGTAAAATGAGTAAAATAAGTAATGAGTAAAATGAGTAAAATGAGTAAAATGAGTAAAATGAGTAAAATGAGTAAAATGAGTAAAATGAGTAAAATGAGTAAATGAGTAAAATGAGTAAAATGAATAAAATGAGTAAAATGAGTAAAATGAGTAAAATGAGTAATGAGTAATGAGTAATGAGTAAAATGAGTAAAACAAGTAAAATGAGTAAAATGAGTAAAATGAGTAAAATGAGTAAAATGAGTAAAATGAGTAAAATGAGTAAAATGAGTAAAATGAGTAAAATGAGTAAAATGAGTAAAATGAGTAAAATGAGTAAAATGAGTAAAATGAGTAAAATGAGTAATGAGTAAAATGAGTAAAATGAGTAAAATGAGTAAAATGAGTAAAATGAGTAAAATGAGTAAAATGAGTAAAATGAGTAAAATGAGTAAAATGAGTAAAATGAGTAATGAGAAAAATGAGTAATGAGTAAAATGAGTAGAATGAGTAAAATGAGTAAAATGAGTAAAATGAGTAAAATGAGTAAAATGAGTAATATGAGTAAAATGAGTAAAATGAGTAAAAAGAGTAAAATGAGTAAAATGAGTAAAAAGAGTAAAATGAGTAAAATGAGTAAAATGAGTAAAATGAGTAAAATGAGTAAAATGAGTAAAATGAGTAAAATGAGTAAAAAGAGTAAAATGAGTAAAATGAGTAAAATGAGTAATGAGTAAAATGAGTAAAATGAGTAATGAGTAATGAGTAAAATGAGTAAAATGAGTAAAATGAGTAAAATGAGTAAAATGAGTAAAATGAGTAAAATGAGTAAAATGAGTAATGAGTAAAATGAGTAAAATGAGTAAAATGAGTAAAATGAGTAAAATGAGTAAAATGAGTAAATGAGTAAAATGAGTAAAATGAGTAAAATGAGTAAAATGAGTAATGAGTAAAATGAGTAAAATGAGTAATGAGTAATGAGTAAAATGAGTAAAATGAGTAAAATGAGTAAAATGAGTAAAATGAGTAATGAGTAAAATGAGTAAAATGAGTAAAATGAGTAAAATGAGTAAAATGAGTAAAATGAGTAAAATGAGTAAAATGAGTAAAATGAGTAAAATGAGTAAAATGAGTAATGAGAAAAATGAGTAATGAGTAAAATGAGTAAAATGAGTAAAATGAGTAAAATGAGTAAAATGAGTAAAATGAGTAAAATGAGTAAAATGAGTAAAATGAGTAAAATGAGTAAAATGAGTAAAAAGAGTAAAATGAGTAAAAAGAGTAAAATGAGTAAAATGAGTAAAATGAGTAAAATGAGTAAAATGAGTAAAATGAGTAAAAAGAGTAAAATGAGTAAAATGAGTAAAATGAGTAATGAGTAAAATGAGTAAAATGAGTAATGAGTAATGAGTAAAATGAGTAAAATGAGTAAAATGAGTAAAATGAGTAAAATGAGTAAAATGAGTAAAATGAGTAAAATGAGTAAAATGAGTAAATGAGTAAAATGAGTAAAATGAGTAAAATGAGTAAAATGAGTAAAATGAGTAATGAGTAAAATGAGTAAAATGAGTAATGAGTAATGAGTAAAATGAGTAAAATGAGTAAAATGAGTAAAATGAGTAATGAGTAAAATGAGTAAAATGAGTAAAATGAGTAAAATGAGTAAAATGAGTAAAATGAGTAAAATGAGTAAAATGAGTAAAATGAGTAAAATGAGTAATGAGAAAAATGAGTAATGAGTAAAATGAGTAAAATGAGTAAAATGAGTAAAATGAGTAAAATGAGTAAAATGAGTAAAATGAGTAAAAAGAGTAAAATGAGTAAAATGAGTAAAAAGAGTAAAATGAGTAAAATGAGTAAAATGAGTAAAATGAGTAAAATGAGTAAAATGAGTAAAAAGAGTAAAATGAGTAAAATGAGTAAAATGAGTAATGAGTAAAATGAGTAAAATGAGTAATGAGTAATGAGTAAAATGAGTAAAATGAGTAAAATGAGTAAAATGAGTAAAATGAGTAATGAGTAAAATGAGTAAAATGAGTAAAATGAGTAAAATGAGTAAAATGAGTAAAATGAGTAAATGAGTAAAATGAGTAAAATGAGTAAAATGAGTAAAATGAGTAATGAGTAAAATGAGTAAAATGAGTAATGAGTAATGAGTAATGAGTAAAATGAGTAATGAGTAAAATGAGTAAAATGAGTAAAACGAGTAAAATGAGTAAAACGAGTAAAATGAGTAAAATGAGTAAAATGAGTAAAATGAGTAAAATGAGTAAAATGAGTAAAATGAGTAAAATGAGTAAAATGAGTAATGAGTAAAATGAGTAAAATGAGTAAAATGAGTAATATGAGTAAAATGAGTAAAATGAGTAAAATGAGTAAAATGAGTAAAATGAGTAAAATGAGTAAAATGAGTAAAATGAGTAAAATGAGTAAAATGAGTAAAATGAGTAAAATGAGTAATGAGTAAAATGAGTAAAATGAGTAAAATGAGTAAAATGAGTAAAATGAGTAAAATGAGTAATGAGTAAAATGAGTAATGAGTAAAATGAGTAAAATGAGTAAAATGAGTAAAATGAGTAAAATGAGTAAAATGAGTAAAATGAGTAATGAGTAATATGAGTAAAATGAGTAAAATGAGTAAAATGAGTAAAATGAGTAAAATGAGTAAAATGAGTAAAATGAGTAAAATGAGTAAAATGAGTAAAAGGAGTAAAATGAGTAAAATGAGTAAAAGGAGTAAAATGAGTAAAATGAGTAAAATGAGTAATGAGTAGAATGAGTAGAATGAGTAAAGAGTAAAATGAGTAGAATGAGTAATGAGTAAAATGAGTAAAATGAGTAAAATGAGTAAAATGAGTAAAATGATTAAAATGAGTAAAATGATTAAAAAGAGTAAAATGAGTAAAATGAGTAAAATGAGTAAAATGAGTAAAATGAGTAGTATGAGTAAAATGAGCAATGAGTAAAATGAGTAAAATGAGTAAAATGAGTAAAATGAGTAAAATGAGTTAAATGAGTAAAATGAGTAAAATGAGTAAAAGGAGTAAAAGGAGTAAAATGAGTAAAAGGAGTAGAATGAGTAATAAGTAGAATGAGTAGAATGAGTAAAGAGTAAAATGAGTAGAATGAGTAATGAGTAAAATGAGTAAAATGAGTAAAATAAGAAAAATGAGTAAAATGAGTAAAATGAGTAAAATGAGTAAAATGAGTAAAATGAGTAAAATGAGTAAAATGAGTAAAATGAGTAAAATGAGTAAAATGAGTAAAATGAGTAAAATGAGTAAAATGAGTAAAATGAGTAAAATGAGTAAAATGAGTAAAATGAGTAAAATGTGTAAAATGAGTAAAATGAGTAAAATGAGTAAAATGAGTAAAATGAGTAAAATGAGTAAAATGAATAAAATGAGTAAAATGAGTAAAATGAGTAATGAGTAAAATGAGTAATGAGTAAAATGAGTAAAATGAGTAAAATGAGTAAAATGAGTAATGAGTAATGAGTAAAATGAGTAAAATGAGTAAAATGAGTAAAACGAGTAAAACAAGTAAAATGAGTAAAATGAGTAAAATGAGTAATGAGTAAAATGAGTAAAATGAGTAAAATGAGTAAAACGAGTAAAATGAGTAAAATGAGTAAAACGAGTAAAATGAGTAAAATGAGTAAAATGAGTAAAATGAGTAAAATGAGTAAAACGAGTAAATGAGTAAAATGAGTAAAATGAGTAAAATGAGTAAAATGAGTAAAATGAGTAAAATGAGTAAAATGAGTAAAATGAGTAAAATGAGTAGAATGAGTAGAATGAGTAAAGAGTAAAATGAGTAGAATGAGTAATGAGTAAAATGAGTAATGAGTAGAATGAGTAGAATGAGTAAAGAGTAAAATGAGTAAAATGAGTAATGAGTAAAATGAGTAAAATGAGTAAAATGAGTAAAATGAGTAAAATGAGTAAAATGAGTAAAACGAGTAAAATGAGTAAAATGAGTAAAATGAGTAAAATGAGTAAAATGAGTAAAATGAGTAAAATGAGTAAAATGAGTAATGAGTAAAATGAGTAATGAGTAGAATGAGTAGAATGAGTAAAGAGTAGAATGAGTAGAATGAGTAATGAGTAAAATGAGTAAAATGAGTAAAATGAGAAAAATGAGTAAAATGAGTAAAATGAGTAAAATGAGTAAAATGAGTAAAATGAGTAAAATGAGTAAAATGAGTAAAATGAGTAAAATGAGTAAAATGAGTAAAATGAGTAAAATGAGTAAAATGAGTAAAATGAGTAAAATGAGTAAAATGAGTAAAATGAGTAAAATGAGTAAAATGAGTAAAATGAGTAAAATGAATAAAATGAGTAAAATGAGTAATGAGTAAAATGAGTAAAATGAGTAATGAGTAAATTGAGTAATGAGTAAAATGAGTAAAATGAGTAAAATGAGTAAAATGAGTAAAATGAGTAAAATGAGTAAAATGAGTAAAATGAGTAAAATGAGTAAAATGAGTAAAATGAGTAAAATGAGTAAAATGAGTAAAATGAGTAAAATGAGTAAAATGAGTAAAATGAGTAAAATGAGTAAAATGAGTAAAATGAGTAAAATGAGTAAAATGAGTAAAATGAGTAAAATGAGTAAAATGAGTAAAATGAGTAAAATAAGTAAAATGAGTAATGAGTAAAATGAATAAATTTAGTAAAATGAGTAAAATGAGTAAAGTGAGTAAAGTGAGTAATGAGTAGTTGGTTAAAATGAGTAAAATGATTGAGTAAAATGAGTAAAGTGAGTAGTTGATAAAAATGAGTAAAATGAGTAAAGTGAGTAGTTGATTAAAATGAGTGAAATGATTGAGTAAAATGAGTAAAATGAGTAAAATGAGTAAAATGAGTAAAGTGAGTATAGTGATTAAAATGAGTGAAATGAGTAGAATGGGTAAAATGAGTAAAGTCAGTAAAGTGATTAAAAATTGTGAAATTAGTAGAATGAGTAAAGTGAGTAAAGTGAGTAATGAATAGTTGGTTAAAATGACTGAAATGATTGTGTAAAATGAGTAAAATGAGTAAAATGAGTAAAATGAGTAAAATTAGTAAAATTAGTAAAATAAGTAAAATGATTGAGGAAAATGAGTAAAGTAAGTAAGTAAAGTGAGTAGTTGATTAAAATAAGTAAAATGAGTAAAATGAGTAAAATGAGTAATATGAGTAATGTTAGTAATGTGAGTAAAGTGAGTAAAGTGAGTAAAGTGAGTAATGTGAGTAATGTGATTAAAGTGAGTAAAATGGTTAAAATGAGTAAAGTGAGTAATGAATAGTTGATTAAAATGAGTAAAATGATTGAGTAAAATGAGTAAAGTGAGTAAAATGAGTAATGAGTAGTTGATTAAATTGAGAAAAATGATTGAGTAAAATGAGTAAATGAGAAATATAGAAGGAAATAAATATTAATAAGATGAGTAAGAATAAAGGAAAAGTAAGTAGAGTAAAAATGATAGTGGGAAAAGGTATGGAAAAAATAAAAAGTGGTTGGGATATAAATTATTATATATAAAAAATATATTTAATTTGTTATAAAATTTTTTATTAAGATAAAAATTTTATAAGAAGAATATTCTTAATAAAATAAGTAAAGTAATAAAATTAAATTTAGTAATTTCAAAAAATAATATATAAAGATTAATGTAATATTAGGTGAAAAATGAAAAAAAATCATTAGGACATTAAAATTATTTATATATAAATAAATATTTAATAATAAAACATTAAATCTTTTATAAATAAATATAACTATAATCATATATAAATTATTTATTAATAATTAATAATTTATTATAAGTAATTAGTTATAATTACCTTTAGTTAAAGTATAAAAATATAAAAAATTATAAGAAAAAAAATAGAGAAATATAATAAAACATTTTATATATTATATTCATTTAATAAAATATAAAGTATATTAATATATAATGATATTTATATATAAAATCTTATATTAAAATTAAAAAATATTAATAATAATTAAATTAAATTTATTTGTTATAAATAATATAATTAAATATTACTAATTTAATGATTTATATTATAATTATATATGAAAGGGCTTTGTTAGCCTACATTCCCGATTGCCAACTGTTTCGTTTGCGCACATATTTTTGCGGACAGCTCCTTTTGCCGACATTCTCGATTGCCTACAGAGCGATTGCCTACAAGCATTATTGCACACATGAAATGCGCACATACACATTGCACACATGACATTATTGCGCACATACATATTGCACACATGACATAATTGCGCACATTCGCATTGCAAACATGACATCTGTGCGCACATACACATTGCATACATGGCAATATTTCACACATAAAATAATAAAATCATATTACAACTTTGCACACACGACTTTATTGCACACATACGCATTGCACACATGACATCTTTGCGCACATACACATTGCACACATGACTCTATTGCGCACATACACATTGCACACATGACATTATTGCGCACATACACATTGCACACATGACTTTATTGCGCACATACACATTGCACACATGACATTATTGCGCACATACACATTGCACACATGACTTTATTGTGCACATACACATTGCACACGTGCACATATTGCACACATAAAATAAGAAAATTATATGAGCACTTAGCTTACATGACTTTGCGCTCATACGTTTTGTACACATAATTAAAATCTTCGACTAAAATCGCAGATCGAACACAGTGTGGAATGTTGCAAACCTGTGTGTAATTATGCAATTATTGACCTTTTTACATACTGAAAGCACCTATCGATATGGGTAGATCTCGCAAACTCATGTGGAACTTTGTTTAATAGGATCTATGTCTGATCGGGAAATATCGTCGTGTCCGATTCGTAATGTGCGTAGATCGGACACTGTGCGGAAAGTTGCAAACCTATGTATAATTATGCAATCATTGACCTCGTTACATACTGAAAGCACCTGTCGATATGGGTAGACCTCGCACACCCATGTGGAATTTTGTTCAATCGGATCTATGTCCGACCGGGAAATATCTTCGTGTCCGATTCGTAATATGCGCAATCGGGACTCCCCAGTGAGAAATGGGAGGTCGATTCGACGTCGATTCGATGTCGATGCATCTGGGACGCGTCGAGTCGAAATTGAGATCGACAAATGCATCATATCGATGTGTTATGAACTCGTGTAAAATAGATGTAGCATAACCGTGGTTGATTCCTGACATCTCTTTAGCTCTCTTTTGTGACACATCCTTTCTCATGAGAAGATTACACAAGACTTATTCCAACGACGTCGATTCGACGTCATTTCGATGTCGATATCGGCTCGAAGTGCATATGTTAACATAGTCGAAGCCCAGCTTCATATTATTATTCGCTTGCATATAAGTATCTAAAGTACTAATGTTTTTTTAGTCATATTTGATAAGATCTATATCAGTCAAGCTGGTAAGAATAAAGTATTTTATATGTTTAAATCAAATATATTGATTTCGTTTGCATTGCCCTTCTTTTACCCATACAGCATAGATCGAACATTTCAATTACATTGCAGCAATGTTACAATCTTGCAAATTGCAACGTAATATTGTAGAGATATTACAAAAACATGTCATTGTAATATTTCATGAGAAATGTTACTGCAACATTCCAAAAACATTGTAAAAAAATAGTATTCAGTCGCTAGTTCGTTCGTTTACCGCTATGCGACGTGCGATGCGCTATATATCTCGTATTTAAGTTTTAGTCATGAGAATTATATAAAGCTTGCAAGAAACGGCTAATAAGATTAAAGATATATTTCAGTTTAATTTCTAATATAACCCCAACGCAGGAACTTCAGATATTAAATTGATTGTTTATAAATCGGACAGATAAATGTCCGACGAATGAACGAAAATCGTCCGTTCATTATCTACTTAAGATATAGAGTTTAATATGCATATTAATATAAATAAAATTTTTAATTTTATAAAATGTAAGCTAATTTGATGGAAATATGAAAATTAAGATGAAAGGCAATCTGTATTTCGCATTATTATTAATATATTACGTTGTAATTTGCTTTCATTGCAATATTTCTGAGAGCGGACATTTTAATATTGCTGCAATGCTGCAACAACATTGCAGCAACATTTCGCAATGTACATGCAATATTCCATTGTTACATTGAAATATTTATGTAATGTTTTTGCAACCTTTCTGTGCTGTATATGGGTACATTTCACCTATCTGTAAGTCCACTTGTGGATTAGGATCGATCGCGATCGATTTTTGGCTTCTGCAATGTCGAATTGACGTCGAGGTTTATTTTCGTGCCCAGTGAGAAATGACAGGTCGGAAGGACGACTATTAGACGATTAAGTCGTTTATGGTTGAAATTAATATCCATTTAAACCATTTTTCAACTAATCGAAAATTTTGTTTCTACGATGGTCGAATACTAGTTGATATTTTTGTCGTTTTCGACTTCATCATAAAAATTATTTTTATATTAATTGAGCAATTGCGAATATTTCTATAAGATTTCTATTGTCTTTCAGTCAATTTTACATCGAAACAAAGCTGGAAGCGAACAGAATTCTCAGCTTTTAGCCATTTATATAATTTATTAAAATAGTGTAGTTTATTCGCTTACCGCTATGCGGCGCATTAATCACTTTGTGTACCCGTATTCGAGTTCTTGTCATGAGCATATATAAAGCCTGCAAAATGCGGTTAATAACATATGTGATTATTTCTATCAGTTTAACTTCTAATACGATTCCCGTACAGGGGAATTCAGATATTGAACTGATTTTTGGAAAATCGGACAGGTAAATGTCCGGTTTTCACTTATTCGGACAATTTCTGTCCGAATAAGTAAAGATATTTCGTTATTATCTACTTAAGATATAAAATAAAAATTTATCTGGCCCGATAGAAATCGACTTGACGTCGATTACGCAGTTCGAGTCGACAGGCGATCGACATGAGAGACAAAAAGAGGTCGATGTCTATTTCGATTCTATTTCTCACGTTTTATAAAGGTCTAATTTGAAGGGCACAAAAATGTCTAATCGACCAAATTTTAGACGTCTATATCAACCGATCTCCTCGGTTTAAAAGTCGTTGATTCGACGTCTTTTCAACTGATCAACTGATAATTTCTTACTGGGTGGGTTCTGCTGGTTGAATTCGATGTGATTTCGACGTCGACGACAGATCGATATTTCGGTCACTGAGACGTCGAATCGACACAAAATTTCGATGTCTTTGTTCGACGTCCAATCGACGTCGAATCGACCTCCCATTTCTCACTGGGTCACTCGCGCTCTCCAATTTTAGTCGAAGATTCTAATTATCCTTACAATGCGTATGGGCACAACAAAGTCATGTGTCAAAGTGCTAATATAGTTTTCTTATTTTATGTGTGCAATATGTGTATGTGTGCAATGTGTATGTGTGCAATAAATTCATGTGTGCAAAGTGTATGTGCGCAATAATGTCATGTGTGCAATGTGTATGTGAGCAATAGAGTCATGTGTGCAATGTGTATGTGCGCAGAGATGTCATGTGTGCAATGCGTATGTGTGCAATAAAGTCGTGTGTGCAAAGAGTTAATATGATTTTATTATTTTATATGTGAAATATTGCCATGTGTGCAATGTGTATGAGCGCAAAGATGTCATGTGTGCAATGCGTATGTGCGCAATAATGTCATGTGTGCAATGTGTATGTGCGCAATAATGTCATGTGTGCAATGTGTATGTGCGCAATAATGTCATGTGTGCAATGTGTATGTGCGCATTTCATGTGTGCAATAATGTTTGTAGGCAATCGCTCTGTAGGCAATTGAGAATGTCGGCAAACGAAGCTGTCGGCAAAAATTTGTGCGCAAACGATGCAGTTGGCAATCGGGAATGTAGGCTAACGGAATCCCCCCAAAAATTATTCCATTTTATATACTTTCTTTAATTGAAATTAAAATTTTAATTTATATTTAATAATTTTATCATCTTCATATTTTTCAGTCATAAAAATAATTAACTTATTAAATTTTAAAATATTATTAACATACTTATCTATTAATCAAACAAGATGAATATTATTATTAATCTTCTTCAAAAATTTATTTTGATTAACTTACATATTAATCTACAGAATAATTTTATTTATAATTTCTATTTTTATAATATATTTTAAATTTATATTTAATTTTAATTTAAATTTTTTTTATAACAAATTTTAACTTTATTTGTTTAATATTATTATTTAATATTGCAAGTATTCCTCCTTTAACTTTCTTTTTTATAAAATGATTCAGAATTTTTATTATATTATTTAACTCTGAATTATTTTTTATTTTCATCTTAATAATATTTAATTCATTTATTCTAATTTATATTTATATTAACATAATATCTTCAATAATATTTTTCATTTCATTTAAATGTAAATTATTAAATTTAATTCCTTCATATTCCTACAATTTTTTAAATTCCAATAATAACTTACTTTTATTATTTATATGATTTTTTTTATCACTATATATAATCTTAATTTAAATTTTAAGATTTTAAGTTAATCAAACTTTAAGCCTTCAAAGTTTACTATGTAAATCTATATTATAAATCTTAATTTTAATGTTTAATATTTTAATTAAATAAATTTCATTAAATTGGCAATTTAATATTTTAAAAATAAACTATAAAATAGGGGGGATTCCGTTAGCCTACATTCCCGATTGCCAACTGCTTCGTTTGCGCACAAATTTTTGCCGGCAGCTTCGTTTGCCGACATTCTCGATTGCCTACAGAGTGATTGCCTACAAGCATTATTGCACACATGAAATGCGCACATACACATTGTACACATGACATTATTGCGCACATACACATTGCACACATGACATCTTTGCGCTCATACACATTGCACACATGGCAATATTTCACATATAAAATAATAAAATCGTATTAACACTTTTCACACACGACTTTATTGCACACATACGCATTGCACACATGACATCTTTGCGCACATACACATTGCACACATGACTTTATTGCGCACATACACATTGCACACATGACATTATTGCGCACATACACATTGCACACATGACTTTATTGCACACATACACATTGCACACATGATTTTAATGCGCACATACACATTGCACACATACACATATTGCACACATAAAATAAGAAAATTATTTTAGCACTTTGACACATGACTTTGTTGCGCCCATACGCATTGTAAGGATAATTAAAATCTTCGACTAAAATTGAAGACGAGTGAGTCCCGATTGCGCATATTACGAATCGGACACGAAGATATTTCCTGATCGGACATAGTTCCGATTGAACAAAATTCCACATGGGTTTGCGAGGTCTACCCATATCGACAGGTGCTTTCAGTATGTAACGAGGTCAATAATTGCATAATTACACATAGGTTTGCAACTTTCCACACTGTGTCCGATCTGCGATTTTAATCGAAGATTTTAATTATGTGTACAAGGCGTACGAGCGCGAAGTCATGTAAGCTAAGTGCTCGTATAATTTTCTTATTTTATGTGTGCAATATGTGCATGTGTGCAATGTGTATGTGCGCAATAAAGTCATGTGTGCAATGTGTATGTGCGCAATAATGTCATGTGTGCAATGTGTATGTGCGCAATAAAGTCATGTGTGCAATATGTATGTGCGCAAAGATGTCATGTGTGCAATGCGTATGTGTGCAATAAAGTCGTGTGTGAAAAGTGTTAATATGATTTTATTATTTTATATGTGAAATATTGCCATGTGTGCAATGTGTATGTGCGCAAAGATGTCATGTGTGCAATGCGTATGTGCGCAATTATGTCATGTGTGCAATGTGTATGTGCGCATTTCATGTGTGCAATAATGCTTGTAGGCAATCGCTCTGTAGGCAATCGAGAATGTCGGCAAACGAAGCTGTCGGCAAAAATATGTGCGCAAACGAAGCAGTTGGCAATCGGGAATGTAGGCTAACAGAGCCCTCTCTATAAAATATACCTAATTTTTAAATCATTATTAATTAGCATTAAAAATTTTGTTTTCTTAAATAAATTTACAATTTATTACTTTAATTAGACATAATACTAATGCTTTTTTACCATTCTTTAATTTATGAATAAATGATTATATTCAACAAATTACAAAGATATTGGAATTCTTTACTTTTTATTTGCTATTTGAGCCGGCATAATCGGTTCATCTATAAGAATAATCATTCGACTAGAATTAGGTTCTTCTAATTCATTAATTAATAACGATCAAATTTATAATTCTATAGTTACAAGACACGCATTCATTATAATTTTCTTTATAGTTATACCTTTCATAAATGGAGGATTTGGAAATTTTCTTGTACCTTTAATATTAAGATCATCTGATATAGCTTACCCACGTATAAATAATATAAGATTTTGACTTTTACCCCCCTCAATTTCTCTTCTTCTTTTAAGAAATTTTATTAATGATGGAGTTGAAACAAGATGAACTGTTTATCCTCCATTAGCCTCTAATATTTTTCATAATGGTCCTTCAGTTGATTTAACTATTTTTCTCTTCATATTGCTGGCATATCTTCTATTCTAGGGACTATTAATTTTATTTCAACTATTATAAATATACATCATAAAAATTTTTCCATTGATAAAATTCCATTACTTGTATGATCAATTTTAATCACTGCAATTTTATTACTCTTATCTCTTCCAGTTCTTGCAGGAGCTATTACTATACTTTTAACTGACCGTAACCTTAATACTTCATTTTTTGATCTATCAGGCGGCGGAGATCCTATTTTATAACAACATCTTTTCTGACTTTTTGGACATCCTGAAGTTTATATTTTAATTCTTCCTGGATTTGGATTAATTTCTCATATTATTATAAATGAAAGAGGAAAAAAAGAAACATTTGGATCTTTAGGAATAATTTATGCTCTAATAGCAATTGGATTTTTAGGATTTGTTGTATGAGCTCATCATACTATTGGTTTAGATGTTGACACTCGAGCATACTTTACTTCTGCAACTATAATTATTGCTATTCCAACTGGAATTAAAATTTTTAGATGAATTACTACTCTTCATGGTACAAAAATCAATAATAACTCTTCCTTATGATGAGCAATAGGATTTATCTTCTTATTCACCATAGGAGGTTTAACAGGAGTAATACTCTCAAATTCATCAATTGATATTATTCTTCATGATACTTATTACGTAGTAGCTCATTTTCATTATGTATTAACAATAGGAGCAGTATTTGCTATTATTGCTAGATTTATTCACTGATTCCCCTTAATAACTGGTTTTTCTTTAAATAATTTTTTCTTAAATATTCAATTTATTTGTATATTCTTTGGAGTAAATTTAACATTTTTTCCTCAACATTTTCTAGGTTTAAGAGGTATACCTCGTCGTTATTCAGATTATCCAGATACATACCTCTCATGAAATATTATCTCTTCTATTGGATCCTTAATTTCAATTATTAGACTCATTTTTTTAATGTATCTAATCTGAGAATCTTTATCTTCCAAACAAATAATTTTAAATTTATTTTTTTTTAATTCATCCCTTGAATGATTAAGACCATATCCCCCATTAAATCACAGATATAATGAAATTCCTTCAATTTAATAAAATTTTTAACTTTTAATTAAATATTATACATATATAAATTATTAAGTTTAAATATCAAAATAATTATTTTATTATATTTTTAATATGGCAGAACTTAGTGCATTGGATTTAAACCCCAATAATAAAGATTTATTTTCTTTTATTAAAAATAAATACCTGATTGTTATCTCTCCAAAATTCAAATTCTCCAACCTACGATATAATAATTTTTTTTCATGATTTTACTATAATAATTTTAATTTTTATTACTCTTCTTATTTTATTTATTATATTTACTATAATCAATAATAAATTAATTAATCGATTCTTACTTCAAGGTCATTTAATTGAATTAATTTGAACAATTACCCCTATAATTATTTTAATTTTAATTGCAATTCCCTCAATTAAAATTTTATATTTAACAGATGAAATATTTAATAATAAAATTACAATTAAATCTGTAGGTCATCAATGATACTGAATCTATAAATATTCTGATTTTTTAAATATTGAATTTGATTCATTTATAATCCCTACAAATTAACTAAATCCTAATGAATTTCGTCTATTAGATACCGATAACCGTTGTATTCTTCCTTTTAATTATCCTATTCGAATTCTAACTACATCCATAGATGTAATTCACTCCTGAACTATTCCATCCTTAGGAATTAAAATAGATTCAACTCCTGGACGATTAAATCAATCTTTAATATATATATATCGACCTGGATTATATTTTGGTCAACGTTCTGAAATTTGTGGGACAATCCATAGATTTATACCAATTGTTATTGAATCAACTAATTTTTTACATTTCAAAAACTGATTAAAATCATTCTTATAATTTTATTTTAAATTCTTACTCATTAAATGACTGAATTAGTAAGTTTTGATTTTTTAAATCAACTATGATAGATTAACTCCTATTTTTAATGTAAAGAATTAGTTTAATATAATAACATTAAATTGTCAATTTAAAAATATTTTCCTTTAAAAATATTCTTTTATTCCTCATATAATACGAACCTTAATCATAATATTTTCACTAATAATTTTATTAATAATTATTAGAATAACATATTTTACTTATACACCTTTATTCAATAAATTTAACTCAGTATATAATTCTCATGGGTCAAAAAATAAATGAAATTAAAAATGATAATAAAACTTTTTTCAATTTTTGATCCTTCATCTAGATCAAATTTTTCTTTAAATTGATTAAGAATACTTATTATTATTCTTCTTTTCCCTTCTTAATTTTGATTAATTCCATCCCGATATATAGTTTCATGAAATATTATCTTAAATTTTTTATTCTAAGAATTAAAAATCTTAATTAATTATTCTTTTTCAAATTTAATTATTTTTATTAGTTTATTTATATTAATTATTATTAACAATTTTTTAGGCCTATTTCCTTATATTTTTACATCTTCAAGACATTTAAGATTTTGTTTATCTTTATCTTTAACAATATGAATCTCAATAATATTATTCAGAATTTTAAATTATATTAATGATTTTTTATCACATTTAACACCCCAAGGAACACCTTATGTTCTTATACCTTTCATAGTAATTATTGAATCAATCAGATTAATCATTCGACCATTTACTCTTGCTATCCGTTTAACAGCTAATATAATTGCAGGTCATTTACTCTTATCTTTATTAGGATCCTCTGGTCAACTCATTAATAATTTTTTAATTTTAATAATCATATTAATCTCTCAATTACTTTTATTAATTCTAGAACTTTCAGTTTCCATTATTCAAGCCTATGTATTTTCAATTTTATCAACCTTATATAGAAGAGAAATTTAAATTTTTTTATTTTTATAATTAATTAAATTAATAAATATATGACTAAAATTCATCAAAATCATTCTTTTCACTTAGTATCAGTAAGACCTTGACCAATTATTATTTCTTTTAGATTATTAAATAATCTAATTTCAATAGTTAGATGATTTCATAAAATAAATTATTTTATTTTATTATCAATTTCATGCACATTAATATGTATATATCAATGATGACGAGATGTAACACGTGAAGCTACTTATCAAGGATCACATACATTATCTGTATACAAAGGTCTTCGATTAGGAATAATTTTATTTATTATCTCTGAAATTTTTTTTTTATTTCATTTTTTTGAGCATACTTCCACTCTTCTCTAGCTCCATCTATAGAAATTGGTCAACTATGACCCCCTCTAAGTATTAAACCTTTCAATCCTTTTGATATCCCCCTAATAAATACAATCATTCTTATTTCCTCTGGAATAACAGTAACCTGAACCCATCATTCTATTTTAAATAAAAATTTTTCAGAAAGATACAAAAGATTAATACTAACCATTATTTTAGGTATATATTTTACTTCACTTCAACTTATTGAATACTTAGAATCCCCTTTTACAATTTCTGACTCAATTTATGGATCTACATTTTTATTGCTACAGGTTTTCATGGACTACATGTAATTATTGGAACCTTATTCTTATTAATTTGTTTTTACCGTATAAATCTCATTCATTTTTCAAAACTTCATCATTTTGGATTTGAAGCAGCCGCATGATACTGACATTTTGTAGATGTAGTTTGATTATTTTTATATATTTCAATTTATTGATGAAGATACTAAAATTAAAACTAAAATTTAATAAATAAAAATATTTTATTCAATAAACTCATAAATAATATTTTATTAATAATTTATATAGTATATATAATTACATTTAACTTCCAATTAAAAAAATTAATTAATTATTAATATAAATAATTTTTAATTTTTTATTTATTCTATTAATTTTTTTATTTTTAAGATTTATAATTTTAATTCTAAATCTTTTTATTTTAATTAAATCTTTAAGAAATCGTGAAAAAATTTCCCCTTTTGAATGTGGATTTGATCCTTTAATTAGATCTCGAATCCCTTTTAGTATCCAATTTTTTATAATCAGATTAATTTTTTTAATTTTTGATATTGAAATTACTTTATTAATTCCTTTAATTTACATATTTTTTTCATTTAATAAAATCATAATATTCTCATCATTATTATTTTTAATTATCTTAATTTATGGAATAATCATTGAATATTTAGAACAATCAATTGATTGAAAAAATTAACATAAATTTTTTATTAAGGATTTTAGTTAAATTATAACATTTAAATTGCATTTAAAAATTATATTTTTTAAATTAATATATAAATCTTATCTGTTAAAGTAATAAATTACATTTAATTTCGACTTAAAAATTGATTATCCAAAATCTAAAAGACCCCTAACTGCCCCCAATATATATCTAAAATTTTATCTAAATAGTTAATTAGTTGAAACCAAACAAGAGATTAATTACTGTTAATAATTATATTGAGATCAATTTAATACTCTCCAATTAAATAATGATTAGAAGTAATATAAATTGAACTTCTAATTCAATACTTAATGATCATAAAATTATTCATTTTACTTCAAATAAATTTATATAGTTTATTTATTTAAAAAACATTATATTTTCATTATAAAAATAATATTTAATTTTATTTATAAATTAACCTTTTTATTTTCAACAACAATATTATTTATATCTAAAAATAAATTTTATTTTCTTAATATCTTCAATATTAAACTTTAATTATGTATGTATGTATGTATTTATTCCGTCCCCTTGGGGTTTCGGCTTCCAGTTACATTCACCATTTACATATCTTAACCTACTTACAGTTACCTTATCCTATATTAAAAATTACCTTATTCGCTATCTTAAAACTACCTTACAACTACTTATTTCTAACTTAAAATTAGTTCGCAAGAGAGAGAGAGAGTAACCGCTCTTAAGCCCTACGACTTCCGGTTCCACCACGCATCCCACTCACTCCACATTCAACCTCATTCGGTTCACACCTTACCCTCCCCTTCTCCACACTCCGTCCTCCTTCCTTCTCCTCCTCCACCCCTCTTTCCTTCTCCAGACCTCTCATCCACCACTCTCCCTCCCCCTCCTGTCCCAGAATCTCCCTCATTCTTTCCCACCAACATCCTCCCTCTTCTCTATCTCTGCATTCCTCCAGCACATGATTCCATGATTCTATTCCCCCCCCCGCAGACTCTGCATAACTTCTTTTCCTCCACTTCCCAATATCTCGCATCCCTCATTTCATTCCCTAACCTAAACCTGGCTACCCTCCTCCATCTACTTTCCCCCCAACCCTTCTTTAGGTACTTCGGCACCCCTTCTCCCTTAACCTCCCCGTACCACCTGTTATACCTCGATTCCCTAATCCTTTCCCATCTGTCCTCCTTCTGTAACTCTCTATCCTTTTGTTCCAATCCTTCATATATTCCCTCCCCTCTTTCCCTTCTCTCCTCCAACTCCTCTACCTTCCTACCCCTAATCTCGAAGAATTTCTTCCTCTCTTCTTCCCAGCCTTTTAACTCCCTTCCCTCTCTCACCCTCTTTTTAATCTCCCAGAAACATTTTCTCGCCCATATTCCTCCTTTTCCTTCCTCTAATTTCTTCTCAAAACCCACCGCTCTCTTCCCTGCCGCCAAACGAAATTTATCCTTCCCTATCTCTTCCCTTACCATATACCCCGGCGTACACCAATCCACCCCCAGCGTCCATTTAATCCACCTCTCCTGCATCGCTTCCATCTCCCTCCGTTCTAACCACCCCCATATCTCTGCACCATATTCCATCACTGTTCCTACTAACCTTTCACATAACCATATCCTTCTTTCCCAGTTCTCCGCAAACCTCCTCTTCCCTATCCCCCATACCTGCCTTATTACCGCACCTGCCTTCCTAACTCTCTCCTTAACGTGTGCTTCCTGCCCTCCATTTCGTTGCAACTTATATCCTAAATACGTGAACTCCTTCACTTCTTCCACCTTTTTCCCTTTCCACCACCAAACCGCCTTCTTCAACCTTCCCCCCCCTCTCTTAAACCTCATCACTTTAGTCTTCTCCACGTTAACCTCCAGCCTTAACCTATTAAACTTTAATTATTATAAGCTATTTAGATTTTATTTTAATATTTTTAATATATGTATTTATATTAAATATTCCACTCACACAATTAATATATATATATATATATATATATATATATATATATATATATATATATATAATATTATATTACCACATCACCATCACACCATTATGGTTTTTATTATTTTTAAAAAATTATAAATATTACTAATAAAATAAATAAAATTACAAATATAAATATAAAAATTTTAATTAAATTTGATCTAACTATAATTTCTTTAATTACTTCTAAAAATAATTTTTTTCTAAAAAATTCTATTCAATTTTTATCGATTTCATACCCCTGTCTCCCAATAATTAAGTAAGGTTTATAAATATATATATATATATATATATATATATATATATATAATTTATAAATCATATAGATCTAAAAAAAAATCTATAAAAATATAAATTTAATAAATTTTTAATATATATAATAATCCCTAATATTAACCCTAAAATTAATATAATTATAGTCGTTATCTTCAAATTAATTCTCATATATGTCAAATATCTTTCAAAAAAAAAATATTCAATTTAATAATGAACCTCTAATTAAACTTAATCTTAATAAAAATAATATAGATAAATTTATTAATTTATTTTCTTTAAAATTTAAAAATCTTCTATTTATCTCACCAAAATAAATATAATAAAATAATCGAAATGAATATGACACAGTAAAAGATAATGACAATAAAATCATTATTAACATAAATAAATTAATATTTATCAAATAAATTATTTCTATAATTAAATCCTTTAAATAAAATCCAGCTAAAAATGAAAACCCTAATAAAGATAACCTTGAAATATAAAATCTTAATATAGTAAACGGAATAAATTCATTTAATTTTCCACACAATCGAATATCTTGATTATTATTTATTAAATGAATTATAATTCCCGCACATATAAATAACAAAGACTTAAAAATAGCATGAGTCAATAAATGATAAAAAGCTAAAAACTTTAATCCTAACCTTAAAATCATCATTATTAAACCTAACTGACTTAATGTAGATAACGCAATAATTTTTTTCAAATCATTTTCTAAATTTGCTATAAATCCTGACATAAATATAGTAAAAACTGAAATATAAAATAAAAATTTATCTACCCCCCTATTCACTATAAATTTATTATATCGAATTATTAAATAAACCCCTGCTGTCACTAAAGTAGATGAATGCACCAAAGCAGAAACCGGTGTAGGAGCTGCTATTGCTAAAGGTAATCACACTGAAAATGGAATTTGAGCTCTCTTAGTAATAGCAGCTAATAAAATCATTAATAAAATTAACTTTTTATTCCATTCCAATATATATACAGGGTGTCCGGTAATTGAAGGATCACCCGTCGTGTGCAGGTAGAGCGAGTTAAACCGAGTAGAAAAGTCCTGTACCATTTTGCAATATTTGCAATAATTAATGAGAAATGAATTAAACAAGATCGGCCAATCCGTGTGAGTTTAAGCGCGCGGCGAGAAGAGACAGCACACGCGGGAGTCCAGCGTTTGCATCGCTCGTACATAGGCATTGTTTTTTGTAAAGTGCTCCTCCCCGCTTTGTCGTGCGCCGAGCAACCGCGTAAACATTAGGCTTTTATTTTCGCCGCGCGACAAGAATCACGTAAACAGTAGGAGGTCTCTTCTCGCCGCGCGCTTGAACTCGCGCGGATTGGCCGATCTTGTTTAATTCATTTCTCATTAATTATTGCAAAGATTGCAAAATGGTACAGGACTTTTCTACTCGGTTTATCTCGCTCTACCTGCACACGACGGGTGATCCTTCAATTACCGGACACCCTGTATATTTCATCTACCATATATAAATATCAACCTAATTGACATCAATAATCCAATGTCACCAACTCGATTACATAAAATTGTAATTAATCCTGAATTATATGCCATATAATTTTGATAGAAAATTACTAAACAATAAGAAATTAATCCTAAACCATCTCATCCAAATAAAATCCTAATTAAATTTGGTCTAATAACTATCAAAACTATAGATAAAACAAACAAAATTACCAACTTAATAAAACGATCCAATAACACAAGTGAAGCAAGTCGCAGCGCATAACTGAAAAGAAAAGTCCTGTACCATTTTGCTAAATTCGCAATAGTTATTGCGTTATTAATTAATATATCTGAGCTAATGAGCGCGTGGGAAGCGGTAGGCCGGAATCGGTAGGCATGTAAGATGGCTTATTTGTTTACGTCTCTTAGTAACAAAAGCATCATCTGAGCGAGAGGTGGAGTCACGCAGCGAGCGGCGAGCGACGCATGATATTTGTTGCTAAGAGATGTAGACAAATAAGCCATCTTACATGCCTACTGATTCCGGCCTACCGCTTCCCACGCGCTCATTAGCTCAGATATTTTAATTAATAACGCAATAACTATTGCGAATTTAGCAAAATGGTACAGGACTTTTCTTTTCAGTTTGTTCCAATCTACCTCCATCTTTCGGTTGGTTACTTACTTGTCGGTCACCCTGTATATATACATATATATACATATATATATATATATATATATTATTTTTTTATACTTTATAAATTTATATTTTAATGTATATTAATATAAATTTATATAATTAATATTATTAATTAATATTATGAATTAATGTATATAAATTAATGTATATAAATGTTTACGTTTTATTTAAAGTTAAAGAAGAGACGAAGAATAGACGAGAAAGAGAGAGAGAGAGGAAGAGAGAGAGACAGTTTATGACAAATTAAATTAAAGAAAATAAAGTTAAAGAAAACGAAGAACGGAGAAAGAGGAAGAAGGAAATTATTTTTCAATGGGTAGTCTAATACGAGCATAAAGAGTAAGAGTAGGTATAAGAAAACTTCCAATGTAAATTTACGATTTAAAAAAATAAAAGCATCAGCTAAATAAATTATTGTAGTTTTTAAAATCAGTCAATAAAATCAGTCTCATTATTTAATGGCCTAACTTAAGACCTCGACACAATTCATTTTATTTATTCATTTTTCTGTCTTATTTATTTTTTATTAATATACTTTTTTATTTTTTTTATTTAATTTATTTTATTCATCTTCCCAGCTTCGATACAGCGAATATGGCACGGTAAACCTACGATTAAAATGACTTGTGGAGGTCTTATTTTGATTTGGCCGTATATTTATTTATTATAATTAATAAATATTTTTATTATTTTTATGCACATATTATTATTACTGTGTGTACTTGCATAGGTTAAGTGTGTACGAGTTCTTATTAGGCTTAATGGGTAGCTTGGTTCTCAATTATATTTTTTAAAAATAGAATATTTTATTCTATTTTAATCTATTTTATTCTATATTTTATTCTATTTTATTTTATATTTTTATTTATATTTGATTAGAAATATGAAATATATTATATTATATATTATTATATAATATATTATATTAATATATTATATATAATATAATATATTAAAATAATATATAATTTCGTTAATAGATAAATCGTTATTGTATATATATATATATATATATATATATATATTAAAACTTGTAAAACGACAAATTAGTTTATTAAGACAAACGTTTTAATTTTTTGCTTCCTCTTTAGTGTTTAAGTATTAATATGAAAAAACATACATTTTATTTTATACATGTTCTTATGCGCCTTATAGATATGTTTTTATTTATATTTAAAGCTTAAAACGAATCGAAATGTTTGTTTCGATATTTATTTATTTGTTGCTTCATAATCTTACGCACTAATCTTCAATTTCTTCTAAGAACAATCATCAATTTGCTCTACATTAAGTTCAATCTACTGATTCATAGTAACAAAAAATTAGTAGAATGGTGTATATATAATGGTATATATTATATTTTTTTTCTATTATAATATTTATTTACTTTATTATTATTTACTTATTAATTTATTTCAAATATTCAATATATTTTATAACATTAAAAAAATTAAGATAAAATAAAAATAAAAAACATTTAAAATACTATAACCATACTTTAATACTGTTTACATAAACATGTACAAATATTAAACTTATAATGATGATAATGTTATTATAATTATGTTAAAATAATGCAAATGTAATGTAATGTAATGTTATAATAATGTTATTACAATAATGTTAGAATAATATTATGATAATCTTATAATATTAATAACTATATATAGAGGGTGATTTATTTTAATCTTAACAGGCAATTATTCCGTAAAGGAAATATTTTTGAAAAAACTGTTAACACAAAAGTTACATGGTTTCTAGGGGGACATAAGATGGGTTGAACAAAATTTTGTTTAACAAAAAGATTTCGAAGATTTGAAAAACAACTCGATTTTTTAAAATGGAAGCACCCCAATTGTTTTATGTAAACAGATTCCTTGTAACATTTAATTTATTTAGTAAAATAAATTATATTTATCTATTTATTTAGAAAAATTTTGTTCGACCCGTCTTATGCCCACCTCGAATCCGTGCAACTTTTGTCTGAAAAGTTTTTTTCAAAAATGCTTTCTTTTCAAGATAATTACCTGTTAAGGTTGAAATGAATCACCCTGTGTATATAATATAGGAATTATAATAAAATTATATAAAATTAACATTTTTATAATATAATATTAACATATATTAATTGATATATTTAAATGACTTTAATTCCGAGGAAGTTTCATTGGAGTTGTTAATTCTGAATTGTCTTTCATATGTATTCTTTTCGTAATCAGCTTCGTTCCTTGTAACCCTTGTGAAAAGGACATTCTTCTATCTTCTTCTATAATTTTTATATCGGATGTTTTTTCAACTTCCAGGAAAAATATATTATCATCTATAAAATAAATTCATATTATTTAAAACAAAATTAATTTTTAAAGTTAAAATTAAGTTTAGTAAAATTGATTACTACTAACTCGCCAGTTTTATATATCCTTTTATTCCTACTTCTTGCCCTTTCTCAAAATTATTTTTATTTTCAAATTGTACTATTTTTACTTCAAGTTTATACATTCCGTCAGTAACAGAACCGCATCCATAATTTGTAAAAACAGTTGAACAGATATTGAAGTTAGTTTTAATAAATGCACGAATAACTACAAAAAACAATTTTATTTTAATTAGTAGTATATATATATACATATACATAAATAATATATAAATAATAATACATATGTAATATATAAATCATAATACATAATATATACATAATATATAAATAATATATAAATAATATATCATAATAATATACATAATACATAATATAATAAAAATTAATATATAAAAATAATATATAAATAAAAAATATGTAAATTAAAAAATAACTAATTGATTACTAATGATAACTAATTATTACCAATTATTATTAATTATTTAATAATCATTGAGCTCGAGTTATAAAACTAATATATAGATATAAAATAGGCATGTAACGAGCATATAGTAATGTTTGACAAAGAATTGAATTTATTAAAAATAAAAGATATACATGATTTGTTAGAACGGAACGTTTTGACACTATTTGTGTCTCTTCAGCCGTAAATAAATGAATACATTGACATTGATGGTAAATATGATTGAGAAATATGATAGAGAATTATTAATAACAGTGGATCGCCGGATATTTGTTGCGCAATTTTGAGTTGACATGATGTTTGTTGTGTTTCTTATAATCACTCACCCTGTGTGGATTTTGCTGGTGAAAATGTGTTATGTGTGTCGGAAACATCGTTGAAGCAGCTTGTACAAACTATACAATTATTGTGTGTATTGGTGTGATGTACGAATGGACTTTACAAAATAACTAAATTAGCTCACCTTTGTTTGTAAAATTGTCGAAAATTAAAATTATAATATAAAAGTTATAGTCAATTAATAAAACAATTTAATATATTTAAAGTTATATGAGTGATGAGTCATAATATAATTGTCAGTATACTTGAAATTGATAAACACTGTTGTTACGGGCGTTCGATAACAGATAAAGTGGTGTATTCGGTAACCGAGCTTTATATATCTTTCAGTAGGTGAGACCAAAATTAAGAAATAAATATTGTGAGTTATGTTTTTGTATGACAGAAGGATTTAAGCAACGGAAAATATGATCTATCTAAATATTCAGTATCTTCCATAGCATTGAGACCGTTTTTTTGTTTTTTTATATGAATTGTTTCAGCAATTAACCTCTTATAATAATTGGTTTCATGGTCTAATATTTTTACGTTGTCCCAATCCATGTTGTGTTTATATTCCGTGATATGTTGGAAAACTACAGATTGATTTGATGTATGTAGTTTTATGTTAGTCTTATGTTCATATATTCTTGTTTTTAATTGTCTTTTGGTCTGACCTACGTAGGATGCGGTACAATCTTTACAATTAATTTTATAAATGACGTTATTGTTGCATTCTGTTGGTGTAATGTCTTTGTGTACTTTGATAAATTTGTTGAGGCGGTTAAAACATTTGAAACCAGCGGCAAATTCTGTTCCTCGAAATGAGTTACAAACATATTCCGATAGATTTTTAATATAAGGAACCGCTATGAATCTACCGCTTTTTTCATTTTCTTCTCTGTTAACCATCGTTCCGAAACCGAATTTTAATTTTGTGGCTATAAGTTTTTTTATCCTGACATGAACATGTTTGAAAATAAAATGAAGGGAATAACCATTATCCAGAAGTGTGTTATGTTACTATTTAAAATGAAAATCGAAAATGAAAACATCATCATTGACTGGTATCACATAAAAACACACTCAGGGAGATACCTTTCATATTTCTCAAACCACCCGACATGTCATAAAATAGGCACGATTTACAGTCTTACAGACAGAGCGTTGCTTCTATCTCACCCTCAATTTTACAACAAAAACATAACACTAGTAATTAACACACTTCTGGATAATGGTTATCCCCTTCATTTTATTTTCGGGAGGGCCCCGATAGCCTACAAATCGTTTGCCAACAGCGTCATTTGCCGACATCCCATTTGCCAACATCTCGTTTAACTACAAAAATTATTGCCAACAAATCGATTGCCTACAAGCCCTATTGCGCACAAATGAAAAATTAAGAGACGGACGTACGTTTGCACACATAACGATTTTGCGCACAAACCGTATTGCACACAAAAATTATTGCCTACAGATCGATTGCTTACCATCTCTATTGCGCACATAATATTATTTTAAGAAATGGATGAACGTTTGCACACATAATATTATTGTCAACAGATCGATAGCCTACAGGCCCTATTGCGCACAAATAAAAAATTAAGAAACAAACGTACGTTTGCACACAATATTAATGCCTACAGATCGATTGTCTACAAGCTCTGTTGCGCACAAATAACAAATTAGAAGACGGATGTATATTTGCACACATAATATTATTGCCAACAGATCAATTGCCTACAAGCTCTGTTGCGCACAAATAAATAAATAAGAGACGAAGAATAATTAAAAGACGTTTGCACACATGACAGTTTTGCGCACAAACCGCATTGCACACATAATATTATTGCTTACAGATCGATTGCCTACAAGCTCTATTGCGCACAAATAAAAAATTAAGAGACGGATGTATATTTACACACATAATATTATTGCCAACAGATCGATTGGACACATAATATTATTGCCAACAGATCGATTGCCTACAAGCCCTATTGCGCACAAATAAAAAATTAAGAGACGGATGTACATTTACACGCATAATATTTTTGCCAACAGATCGATTACATACATAATATTATTGCCAACAGATCGATTGCCTACAAGCCCTATTGCGCACAAATAAAAAATTAAGAGACGGATGTACATTTACACGCATAATATTATTGCCAACAGATCGATTACACACATAATATTATTGCCAACAGATCGATTGCCTACAAGCCCTATTGCGCACAAATAAAAAATTAAGAGACGGATGTACAGTTGCACACATAATATTATTGCCAACAGATCGATTGCCTACAAGCTCTATTGCGCACAAATAAGAAATTAAAAGACGAACGTACAGTTGCTCACATAATTTTATTGCCAACAGATCGATTGCCTACAAGCCCTATTGCGCACAAATAAGAAATTAAAGGACGAACGTACAGTTGCACACATAATTTTATTGCCAACAGATCGATTGCCTACAAGCTCTATTGCGCACAAATAAGAAATTAAAGGACGAACGTACAGTTGCACACATAATTTTATTGCCAACAGATCGATTGCCTACAAGCTCTATTGCGCACAAATAAATAATTAAGAGATAAAGAATAATTAAAAGACGTTTGCACACATGACAGTTTTGCGCACAAACCGCATTGCACACATAATATTATTGCTTACAGATCGATTGCCTACAAGCCCTATTGCGCACAAATAAAAAATTAGGAGACAAACGTACGTTTGCACACAATATTATTGCCTACAAACTCTATTGCGCACAAATAAATAAAAAATGCGCAATCGTTTGATGGTCGTTTGACGGTCAATGATGGTCCATTATAAACGTTCGACGGTAATTAATTTAATTATAAACAAAGGAACAAATTTTCCTAATAACTTTTCTTTCAGTGATCACCTTATAGTATTATTTTCATTATTATTATTTTTTTACATAAATAAATGTAGAATTTTTTGACGGTGATTGACGGTCTATTATTAATACAAAAATATTAATATTTTCTCTGTAATTGTAAAATAATTTTGTTCAATATTCGCGCAATGCAATATCCCTCTAGACAACACGCATGCGCAGGGTCAGTTTACAACAACACGCAGAGCAGGGCCAGTTTACAATGGGCGCGTTCAGCAGACTCAACAGTTAAGAAACATTACTAGATTAAGCTATATTTTATCGCCATTTATTATAGCAAATCTAGTAATGTTGCACAACTGTTTTGTTCTGCTGAACGCAGCCAATGCGTCGTTACAATGCGCCGCGAAGAATCAAGTGCTCGGTGTAAACTAGGTCAATATACGTGTATTAAAAATACCATCTCACTATTTCCTTTTTCTATAAAAATTCTTATACACCAACAATAACTATATCGGTTTAAATAGTTGTCATTCTTCGCGGCGCATTGTAAACTGGCCTTGCTCTGCATGTTGTTGTAAACTGACCCTGCGCATGCGTGTTGTCTAAGGATATTGCATTGCGAATATTAAACAAAATTATGTTACAATTACAGAGAAAATATTAATATTTCTGTATTAATAATAGACCGTCAATCACCGTCAAACGATTCTACATCTATTTATGTAAAAAGAATTAAAAATAATATACTATGAGGTGCTAACTAAAAAAAAAGTAACTAGGAAAATTAGTTTCTTTGTTTATAATTAAACTAATTACCGTCAAACGTTTATAATAGACCATCATTGACCGTCAAACGATTGCATCTAAAAGAAATCGAATCGGTTGTACATGAGATGCTAACTATGCATATACACTTATTATGATTCCCTTTTCCATCACTGACGAATATGACCCAGCCATTCTATTGGACTCTGACACTGATTTATTACATACAACGTTTGACGACAGTTTATGAAACCGGATATGATCTTGAATCCTGTCCTGAAAATTCTCAGCTGAAATGAATGTGTAAATTACATGTAGCTTACAAAGCTACATTCAACGATAGATCGACATCAGGAAGCTTTATCTCAATAAAATGTTTCTTGACTCAAGTAAAGACTTACATCGCTCCGAACTGTGCGGATAAGACAATTCTTCTCGGTGCGAAAATTTTTAAATTAACCATCCTTTTTATCAATAAAAATATTTCTTCTTCATAAAACTGATGTAACGTTTGACAATAGAGGGCAGATAAATAATTGAATTTGTGTAGCTCTTATAATAATTTATTATAAACTCTTGACTTATTCAAAAATAAACCCATATATCTTCTCAATAGTTAGTCGAGACGAGAAAGAATAAAAATGAATAAAAGCGAGAGAAAATAAAAATAATTTTTAGCATGATATCTGTTTGACCGATTCTATCAATCAGATATTCAAGTAAAGATTCGAACTTCTGCTAGCACAAGACTAAAAGAGGGAATTTCTTTTTGTAAAAGAAGATTTCTCCGTTAATGTTTATTATTTCATACCGTATACAGACATATATTTATTCAAGATTTTAATATGCAATTATATCACTGGCGAAAATACAAATCTTGGCACTTTCAATGTTAAATATGACAACTTTTGCACAATATTGCAATTTCAATTAAAATTAAATAATTTTGCATTATTTTTAATGCAGAATGATGTATATAAATAGCATCGTTTTGTGAAACACACAGTACTTGTTAAGGTTCTAAAGTGCGCGCATATACATATACATTCACATAAGCGATTTTCTTGTTATGCAATTTTTTTATCGCGGTGTCAAACGAAACGTCGTATTAATTTGAATGTACATACTTGAAATAAAAATCAATCTCAGGAGATAAACGCAACTTAAAATTATTAAAATTACTGTGTAGAGACAGAGAGAAAGAGAAAATCGCTCGTGTGTGTATGGAGTTTCAAAAATTAATTCATAATATTATTATAAGAAATAAGAGACTATTGGGCGATCCGTGATTTCGAAGAGATTATGAAGCCCTCATCGAAATTAATGTACATTTTTATATCCAAAAATGTAACATATTGTTGGCGTAATATAACACCGATTATTATACGACGTGATATTTTAATATTAAATTGCAAACTCTTTTTCAGAACTTTTAAATGCTCTTTTTTTGCGCTCAAAAAATGTAAAGTTGCGCACACACAACTATAAAATATTTCTAGTATTTAGAATCACGAAGATTATAATCTCGTAACGAGATTATATTTGTTTTCGTTTTGAACAAGTTCGAAATGCTCAATAATGACAGTTATATGTATGACAAAAATATCTTATCAGCGATACGTTATAAAATAGGTATCTTAACAATAGTAAAGTACTGAAATTTAATCAAGTTCTCGGTAGTTGTTCTCGTTTTGATTATCTGCAGATTAATTACTTTGTCTTTCTTTCCGTATGTCGCACATAAATCTGAATAATACTACATTTACAACTATAAAATCCTTATTATCACAGACAAGAAAAAAGAAGCCACTAATAATAAAAAATTCTCACGTTCGTAATCGCATACACGACAGTGTTTATGTCTCTTGTACACTTTCGCGTCTCAGTTGTGACTCTATATATCTTATATGTATATCTAATCCTATATATATATAATCTATCTTATACATATAATTATGTAATATAGCGCCATTCGACGCGCTTGACAACAAGAAGATTATGTCTTAAAAAGAGAGAAAGTTAACTGAAACATAATTAAATTTTAACTGAAAATATTCATTATATTAATTAAATTAATAATGCCAAGTTTCTATCAATCCGGTATTATATCAACAATATTATTATTATTATGTCGTAATAGCCCGAATGCAATGAATATACTCTTTTCGACATAACGGACAATTTTCATCTTCTAATTGTTGCTCGCAATCACTACAAATACATAAGTGCCCGCATGGCACAAACATGTGAGTTGCAATTGTATTTAAGCACGTACAACATGCACCGCGTATACGCTCTGCGCTTACTGGACTCGACGGAACAGAATAAAAAGGCAGATTCTCCTGTTCGTCGTCGTGTGAAGTAAAAAGAACACTATAATCATCTTCTGGTACATCAAAAATACGTTCATCTGCCAAAAGTAATAAAAAAAATTGTATTACTCATTAATAATATTAATGAAATATAAATAAAATATGTATGTATATATATATATATATATATATATATATATATATATATATATACATATACGTACCTTCGTTTACGATTTCATTTTCAGATTCCACACTTGCCACGAGCGGCTCCTCCGTTCTGCCGCCTTCTTCTTCAGTATTCGAAGTCTCTGAAATAATGTTAAATCACAATAAATTACAGCAGACTAAAGAAATGACATCACACCTATGTGCAGGGTGACCAAAATAAAACGTTGCGAATTTTTATCTCTGAAAATATTGTTTCTAGAGGAAAATGTTTCAAATAAAAGTTATATACATATACGTATAATACATATACGTACCTTCGTTTACGATCTCATTTTCAGATTCCACACTTGCCACGAGCGGCTCCTCCGTTCTGCCGCCTTCTTCTTCAGTATTCGAAGTCTCTGAAATAATGTTAAATCACAATAAATTACAGCAGACTAAAGAAATGACATCACACCTATGCAGGGTGGCCAAAATAAAACGTTGCGAATTTTTATCTCTGAAAATATTGTTTCTATAGGAAAATGTTTCAAATAAAAGTTGCATGATTTTAAGGGGGGATATAAGTTGATGGTGTAGAAATGTTTGTGACGTTTTCAAGATTATTTCAAGGCCAACTTTATTTTTTAAAGTGGAATTATCCTAAATGTTTTATGTAATATATTCCTTGTAATATTCTGAATAAAAAATTGTGATATCAAAATAGCCAAATATTGAACGGTTTTTGAGATATTTTATATCTTAATCTGACAGATTTTGATATAAAATACAAAATATCTCGTAAAATATTGAGTTTTCGATAATCTTATCATAATACTTTTGCGCATAGAATAATTAGACGAATCAATTGGTGTAAAAAAACACATAGTTGTTTTTAAGAAAACATATATGTAGCTGCATGCTGCAAATTGCATACTTTTTCTTAAAATAACTATGCGTTTTCTGTTACATCAATTCGTCCAATTATTCTATGCATAAAAGTATTAAGGTAAGATTATCGAAAGCTAAATATTTTACGAGATATTTTGTATTTTGTATCAAAATATGTCAGAATAAGATAAATATCCGTTCAAATTTAGCTATTTTACCGTTATAATTTTTTATACAGAATATTACAAGGAATCTATTATATAAAACATAAAGAGTAATTCCATTTTAAAAAATCAAATTGACCTTGAAATGACTTAAAATACCGTCATCTACAAATATTTTTATAACATCAATTTATGTCCTCTTTAAAATACTGCACCTTTTATTTAAAACATTTTTTTTCTGAAAACAATATTTTCGGAGATAAAAATTCGTAATGCTTCATTTTTGTCCACCCTGTATACAATAAGAACTTTATCCAATGAGCCGTTAACTTAATTAGACAATAGATATGCATCGGCGATAAATGATAAAACATGTTATTTCTCACCTTCCACTTCTTGAACTTGATTTGGTACTTGATTGACTGGTAGTCCTGCAAGTCTACCGCGTCGTCCACGACGGCTAGGAGGTCTACCGCGACCTCTCCTTCCTCTAACCGCAAGTCCAGCATTCAGATTAAGAGTGCGAATGTCTTCAGATGCAGCTATTAAAATTATAACTAATTATAACTAATTGTAAGTAAATAAATATGCAAACACACATGTACACGCGCGCGCGTTATTGTGAGAAATATCGTGATAGTAACGGGTTTTCTTCGATTCAATAAATGCTATCATTTTACAAAATTTATGAGGATGCTACCTGTGTATATTCACACAGAGTGTACCGAAACTCGCGATTTATTTTATTGATCTGAAATCACATTCTTCTTATCAAATATATATATCGATAACTTCCGAGTTAAAAGTTAATTGACAAGAAAGAAGAATAGTTTATAAAGTAATTGTAAGCTTTAAGGAGAAATCAAATAGGTTTATCGACACTTTTACTGACAATGAGAAAAAATTAAGCGATGAACAGTGTATATACAAGCCAGTTCGCGAAAAACAATTTTTTTTTCTTAACTATATGAAGTACATACCTTCTAAGGCATTAGTGGCAAAATCGTCGGTTACAACTTGAGTCACGGACGATGCAATTGTTCCAGCAACTAGAATACAAAAATTATGTAAAAACGTTTCTCCCTTATCTATAAGGTGCAAATTATTCGAATATTTGAAAGTAAACGCGAACTTGTAAAGCAAATCGTCTTTGCGCAAAAATGTTTTTATTTTTTACAACAAAATAACGGAGAAATTTAATTTTTAGTAAATAAATCTAAGCATAAAACGCGAAACACCTTTGTTTTCGTATTGTTATTATAAAGAATTAAAAGTATTTATGCAAAAATAGTTGCGTCACTGGATAACGCAAAGTAAGAATAACTGATAAATTGTAAAAACTATTTTGAAGTGAATGTTAGAAAAAAATCATCTCTCTACCTCTCTGTAGATTGCGACCGCGTCTACGCGGTCTTCCACGACCACGTAAAGGTATTCTATTTGTCCTTCCAACATTGCCAGCAAGTGACATTGAATTGGCAGTAACCGTTATTTCTGATGCTATCAATTGAATTTCAGAGATTAATTAAAAATACAAACTATATATATATATATATATATATATATATATATATATATATATATAATAAAATTAGAACAGAACGCATCATATCATAGATATGATTCTTGAGTGTGTGTGTGTGTGTAAAAGTTTTACAAAAGTTTATAATTAGGAGAATAAAAAATTTACTTGTAGCTGTACGATCTCGCTCGTTTCCAAAGTTATATCGTGATAATCCCCTTGGCATTTCGTCTCTATCGATCGTACGTATCAAATTTCTTACATCCTCTTGATTCTCAGTGTCAACATGTGACACAGACACAGGTTGCTCTACTGCAAGTGACAAATGATACAATTAAAGAAATGCAAAATTAGATTAAAAAATATGTTAAACAATAAATGGAAAAAATATAAATAACAAAAAAACTACAGAAAGATTTGTTACAGTAACGTATAATATAAAATGATTGGTAAAAGATGATACAACATATTTTCAGGGTACATGTAAAACAAACAATATATGTAGAATAAACAATCCAACTTAAATATAAGATATATAATGAAAAAATAAAAACGACAAAGTAGTTAAGATATACGATACCTATATGCGCGTTAAACAAACTGCTGTTTGCTATTTCTTGGTTATCCACATTGTCATTTAAATCTGCAACAAAAATACATTTTTCTTTCTCTTTCATTTACAAAACATATATGTATATTTTTACATCATTAAAATATTAATATATGATATTTAAAAAACAAATATTTTAAAAGATACCAAAATTTTCTTCGATTAATTGTGTTCTATTGCTGAGCGCAAAAAGAAATTCCTTCAACGAATATCTAGAACAAATATATAAAACATATAACTTTTTTGAAGTAATTAAATTTAATTAATGTTAACATATACATATAATTTTTTTAAAATAATTATACATATGCAAATATACAACGATTCAAAAAATAATTGTAAAATTGTAAAAGTTTATAATTGTTTTTTATCATAAGATTCTATCTAAATAAAACAGAATACGAATTACCTTCCCGAGTTCAATAAAGATTGCGCCCTTGCAATGTGTTTGTCGCGGTTTGTGTTAAATTGAGTTCGTACTCTTTTTACATTACGTCCTTCTGCCAGTCTCGTAATATTTATTTCTTGATCGGTGATCAAGCCAATTAAATTGTCTGCAAAAATCATATTGTAAAAATATATTTATGCGATAATGCACAAAAGCTGTAGCAATAATAAGCAATACATACGAAGAAAATTCCAAATATTGGGATGAATTCCACCAAGTTTGCGAAAAATCATAAAATGAAAGCTCTCTACAAAATTATTCGTCTGTATGGATGTACCGAAAACAGAGACTTTATCTTTTAGAGGAAGCCAAGTACGTCTCAAATAAACTGTAAATTGCAACACAGCAGGATATTCTGCCGATACTGTATCGGCCTCATCTTGAATTATTTGCAATCCTTGCTCGAACATATCAGGCGGAGCCAACGGTAAGGCCATTGTAAGACCGAGAACTTTTCTTGGGGCTGCTGTTAATCGAAGAGCTTTCCAACGTCTTAATACGGCCTATACAAATAATAATATTAAATGTAAATTAACAAGTGAGTTTGAAAATCTTCCAAGATTACTAAATATCTGCATTTTTGCTATTATAGAAAATCTATGCATACTTGATTGAAATGAAACCAGCAGCCGGTTAATCGCGAGTCTGGGAAAATCTCCCTTGCACTCGTCATGGCTGCGCGTTCATAGTCACTCATAACTGAGCGGATTTCTCGCAATGCATTTGGACGCAGTTCCTTTACTTTCCGCCATATAGCATTGTATACATCTATTGTGCGTTTTTCGCACAACGCAAAAAGAACAGCTATACCCTGAAATAAATAGATGTATCATGTTGTAACGTTCCGCCTTTCCCGACGCCTCGGATCGGCTCGCCGGTGTCAGGGTTCGGGAGAAGGATTGAGAGAGATTCGAACTCGCTTGTATTATTTACGGACAAAGTTTATTGGAACCAAGATTGATACATAAGCGCAAGATATGAGCAGTAGGTGAAGCGCAGGTTTACATGCAATGCGTAGTTATAAAGCGGTGCTAGATTAGCGCGGGGTTACATGCAAGGGTGCGGGTAGCGTGCAGATAGTCGCTAAGCGATATCGAATTTAGTGAGAGTCTGCAGGTAGGCGTGCAGTGCGTAAATACAAAGCGGTAATCAAGTCAACGCAACTTTACAAAGCAAGCGCGGAGGAATATATATTTTACTCAAAACAAACGGTATTTACATCGCGATCTTACTAACTAGACGGTATGTACAGCGGGCCTTATAACTAAGGGCCAGTGACCGAGGGCTCTCAGCCTTACGACGAGTACGCTCGTCGTCTGGTCCCTAAAGCGCAAGTACTAAAAGCTAGGTCAGCGACCGAGAACACTCGGCCTTACAACGAGTACGCTCGTTGCCTGATTTCGAAAGCGGAGGCGCGAGAAGCTAGGTCAGCGACCGAGGACACTCGGCCTTACAACGAGTACGCTCGTTGCCTGATTTCGAAAGCGGAGGCGCAAAAAGCTGGGCCAGCGGTCGAGAACACTCGGCCTTACAACGAGTACGCTCGTTGCCTGGTCGCTAGAGCGGAGGCACAGGATGCTGGCCAGTAACCGAGAACACTCGGCTTTACAACGAGTACGCTCGCTGTCTGGTCGTCGCGGTGGAACTGGATAGTCGGGATGCGGGATCGGGACTGGTGTCGTAGCGTCTGCCGGGCCGCGTTATATACCCGGCGGCCGGCTCCCACTCCCGCGCTCCGGCGTGGGGGATGGCCCCGCGGTGGGGCCACTACACTGGTGACGGCGTTTAGGGGCGCCATAGGCGCCAGGCCTCATTTATCGGGCTGATGTTCGGCCCGAGAGGCAATTCGTAACAAGCGCTAAAAGCGCTTCGTTACACCACCCCCTTCTTATCCTCGAGCCTGCGGATCATCCGGGGTTGGCTGCGCCGGTCGAAACGAATAAGCCATCGGCCGGTGGGAGAGGTGGCCCGGAAACGGCGCGAAATTGTCGCGCTATAGAAGGGCACTGCCACGGTGTGCCCGTCGGCGAGGGCTACCAAAATAGGTGGTGGTGTCCTGTTGCCGCTGTTGCTCCCTGCTGATGTGGATATGACGGTGGGGCTGGATACCCCTGGGCGGCTTATGGCACATATGGATGTCCTCGTGGGTGCCGGTGGCGTGGGCTGGAACGGTGGAGGCCTGGAGGGCGGTGTGGGCCTGGTGGGTGGTGCGGCGCCGGGGGCCGGCGTGGGCCTGGTGGTCGTTGCACTGCGCCTCTTTGGCCGGGGTGGTGGTGGCGACATCAAAAATATCGCCTTTCGTCGTTGGTCCGCGTCGGACCTCTGCACGGAAGTGCCCGGCCGGGGTAGTTTGGCGGGTTTCCGTATGTCCGGTTCGGCCGACGGCTTCGGCGGGTTTACCGGCCGTGGCTTCTCGTCACCGGAGCTCTCGTCCGAGATCGTACCGAAGAGCGCCTCTATCTCGGCTTGACGGTTCATCTCGGTGAATGGTGCTGACCCGTGTCGCGCTTGCACTCTTATAGCGTTCGGGGCAGGATTTGGCCTTCGGGAAACTCTTATCTGTTCGCGACGCCCTGTGGCGCGGGCGCGAATTATTCGGTGGGTGGCGAGTGGGGGGTGCCGCAGTGGTGTATCTCGCCGTTTGATCCGCCCGGGTCGTAGTGATGGGTCTTGCAGTTTCGTCGGGCGGTCGCCGTGTGTTCGGTGTTGGGTCTGGCGGGTTGCGGTGGTCCCGCGTTTTTAATCTTCCATTTCCGAACTGTCGTCGTCTTCATTCTCCGGGGCTGGCTTCAGGTCCTGAATATGCACGTGTCGATGCCATTTACCCCTAGGGTCCCGTAGATCTACTACGACCGGTGACAGTATTTTTCGGACTTCAAGTGGGCCGATAAATCTGGGCGCCAGTTTGGCGTTGAATGCGCTTCCTTTGTCGGATAGTGGTCGGTCTCTCTTCCACACTTTGTCTCCGATGCGGGGTCGCCAGTCTCGTCTACGGAGGTTATAATGTCGTTCTTGTCTTTGGAATGCGCGGGCTAGGTGGATTCGTACTACCTCAAAGGCCTCTTCTAGTTGCTTGCGGTTGGTTTCCGGGCTTACTGCAGGGGCTGGTGGTCTTCGGTCTTCCGGATATGGTCGCGCTAGTTCTCGCCCGTGTAGTATGTACGCAGGGGTGTATCCCGTCGCTTCGTTCTTGGCGGTATTTATTGCGAATTGTAGGGCCTGGATGCGTTCATCCCAGTTCCGGTGCCGTTTCTGGACGTATTGGGCGATCATGGTCTTCACGGTGCGGTTAGCTCTTTCCACGGGGTTGCACTGGGGCGCGTAGACGGGGGAGGTGCGATGTTCGATGCCGAAGGCGGCGAGTAGCGTTTTGAAACGCTGTGAGGTCAGTTGTGTCCCATTGTCCGAGATCAGTTGCTGGGGACATCCGTGGCGGTAGATGAGGCGCTGAGTGACTTCACGTGCTAGGTTTTCGGCGGTGGCTCGTCCTAGAGGGACCATTTCTATCCATTTACTAAATCGGTCTTGCATCGTCAGTAGCCAGGTATGGCCGTTAGTCGATCGGGGTAACGGGCCCACCAAATCAATTGCGGCTTGCTGCCAGGGTGCATTGACCGCAGTGGCGCGCAGGGTGCCGGCCGGTCGTTGTTGCGATGCCTTGTGGGCAAGGCAGTTTGAGCAGGTCCGTACGTATCGCGCGACCTCCCTGAACATCCCCGGCCAGTAATATAGCTGGGCGATCCGTGCCAGTGTCTTGGCTACGCCCAGGTGTCCGGCGGTCGGGTCGTCGTGCATTCTGTGAAAGACGCCTAGTCTTTGTTCTTTAGGTACGCACCGCTTCCATTGTTCCTCGGTGGGGGTTTCCCGAAAGTCCAGCTCGTGCAATACATGTCGGTAGAGTTGCCCTTGACGAATGTTGTAGTCGGGGAAGTCGGCGGGTCGGTTTTTTATGTTGTTTAGCAGCCTATAGTACCAGCGGCAAGGGTTTCCTTGTGTAACTGCGCTAGTTTCGGCGGTGCGAGATAGTGCATCGGCCACGCAGTTCAGCGTTCCTCGTCGGTATTGGATGTCGAAATCATACTGCTGGAGTTCGAAAATCCATCGTGCCAGGCGTCCCGTCGGGGTTTCTAGTCGTTGTAGCCAGCGCAGGGCTTGATGATCGGTTAGCACTGTGAAATGATAGCCCTCCACGTAGTCGCGCATCCGCCGGATTCCCCAAACAACGGCGAGGCACTCCAATTCGGTTGCGCTGTAATTGCGTTCTGCCGCGTTGAGTGTTCGGCTTGCGTATGCTATAACCCTCTCTCCTTCGTCGAGTTGTTGCGTGAGAACGGCTCCGAGGCCGTGCGTGCTCGCGTCGGTTTGGAGGATGAATGGGTGTGCGAAGTCCGGACAGGCAAGTACCGGGGCGGTCGTGAGGGCTTGTTTGAGTTGCTGGAAGGCTTGTTCTTCATTGTCGGTCCAGGACCAGCGAACTCCTTTCTTGGTCAATCGGGTCAGGGGTGCGGCTATGGTCGAAAAATCGGCGATGAATCTTCGGTACCACGAGGCGACTCCTAGAAACTGCCGTATTTTCTTGATGGTCGTTGGGGTCGGCCAATTGGTGATAGCGCTCACTTTGTCGGGATCTGTCCGAATACCGTGTCTGTCGACGATATGGCCAAGGTATTTCAGACTCGGGCGGCAGAAGTGGCATTTTTCTGGATTGAGACGGAGGCGAGCGTGGCGTAGGCGGCTGAAAACGTCGGCGAGGTGGATTAGGTGTTCCTCGAACGTGCGGCTTGCGATGACGATGTCGTCCAGGTAGACCTGCACGTGCGGCTCGAGCTCCGGTCCGAGGACCTTGTCCAACAGTCGTTGGAAAGTGGCGGGTGCCGAGTGCAGCCCGAATGGCATTACTCGGAACTGCATGAGTCCTCTCCCCGGTATCGTGAATGCGGTGGCTGGTCGGCTGTCTGTTGTTAGGGGTACCTGCCAGTACCCACTCTTTAGGTCTAGGGTTGACAAATAGCGTGCCCCGCGCAGCTTATCTAGAGTGGCGGTGATGTGTGGTAGCGGGTAAGCATCCTTTTCTGATGCGGCGTTTAGTTTCCGGAAGTCGATGCAGAACCGGTGCCCTCCGTCCTTCTTTTTTACGATTACGATGGGGGAGCTCCATGCACTTGTAGAGGGTTCGATGATTCCTTCTTCCTCCATCTTCTGAACTTCTCGGTCAATAACGGCCTGCATGGCGAGGTTTCGCGGTCGGTACCGCTGTTTGATCGGGGGACCAGGTTTTAGTCGGATTTGATGTTGGGCCTGGTCGGTCGGCCCGCTGACTTGATGAAATTTCGGGAGTTCAGAGGCCAGAAATTCCTCCAATCGTCTTGACTCGTCGGGGAGGAGGTTGTGGTCTCCGGTGACGACCCCAATTGCGTGGTTGGTTCCGGTGATGAGTTCCGGTGATGGTTGCGGGGGTGGCGGGGGTAAAGTGATTTTTAATTTGGCCCAGAGGTCAGTACCGATCAGCACCGGACTTCACAGGTTAGGCAATACTGAGAATCGATGTGTGAGTGTCCGTCCTTGGACGGCGACGGGTAGCGTTGCGACTTGCCTGATGGGGACCTGTGTCCCGTCGGCCAGGTTGACGAAGGCTTCGGGAGGATCGGAATGGACGGTATCCTCTCCTATTTGTCGCACGGTGTGGGCGTTTATAAATGAAAGTTCGGAGCCCGAGTCGAGGAGTGCCCACAGTTGACACCGGGCTATTCGGACCTTGATATGCGGCCGGGGTGTATATGTTATGCGGATTCGGGCGGAGCGACGGCCGCGACGTCCCCGGCCCGTGGTCCGTTTCCCGCAGGCGGGTGGCAGTCGCGGGTCAGTACACCGTCCTTGCCGCATCGCGAACAAAATTTCTTTGGCGGCCGTTGGCAATATGCTCTGGTGTGACCTCTCTGCTTACAGCGCCAGCAGCAGTCGTTTCGGTTGTATTCGGCCGCTGCGACGGTCGGGCCGGTTGTAGTCTTTTTTTCCTCATGCTGATGTTCTTGGCGTTGGCGGTTAATCTCTTCGTATTCGGATGCACGAGTGCTTAGTAAGTGTATGCTGGTTACTTCGTGCAGTCGAATGTATAAGCGGTAATCCGGGTCCATGTTTTCGTACAGCTGCTCGATCTGATCTTGGAGCGCAAATCCGCCCGCCCGTCGCATCATAGTCAGGACTTCGGTGGAGTATTTCTGGAATGATTCTCGAAGTCGCTGACGTCGACCTTGGATGGTACGTCGCAGTTGGCGTTCGTATCCTCGGGGTAGATACTGACGGCGAAAATCGCGGCGGAAGTCTTCCCAGGTCTTCCAGGTGTCGCGATTGTTCCTGTACCAGAGGAGGGGGTCGCCTCGCAGAAGCTCAGGTATGCCCATAAGTAGTTGTCGGTCGGTATACCCGTACCCGTCTCGTAGTTCATCTACCCTCTCAAGGAATGCCATCGGGTCTTTTCCATCGAAATGGCATCCCCATTTGCGGATCTGGTTCATGACCTTGAAGTGGTCGGTGTAGTGAACGTTAGCCGGGGGAATGGGTTTGTCCTGTGGTTCGTTGACTGGTGGCATTTCGGCAGTGGCGGTGGGGGTGGGCGCGGTAAACAGGGTCGGGGTCTGGGCTACGATAATACGGAGTCGTCGGCGTAATTCGTCGAGAGTACCGGTGGTATTGATCCCGTGGTTCGCTAGTATTCCGACCACTTGGTCTTTGCGCAGCGAGTGGATCCACGCGGGCATCGGGTGTCAAGCGAGCTAGAATCTCTATCGGTCAGGTCCCTGTTCGGGCGCCATGTAACGTTCCGCCTTTTCCGACGCCTTGGATCGGCTCGCCGGTGTCAGGGTTCGGGAGAAGGGTTGAGAGAGATTCGAACTCGCTTGTATTATTTACGGACAAAGTTTATTGGAACCAAGATTGATACATAAGTGCAAGATATGAGCAGTAGGTGAAGCGCAGGTTTACATGCAATGCGTAGTTATAAAGCGGTGCTAGATTAGCGCGGGGTTACATGCCAGGGTGCGGGTAGCGTGCAGATAGTCGCTAAGCGATATCGAATTTAGTGAGAGTCTGCAGGTAGGCGTGCAGTGCGTAAATACAAAGCGGTAATCAAGTCAACGCAACTTTACAAAGCAAGCGCGGAGGAATATATATTTTACTCAAAACAAACGGTATCTACATCGCGATCTTACTAACTAGACGGTATGTACAGCGTGCCTTATAACTAAGGGCCAGTGACCGAGGGCTCTCAGCCTTACGACGAGTACGCTCGTCGTCTGGTCCCTAAAGCGCAAGTACTAAAAGCTAGGTCAGCGACCGAGAACACTCGGCCTTACAACGAGTACGCTCGTTGCCTGATTTTGAAAGCGGAGGCGCAAGAAGCTAGGTCAGCGACCGAGAACACTCGGTCTTACAACGAGTACGCTCGTTGCCTGATTTCGAAAGCGGAGGCGCGAGAAGCTAGGTCAGCGACCGAGAACACTCGGCCTTACAACGAGTACGCTCGTTGCCTAGTCGCTAGAGCGGAGGCACAGGATGCTGGCCAGTAACCGAGAACACTCGGCTTTACAACGAGTACGCTCGCTGTCTGGTCGTCGCGGTGGAACTGGATAGTCGGGATGCGGGATCGGGACTGGTGTCGTAGCGTCTGCCGGGCCGCGTTGTATACCCGGCGGCCGGCTCCCACTCCCGCGCTCCGGCGTGGGGGATGGCCCCGCGGTGGGGCCACTACACTGGTGACGGCGTTTAGGGGCGCCATAGGCGCCAGGCCTCATTTATCGGGCTGATGTTCGGCCCGAGAGGCAATTCGTAACAAGCGCTAAAAGCGCTTCGTTACACATGTATATATATATATATATATATATATATACATGTACATATACTGTGTATATATATATATATATAAAATTGTAAACTTTATATAAAGATGGAAATGTACACACACGTTATTAGCATATTATTACAAACAAGATTATAGTTCGGTATTCAATTTGTAAAACAATTATTGTACATTTTTCTTTTATAATTAAAAAAAAATTGCAAAAGGAATGATCCTTTTGGCATATTTGTGCGGGCGGTACAGGCATGTGTATCCAGATGGTGCGGGCATGTATCCGGATTATACGGGCGGTGCAGACACACGTTTGCTGCTGACGGCGACCATCGTCGCATTATGCGAAAAAGGGCTTGTACGCTGTTCGGATTTGAACCCGAGTCCGTAACGGGGATAAGCCTTACGCACTTACACGACGCCACTGGATCATGTACATTTTAATGTATCGATACGGTTATTTATGATATACTTGCATAAAAAAAACTAAAAAAAAAATTCAAAAATTAATTAATTAATTTTGATCCATTAAAATTAATTTTACAAAATTATTAAATGTGAAATGTAAAAGTTTTATTTTTTATAGTTGGATGACATATAAAAATATAAAAATATATAAAAATATATAAAAATATTTTGGACAAATAAAAAAATACGTATTTCTTTATTTTATGTTTGCCGTGAAGAAAGTTTCGTTCGATTTATAAAATATAAGGTCAAAAAGGGTCGATTTTAGCCCGATTTGACGTGGAATTGTCCATAGATAAAATAAGCCTCGCGAGAGAGAGAGACTTCGAAACTCTTTCATTATACGTTATCTCGCTTGCTCTTTATTCGTTTTCACTTTCGATGACATTATAATACATGGATATTGAATGTGTCGGGAGTGTATCTACAGAAACAAAATAATAAACCGTGTGGCAACGGCGTACGTGCTCCGAATCGGCCAGAAAATAGTCATTTGTCTCCGAACTGGCGAGACGCGCGAGTGCGAGTAACGAGTCCGAGGTCCGAGTAACGAGCTAGCGATCAACAATGCCTAGATGTAAGTATTAATTTTATTTACACATATATATATATATCTTTCTCTCTCTCCTATTTTTTCTCTCTCTCTCTTCATTCCTCTCTCTTGCCTCTCTCCTCTCTCTCCTGTCTCCTCTCTCTCCTGTCTCCTCTCTCTCCTGTCTCTTTTCTCTCCTGTCTCTCTTCACTCCTTTTTCTTTCCTCTCTCTTCTCTCTCCTATCTCCTCTCTCTCTCTTTCTTCACTCCTTCCTCTCTCCTGTCTCCTCTCTCTCTCTCTTTACTCCTCTCTCTCTCCTCTCTCTTCTCTCTCCTGTCTAAAATAAAAAATCGTATTATAGACATATTTATAATATATTATTTATTACAGCACGAAGTGAAGGAAATTTGCCGGGAAGACCGAGGAAAACGGAGGTGGCGATGACGACAACGCCGACGCCGACGGCGATGACGACGCCGACGCCGATGCCGACGGCGACGGCGAGGTCGAAGCCGACGCCGACGGCGATGACGATGACGCCGATGCCGACGGCGACGACGAGGTCGAAGCCGATGCCGACGGCAATGACGACGACGCCGACGCCAATGCCGACGGCGATGACGACGACGCCGACGCCGACGCCAAGCATGACGGTGAACTCGGCGACGTCACCGCTAGCGGGGACGGGACCGACTCCGAAAATGGAGCAAAATGTTAAAAAGGTAAGTTTTATTATAAATAGTATTTTACTAAATTATAAAGGCCATTCTACAATACGTCGCAAATGCCCCGTTGCCAGTCGCGAAGGATGGCAACTACTAGTTGAAAAATGCTATTTCCGGTTGCGCTTGGCAGTTGCGGTTGCTAAAAGAGAGTTGGCTAACTTTTAACTTCTTAAATAAAATAACAATAGTGTGATCGGATATACCTGTATGTCTCGCGCTGGTAACGGCGTCAACAATTTATCCGATCATAATATTGAATATTTTTTTTCTTCATTACCAAAACATATGCAGAATTTTTGTCTTGTTTTCTAGTAATTGCATACATGTAGATATATGTGTATGGTGTGTGTATGTGTATAAAATATGCGCGAGCACACATATACATACTGAAACACATGTAGATGTTTATATATATATATATATATATATATATATAAACATCTACATGTGTTTCAGTATGTATATGTGTGCTCGCGCATATTTTATACACCTACACACACCATACACATATATCTACATGTATGCAATTACTAGAAAACAAGAAAAAATTCTGCATATGTTTCGATAATGAAGAAAAAAAATATTCAATATTATGATCGGATAAATTGTGTGTGTGTGTGTGTGTGTGTGTGTGTGTGTGTGTGTAAAAACACTATTTACTAATATTTTATTACAAAATACTAATATTTTAATTATTTTTCAGCGAATTAATGATGCAGTGCGGCGAGCAGTGCAGAGAGAAAGGAGGAGGCAACGGAAGTACGCCGGTATGCAGCGACCTGCATACATGCCGGCGTACATTCCGGGATGCATGCCCGCACCATCCTACGTGCCCGCACCATCCTACGTGCCCGCACCATCCTACGTGCCCGCACCATCGGGATACATGCCCGCACCGCCCGCAGCATCGGGATACATGCCCGCACCGCCCGCAGCATCGGGATACATGCCTGCACCGCCCGCACCGACTGGATACATGCCTGTACCGCCCGGACCATCGGGATACATGCCTGTACCGCCCGCACCGACCGGATACGTGCCCGCGCCGCCGGCACCATCCGGATACGTGCCCGCGCCGCCGGCACCAACCGGATATGTGCCCGCGCCGCCAGCACCATCCGGATACTTGCCCGCGCCGTCGGCACCATCCGGATACGTGCCCGCGGCGCCGGCACCATCCGGATACGTGCCGTATTTTTAATTTCACACAATTATTTTAGTTTTTTATTATTTTAATTTTATAATTTAGTTTTATTTTAGTTTTAGTTTTAAATTTGAATTATTATTACTTTTGTTGCGTTACTTGAAGCTTTCCTATTTTTTTTACTTGTTTTTTATTTTGATAAAATGTTTAAAATATAGAGTATAAGATATAAGATATAAGGTATAATAAGATAATATAGATAATAAATAAGATAATATAATAACTTGAATTTTTTTTCCGAAAGTAGTATATAAGAAATAGTATGTAAGAATTGTATAAAAAATTATGATAATACTAATAAAATAGTTTTTAATGTATTTTTATATTTATTTACTTATTTATATTTATATTTACTTACATTCCTAGTTCATTTATTTCCACATTCCCTAACAGCACAGATGTTCAAAAGATGTTCAGAGGACATCCAGAGGATATTTTACATCCTCTGGATGTCCTCTGGACACCTTTCGAACATGTGTGCTGTTAGGGTTGGTTTCAATTTTATTTATTAATATTTTATTAATTTTACACATATATATTTTATATATCTATCATATATATAAATTTATTATGTATATATATATATATATAATAATATATATATATAATTATATATATATATATAAAATAATGAATAGAGAGAAAGGGAGGGAGGGAAAAAGAGAAAGAGAGAGGGAGAGGGGGGAGAGAGAGAGAGATTGAGAGAGAGAGAGAGAGAGATTGAGAGAGAGAGAGAGAGATTGAGAGAGAGAGATTGAGAGAGAGAGAGAGAGAGAGAGAGAAAGAGAGAGAGATTGAGAGAGAGAGATTGAGAGAGAGAGATTGAGAGAGAGAGATTGAGAGAGAGAGATTGAGAGAGAGAGAGAGAGAGAGAGAGAGAGAGAGAGAGAGAGAGAGAGAGACGGAGTGAGAGACGGAGTGAGAGACGGAGTGAGAGACGGAGTGAGAGACGGAGTGAGAGACGGAGTGAGAGACGGAGTGAGAGACGGAGTGAGAGACGGAGTGAGAGACGGAGTGAGAGACGGAGTGAGAGACGGAGTGAGAGACGGAGTGAGAGACGGAGTGAGAGACGGAGTGAGAGACGGAGTGAGAGACGGAGTGAGAGACGGAGTGAGAGACGGAGTGAGAGACGGAGTGAGAGACGGAGTGAGAGACGGAGTGAGAGACGGAGTGAGAGACGGAGTGAGTGTACAGTGAGGGCCGCAACTATGTATTATTGCACCCGGGGCAAAACCTTATTTTGGCGCCCCTTATACAAGTCAAGTATTATTTTTCTGTTTTCTGTTTTGTGATATTTAAAATATGTTTTACTCATAAACTCGGAAATAATAAATTATAATTCATTTTAAATTAAAAGCAGCATCGTCAGCGCCCTTCGAGACGTGGCGCCCGGGGCAGTTGCCCCCTTCGCCACCCCTTAGTGGCGGCCCTGTGTACAATGTACGACGAAGAGAAAGAAGATATGGCAGACTGCAATGTAGGGTGTACATACATGTATATTACTCTACACACATGAAAGAGACAAAGACAGTATGATTGTGTCTGTCCTTGTCAACTAAACAGATTACAGCTCTCTCTATCGCGACATCACGCGACTAATTTACTGCTCTGTTTTACTCTTCAGCCTCGATCTCGCACACATACATATGCACGAAAATTTCACGCACACTATTCTTTTTTACTAAGCTTCTAAACTCATATCTAAAAGTTCACTTATATTCTTTCATGCAATTCGAAGCCCAGACTGGTCTTCTTTTGTACGTACAAATTGCAAAACTTTTATGTTAAGCAATTATTGTTACGAGCTGACGCCCGAAGCCGATAAAAAACTGTAATTTTATAATTTTTGGGGGTTTCTGACATAAAATCGTGTAGTCTGGGCTTCGTTTCAATGTGTACTTTAATCGTGGAGAAGCATTCATTATTCCATTCATCCAATAAAAAGAATAGTGTGCGCAAAAAAATAATCGGTTTGATCGGTAAAACAGACGACCTAAGGATCCCCTTAAAGATTTTTTAATTTATAAATTACAAAATTTAAACTTTGTTTTACCTACGTGCCATAATATAGAAGATAAAATTATTCAGCGATTTTATTAGTCTTATATTTAAAAAAGTCGATAAAATTTACTGTTGATTATAAAGAGAGTTATGGCAGCAAAAGTGCTGCTATGCATGCCCGAGTTAAATAAAGCTCTTATTATTTATTATTTTATCTTTTATTATTTTATTATTTATTATTTATTATTTAGTATTTTATTATTTATTAGTTTATTATTTATTACTTATTATTTATTATATATTTCTGTTTTATTATATATTCCATTATATATTTATGATAATTTATTTGACATTTAATATTGATACATATAATAATAAGAAAAAAATACATTGTCTTAGTATAGTAATAAATAAAATATATATTCCAATTACCAAATTATAAATAAATCATTGAAAGTACAAAATAATTACAATTTATATGAAATATCATATAACCTATTTATTCATGTATCGTGGGAAATTGTAATTGCGCCAATCGCGCCAATCCCCCTTCCACTATTTGTCTATAAATGGCGGACGGTGTCCAACACGGTCTTACATACAAGTCTTGAAACGAAGCCAAATTTTAGTGGTGGGGGTAGCCGCCTTAGCGTCAAGAATTTCATGTCTCCGGCCGCCACTACCCGTCGCTTTTGGTTATGGTATCTGGTTAGAATACCTCACATAACTGATATTAATACCACGATTCTGTGATTGTAATAATTTAATATTGTAATAATGTAATAATTTAATTTCAATTTAATCACACGGTTTTGTATATCATACATATATATATATCCGTACCTTAACTCGCAGCGCCGCCCTTGCCAAACTAATTCTCGGACGTTAAGACGACCACCCCCACCACCTTCGTTTCAAGACCTGTATGTAAGACCGTGGTCCAAACTCTTACTAGAGGAACTCTAATAACTAGTAGAGACACTGTAATCAGAGACTGGCCACAACCCATTTAACTAGAGGAACTCTACTAGTTATTTTCTTTATCCTCTACTACTTAACCTTCCTGTATAACCTCAACTCGCTCGCTGCTTACCGCAACGCACACTTACTTTGTATTTTTATTAATAAATAATAAAACTATCACATAGTTAAAAACAGATATTATTTTGTTATTAAACATAAAATATATATGCATTATACCTCCAATTATTTCATGTAGATTTAAAACATAAAACATTTATGCAATATTTCAAATTGTGTTTTATATAGATTCTAAACATATTTTACACGCATATTTATGATACAATTCATAAGTGTTACAATTGAAACATTTCATAATTGCTTGTATCGTGAACATTTCGAATGTGATATTATAGTTGATATGTATCTTAAATATTTCAAAATTATGTTTCGCAAATATATACAATGTGATAGTAAAATAAATGTGTCAAAATTAACATAATATAATCGTAACTTCGAAATGTTTAGGACATGTATTAACTGTGACATTACTTTTGAAACATTTATAATATTAGTAATTATGAAATGTTTCAATAGTAATGTTTATGAATTATCTCATAAACATACAAGTAGAATGTGTCATTTGGAACCTATATGAAACAATTTGAAATATTACAAATACAACATAAACATTATAAATACATGCATGTTTCATGACTAGTGGGCAAGTATTTATTTTAGTAGTTTAGATAAATATTTAGATTAATATCTTAAATTAATATTTACCAATATAAAATTTTTCGTAGATAAAAATCAAAGAACGGATATTTTTTCTTTCCACCGATATGACTAAACATACTTCCGACTGAATCGTTCATAATTCTTCGTAATATGTGTATATTAAATGTTATTGATTTAATATCTGTTCCGCTAATTCATGCCAATTGTATCATCTAAAAAAATAAATAAAGTTAAGATTTTTTTATTTTTACATCGTTTTATTTTAAAAATGTTTTTTTTTAATATACATACTAATGCTTTACAATTAATCTTATTATTAATTAATAGTTGTTCCAAATCCTCTAATTTCTCTAATGTTTCTATCGGAAAAAAATTCCATGTAGTCTAGTTCAACATCTTTCTTTTTTATTTTAATATCTAATCCAAAAGTCTGAATTTGATTTTGTATATTATATATGATTTTGTATATCTATAATTTAATGTTCATATGTGTTTGTTGCTCATGTATCGTTGAAATTTTAAAATCCATATCTAACAGTTTTCGAACAACATATCGTTGAAAATCTGTCATTGCTGTAAGTTAAAACATATTGTAAAATAATGAAATATATGTATATGTAAATTATAATATAATATAAGCTAACACTTACAAGTATTAACAGAATCAGTTTTAAAAGTTTCAAAGTTTAGTGTATTTTTTGTTTTACATTGTGATTAAAATCATGTCCTATAACAATAAAAACAAAAAATGTTAAACATTAAAATTTAATTAGTTTAAAACTATTAAATGAATTAAGAATGAAATTATTATATGTACATGTGTTAAGAAATTAGTCTAAAGTAAATAAAAGAAACTTTAACTTTTCATTTTTCAAAATTAGACTTATTTCCAATGTTGGAACCATTTAAAAACAGATTATATATTTTATTTTAAATTTAAAGAGACTGATAATATAATTTTTGTGTATAATAGTACATAACATGATGCACTAATATTATATTTATTTTAAAATTACAGATAAAAGTATATTGGAACAAAAGAAATATGATAATATGAAAACAACATTACTCTACTCTAATAAATCAAAATTTAAAAACAAATGCAGAAATTATTACATGTACAATTATACATTGTACTTCATTAAATAATAATAATATAGGTAATCTATGCAAGTACATGTAATAATTTCTGCATTTGTTTTCAAATTTTGATTTATTAATGTAATGTTATTTGCATATTTTCATATTTCTTTTGTTCCAATATATTTTTGTCTTAATTTTAGAGTAAATATACAAAAATTATATTATTAGTCTTTTTAAATTTAAAATAAAATATTGTGGCGGCCTAGACGGCCCCACACAAGCGCCTGAACGCAGGCAGCTAAGCGAGCAAAGCTTTCTCGCAAACGCCTGTGCTACGAGGCAGCGGTACGGAGCCGCGCCGCTACGTGGCGCAACCGCGGAATGTTTTCCCGCAGTTAAAACGCCGCTCCGGCCAGCATATAAGGCCGCGCGCAAAGCCGATGAATCAGCCACGGCACTGCTAGCAGAGAACACTGCCACAGCATATAGTGCCTGACTTTTTGGTCTAACTTAGACCCAGCGTAGTCTTACGACTCGCTAGCTCTCTTCCACAGCGGTGCAGCCGGACAATCATATCCGGAGTTCACGCCGACCACGGTCACAACCGCCGCCACGATCACCCGGCAACGAGCGGAGTGAGGTAGCCGAACGACCTGCAACACCAGCAGGAGGAAGAACCGAACGTCACGTCCACTGGAACCTACTACCTTGGACGCTGACACGGCTAGAGCTGCGGCCTCCATGATTCACCAGGCCGCCAAGGCACCTCCTGACGAAGTGGGACGTGCGGATAAGGCGATACACCAGCCCGAGGGAGACCTGGGTCGTACCGCCTCTACTATCACCGCTGCACGCATCTCCGACATCCACGGCAACGCAGACTGCGGCACTGGCCCGCGTACACCGGGGCACTCAGGCCAGCATCGCGATCCGCAGCGTCGACCAGGCTACCCAATCGGATAGCGACTGGGAGCCACCGCTGACATCCGCGGCGACGCAGACGGAGACGCCCGGACCAGACCCGCCGGAACTTAGAAGCCACACACCGCCAGGGCTTCCTCCAGCCAGGGAACGCGCCAGGTCCGCGCCAGCACCGACCGGTGGAACATCTCGCCGCAGTCGCTGGGGACCCCTACGGCGTACACGGACGAAGCCGTCCGTAACCTACAGAGAGCGTAGGTCCCGATAAATCAGTCCTTCTTAGGACTACAAACAAACAGTCCTTTTCAGGACCACCCAAAAGATCCGACGTGAACATCTCAAGTACGAAGGCTGTGTTCTGCAGATATCAGCAGAAATCACACACCCACTGTATATAGTGTATATATATTACGAATAAAGAGATTCAATAACAGAATCACTGTACTCCTCATTAGCGGCTAGCTCACCTCCTCTCTGCGGCGTAATCACGCAAGAAGAACGAATAGCGCTACAATATATAAGCTGCTTTTTTAAGTGATTCCATAATTGGAAATAAGTCTAATTTTGAAAAATGAAAAGTTAAAACTTCTTTTAGTTACTTTAGATTAATGTAAATCTCTTAAATATTTTGAAACAAACAAAGTAAACTCACATTACTTTTAAAAATAACAGCTCATATATTGGCATAAATTACCTGTATTATTAATTGAATCATAAAGTGTTTCTACACTTATTTTCTTTAATAAATTTGTATTTCTTAGTAGATCATCATTTTTCATTTGTTTTAATACACCTTTGCCTATATAAATCAAAAATAAAATCGTTATACTGTAATATATTATATATATTATATATTATAAATCTTTCTACATTATTATACATTATAAATCTTTCTATTAACTTTTAAATAACATTTTATTTACTGGTTTTTCGTTTAATTGTATATTATGAATATCTTTCTTTTGTGGTACTTTTGGATAAGATGGTACACGAACAAGTTTTTCCTCTTCACTAAAACTTTCTTCTTAAAACAGCCTTTGCTCTATGCTTTCTACTTTTTTTTTAAATTTCATCGTCACTTTCAGAATTTATATCAGATATAAATTCCGCTTTTTTTAATTTCTGTATTCCTTTTTCATATGTATCTAAAAAAATAACACAATAGAAATTATTTGATCAAAAAAGATTACAAATTCTTAAATAAAAAAATTCTTGTTGATTGAAAATAGAATTTCATTGTCTCAAAATGTAAACAATTTGTTAAACATTTTTTGTCTATACTTAGGTTATATGTATAGCATACTATATTTAATATTATTTTGTATTGAAGATTATTGAATAAATAATAAAATAAAAATGCAAATGACTCTACATTAATGTTATTTTTTATTTATTTCTTACATTTATTTCTTACATTTATTACTTACTTGCAGTTGCTAAAATTCTCTTAATTTGATACAGCGGCCAACAGTCCATTTTTAATACACATTTTTGCACAGCTTTGGAAAATCTTTTATTTGATGTAAAAGTAGACCAATATGCCTGCTTTTTATTTTCTTTTATCCAAGAAGAAGGTATCATTTGCAGCCCATCATCAAATTCCATGCACATTAATATTTTTAATAATGATAAAGGACATGGAGTGTTATAAAAATCTTGCTTGTGTAAAAATTTATGACCTATAATCACATTTGTATTGAGATCTTTATTGTGTGCTATGTTTTTTATTAACACAATAGTTCCATCAACTAATGCACAACAATTATCAGCTATTACATCAGTACGCAAAATTATATTTGCTTTTGTAATTATTTTGTATTGTGGATTACAGCAATCATGTATTAATGGCCCAGATGAATGAACGGATCTCAAATCTATTATATTTCAGTTTTTTCTGTTGTAAGCTTCTCTGCTACTTTTTTTCATATTCAATATATCTCCGAACAATTTGTTGCAATGGTTTGTCATACTTTCGCAACAGTTTTTTAATGTTTGTAAAAAATTTTCATATTTAAATGCACTAAAATTATCTAATATACCAAATTTCTTTACATCCTGTACAAGATTAATTAATCCCTGTACATTATGTGTGAGAGACATTATGAGTGCCATAAATTAATGCAAATGATGTAACAAAATGTTCTAGTAATTCTTGACAATAATCAAATAAATCTTGTAATTCTGTAGAACATAATATTTTAATAACTATATATAACGTTATAAAATGATCATATATGTCTGTTAACACTTCAATGTTCGAACGGTACTTATTGCTTTTCTACCCCGCAATCGCCTGGCGATTAGCAACCCGTATTACGCAACACGTCATACTTCTCCCTACCCATAGCCTCAGAGAGGAGAGTAATGAGAGGTATTCCATGACTAATGAGATGACTAATCGCTCTACTTCTTCGAGAGTCTTCTATGTCTCGTGCTATGATTCGCATCTCCCGTCCGTAACTCTCTGCGAGCAATGTAAAATTTATTGAAACCGCGGAATCGCGAACGACCTTTACTCGCGAATTTCTAAGTTATTGTGCTTGTGCGGACGTGCATCTACTGCATTTATTTGTATTCTGTTAACCGTGTAATTAATTAATCGAGCTCAAATAAAACCGCGCATATACCCACACGGAACATGACATCCATTGGACGTCCATATAACCTCCATAGCTCCATGCAACATCTATCTACACAGTAGATATCGGATAGATTTCTAATAAAAATCCATATTATCTCCACGGTAGATCGGTAGATGTCGTCTATAAATCCATCATGGATGTCCATTAGACATCTGTTATGGATGTATGATAGATTTATACACGTATGTTTCTAACAACAAAATTTATTCTTTATTTAGGTATTATTTAAAATTCTTAGCTAATGTTTTGAGAGTATACTTAAAAATTTGTAATGTTGTATATTCTATTTTTAATTTATATACAATCCAAATTTTTATTAAAAATTTTTACTAAACTCTAAAATATAATTATAGGCGCTACGCTTCTTATTCTAGCGTAGGTAGGTAGCCTTTTAGTAACCACACAGCATAATAAAAGTTTATTTATTGTAAACATTCTTTGGCTTTTCATATATATATATACAAGGGTTTAAATATTTATTTAGCGTCGGTAACGTTTGCCACCTCTCTTCTTAGTTTGTGTCCAGGCGTCTTTGAATGTTCACGGACTCGTCTGTGTCCGCGGGATCTCTTGCACGGGGAGTGCTTAAGCGGCGATATGAGTGGTGGTACTCGCCACAGCAGTGGAGGTGTTAGGGAGCGTTCTCTGATCTCTGGTGTTGCTGGTCGACTGCTTGCTCTGGAAGATGGTCGGGAGTCACGTAGGGCCATTGGGTGTCTAGCACTGGGCGTCGGTGACCTGGTGCCGATGTCAGGTTGGCTAGCGTCACTGTCGGGCTGACGGCTGGCGTCACGTGCAGGACGGCTGATGCCGGAAGGTGTAACCTCCTTAGCGGCCGGGCGGCTGGCGCTGGCGTCGAGGCGGCTGGCGCCGGTGTCAAAGCGGCTAGCGCCGGTGTCTTGGCGGCTGGCGCCGGTGTCACGGCGACTGGCGCCGGTGTCACGGTGGCCGGTGCCGGTGACCGGGCGGTTGGCGCCGGTGTCACGGTGGCTGGCACCGGTGTCAAGGTGGCTAGCGCCGGTGTCCTGGCGGCTGGCGCCGTTGACCGTGCGGCTGGCGTGATAAGGCGACCGGTGCTTGGTGTCGTCACCTTCTCGGTGGTCGGTCGGCTGGTGCCGGGTGACGGCGACTGAACGCCTGTTCGTCGACGTTTGGTAGCGATCACGTGTAGTGGCGTAGGGCGTGTTTTTCGCCTGGCCACAATCTCTCCTTCCTCGGGTGTTAGAGATTGAATTGACTTGATTACTACTCGGGGCGTAGTGGTACTTGTTCTTCTCTCGGTAAACTAGAGCCGGCGTCTGGCGCCGAGAACTAGCTTTCTGCTGAGCGGTTGAGTAATCTCTCTCTGCGGGGAGGCCCGTTTATATCCTCGCTCGGGTGAATCTCACTCACGGGTTGCGCCTCGCATCGTGTGCCGCCTAGCGGCGTCGCCCGTAACTAATGCAGTGCGAGAGCGCGTGGATCGCGCTTATGGCGGCCGTAGGCCGCCACAATAATTAACAAAATTTTAATATTAAGATAAAGAATTTTCTTTGATGTCAAAATTTTTTACACAATCTATAATATGTAATATCATTAATTTACTATTAAACAGAAAATTATTAATTTTTAAATTAAAATTAGAGATAACTAAATTTATTATATAATTGGTTCGTATTTTGTAAAATCAAAAATATATTAGTTGTTTTTAATATAATTATTTACGCAAGTAGATAAAAATGAACAAATGAAATATATCCAACCATTTCTAAACAAATTGTTTTCTTTCTTAATTATTGCCTGTAAATGTATATAATTTTTTATTAAAGATAAATATTTTTTCGGTTTTATCGATAAATTTGAATTAAGTTATAACTGATATGTATTATAATACATATATGTATTATATAACACATATGTGTATTATATAATACCCATACAGCACACAAAGATTGCATACACATTGCAGCAATCTTTCACCGCAATGTTGCAATATTGCAAATTCACTGCAAAATGTTGCTGCATCATTGCTGTGGGATTGCAGCAACGTTAAAATGTCCGCTTTTAGGAAGATTGCAACGAAATATTACAGCAACATTGCAATGTAATGAATTTGCAATAATGCATATACGAGGGTTATTCGGAAAGTAAAGATACAATGTCCAGAAAATATTTCTAAAGCATTTTATTTTGGAATTAACTTATGATATCTTTAGAACATATCTTTATTTATTTTTCAACATAGTCACCATGGACTTTAATGCATTGGTGAGCCTGGGAACGAGTTTCTTGATTACAACGTCATAGAAGTCTCGCGCCTGCTCTCTTAACCACATTATTACCGCGTCTTGGACCTCATCGTCGTCACCAACATTGTTCATGAAATTTATCGATCAAAATGAATATTTCTTAATTTTTGGAATGAGTTCATCAGTGACAACGGATGGCCTTCCACTTCTTCTTCATTATGAATGTTTCTCTTCCCGCTTTAAATCCGCAACACCATTTTGCCACGTATTGCCTGTTCAAAAAATTGAAGAAAAAATTCATTTTGATCGGCGTTTAACGATCGATAAACTTCATGAACAATGTTGATGACGACAATGAAGTCTAAGACGCGGTAATAATGTGGTTAAGAGAGCAGGCGCGAGACTTCTATGACGATGGAATCAAGAAACTCGTTCCCAGGTTCACCAATGTATTAAGGTCCATGATAACTATGTTGAAAAATAAATAAAAATATGTTCTAAAGATATTATAAGTCAATCTCAAAATAAAATGCTTTAGAAACATTTTCTGGACTTTGTATCTTTACTTTCCGAATATCCCTCGTATATATATTTTTAGGTATATAAATGTAATTACTATGACGATACATTGTAGTTAAATGTTCTTATTTGTATTTATGTTAACATAAATAAAATACACATAACATTGCATAACATGTTAACGATGAAATAAAAATAGATATTTTCTTTTATATTTCCTTTTATATTAGAAAAAAATAAAAATGTTTTTATTTGATACTTTTTTTAAAGCAAATAATCTTGTTCGTTATATTATCTATTTTTCATTAATAAAGTCCTATACCATTTTGTATAGCTATCATGTGAAATTTTGAGATAATAATAAAAGAAGATAGATTAATGTAATGCGGTGTGGGACGACCTTTGTAGATGTTTTCATTGGAAATGGCTTCGATTTATCGGTTATTTCTTAACAACTACAAATACAGATATGCGGTTCAGCTTTACGCGCCGCTGCCCCTCGTATATTCCACCTTTTGTTGCCACTAATAATTTATTGAAAATCTTTTCCATTGTTTTCCTTTGTTAAATGTCTGTAAAAATGAAATAGGAGTTAAAATTCATATAATTACATAAAAATATACATACTGCAAATCAGGGACCCAAACCGAAACAAAATTTCGGTCCGGTTATGGTTACGGTCCAATAAGGACATTTAATAACGGTTACGGTTTCAGTTTCGGTTTCTTGGGCGTAGAAAAAAATCAGAACCTTTTAATTAGGGTTTTTTGCGGTTACGGTTTTGGTTCAGGGTTTTTTTTAAATATTTAAGTATGTATGTATGTATCACGTATAGTCAAGGACAAGTAAGATGTAGTAAATGAATATTTCTTATTATTATTGCACAAAATTTATATTTTAAATTTTAACTTTCAACAAGTTTTACATTATATATTATATTATGACTATATATATGACTATATATATGTGTATTTATTTTATTGTATTATATAGATTTTATATAGACTTTATACTTATATCTAGTTTTTTCTTCAAAAGATATTCAATTTTTACTGGTACTTGGTATTGCACTTGTTTCCATTTCCTTGACTCTTTTGGAATCTACGTCACAGTCATTAGAAATAGTTATTTCCAATGGTCGCTTTGCTTTCTTTTTTATTTCCCTTAAACATTTAAAACCACAAAATTAAAGTTGTTATAAGTTATAAGACATAATAAAATAAGAAATAAGAACCGCTAAATATATTATCCTATATGTTAAATGTTAACGTTAACAGCCACATTAGCATTTTTAACTTTAACTAATAAGCGCTGTTTAATTTTTATATGTTGAAAAAATCATATTAAAGTTAAAAGGTACATGGTTTCAAAACGTAATCTGCGGTCGTTAATATATAAGAAATAAGATTTTTATATATAATAACAAAAGAGAAAATAAAACATAACACATAACATACGTTTCATCTTTACAGGAGAATATTCTGTTAGTTCTAACAAGCAACTGGTCTTCTAAAATTTTATCGTTAATGTTAGTTCTTAATGGAGATAAAATATATTTCAGTCCAGAAAACAGTCGTTCTACACTAACTTGAGTTGCAGGTACAGATAGGACAACAATTGCTAATTTATATAATTCAGGTTGATACTTTCTCTTTTCTTCCCAAAACTGTAATATATTAGTTTTTCTACTAATTCTCTTTTGTTCGATATCATATATTTCAAGTTCAGCTTCAAGTTGTCGTAACTGAAGATATGAATCCTGTTTTTTCGATGATAACAAATATGAATTTGTATTATGTTGTCTTTCTTTTAATTTGAGGAGGTTTTCTAATTCGTCACATGTGGAATCTGTTCCACTCGAGGTCGAAAGAGAATTTCTATCATTTAAGTTCAAATTTTCATCGCAATTTTGTATCGATAGCATTTTGAGCCAAACATGTTTTAAATGATTTTTAGCTCTTTCTATCTGTGTTTTCTCTAGCAAAATTTTATATCTAGGATCCATGTAAACAGCAAATAATAATACATCATTATTCAGTAGATTTTGTTCTCTATGTAGATGTGATTTGTTCTAAAATGAGTGCAGCAAAAGGATTATGCTTTTGTTGCTATTTTTATCTCATACCAAGTGCCAAAAAATTCACTGAGAGTTAATTGCTCTGCTTGCAGTTTCTTCGTACCAATTTTCGATGGTTGTAGTGTTGCACATATTTCTTTAATTTTCATCCATTTTTCATCTTTTAATGTCGTAAAATTTTGAAATTTTGTGATCGATAGCTCTTCACAATACTCTTTTAATAATAATAAACTTTCAAGCATATTTACAGTAGAATACCAACGAGTTGGACAGTCAATTATAGGTTTCTTTAAATTTTGTTTCTTTATTAAATATATAAACGTTTGTGTTCTAAGCTTTTTTATCAAATTTCTGGCTTTTGATATTAAACATGAAACAGCTTTTGTTTTTTTTTAACGCATCATCTATTGCCAGTTGTAATGTGTGAGCTGCACATCTAATTCCTACAATTTTTGATATTGGATATTAACATTAACGATCATTTTTTTGAACAATTAAATTTTAAATAATAATTATTAATTTAAAAATGTGTTACCTGTTAAAATGTTGCTTTGAAAATTAAGTTCTATATCGCCAGTTTCTATTTCTTCGAGAACGTTTAAATCACAATCTGTTTTATCAGGTTCGCTATCCTCTTCTTCATTTTCATTTAATTCTAAATGTGCATTGAAATTATCATCATCATTTTTTTCATCTTCTTTTAGAATTTCTACATTAGAATCTCCATATTCCGAAGATAATATCCGTACTGCTTTTAACATATTTGCACCGTTATCCGTGGTTATTGTATATATTTGATCCAATGATATATTGAATGACAAACAAACATCTTTAATAATTGTTCTTAAATATTTACCTGCAAGATTAAAAATATAAGAATATAAAAGTTGAAAATCTAAATAATTATAAAAAATAAAAGAATATAAAATAATATAAAATTAGAATATATATATATATATATGTATATATAAATTACCTGTGTGTTTTTCTTTTAGTTCCTTTAGTGCCAGAGTTCTTAATATAATTTTTGCATTTTTGATGTATTGTATATATTAACTCCTAAAAAGGATCTATCTACTCGAGTAACGGCATCAACTTTAATCGAAATCAGATTATTCTGTATTTCTTCAGATATTTCTTTCCTTATTTTAGTTGCTTCTTCAGAAATTTTCTTTTGTATCGATTCAGATAAAATAGAAAACTTTTGTTTACGTCTTCTATCGTGCACTTAATTGGATTTATAATTTTTTGAAATCCAGAATCGTTCAAAATACTAAATGGTCTTCCATTAACCGTGACCAATTCTACACAATTATTTTCGAGATCCTTTTTAGTAGCTTGCAATTTTATCATTTTCATTTCAGTTAATTGTTGTTGTTTTTCTTTTTGGCTTTTTTGTAACACAATTCTGCTTTCCTTGCATGTACTTGATACTTCGATAAAATCATTTTCTTTAAATTCGTGGGAACATATTAAATGTTTTTTTAAATTTGTTCCATGCTTACCCTAGAAAAATATGAATTTTAAATTTTACAATAAGAAATAAATGAGACATATTAATTATTAATTAACGATAATTTTTAAGGTTATGTGCAAGAAAATCGGCTAAAAAGTTAATATATACTTAACTAATACATATATATATATTAAACAGATTAAACTAATTTATAACATAACTTACCTTTAGTAATGATTCACAAAAGATACATTTTGAAACATCTTTCACTTTATCATAGATAAAATTTTTATGAACTTTGCTTGTACATTTTCTGCCCATGATTATAAATAAAAGTAAACACAATAATACAAATCTTTAGATACTAATAAACTGTGTTCTAAGTTCTAACTGTTCTGAGTTCTGATTCTGAGTTCTGACTTCTACGCGTTTTTTATTAGTTATATTAGCTAGCTCAACTATTCGAGATGCTGCACGCTGCACGCTGTCATCTGCCGGCTGCCCACTGCTAGTGCTGCCACACTACCAAAGCGTGGCGGAAAGAGGTTACGCGCCAAGGAAGAAACCGTTTACGTATGCGCTTGGCAAGGCTTATCTCGAATGTTGAATACAATAGAAACTAGAAACTAGAAACCGAAAAGAAACCTAAAAAAACCGAAAATCGAAAAAATATTTTATTGGTCCGGTATCGGTTCCGGTATTTTAGACAACCTAAAATTTCGATAAGGTTACGGTCCGGTTCGAGTACAAAAATGGGTTCTAAAACGGTTATCGGTTCTGATTTCGGTCCGATCCGGGTCCCTGCTGCAAATATACATGAAATTATATATAAAATAAACGTCCTATAAGTACATACTTTGCTGTCTCAATCTTAACAGAAGCTTGGGCAAGCCACTTGGAAATGGTTTCTGCAATTTCAGCATCACTTACATGGTTGTGTGTCGTACGAACAACTTTTATAACATAAAAAGTTATTATAAACATTACAATATAATTTGTATACACATAGGATGTTTGATAGCATCCATACGTCCGCTCATGTGCAGGTAAAACTTATCAAACTGAACGAAAATGTCCTATAACATTTTGCAAAACCACATGAAATTTTGATATTGTTATAGCCCGGAAGCTATAACCACATTTTTTTAATATAAGATGTCGAAATAGAAGGGCATTGACCGCGCGGAATGCTCGCACAGCAACTCACGCGCGATCGCCCGAATAACTTGCGAAAGTGCAAGCGAAGAGGTTCAACTTCAAACCTGCTTCGCTTGCACTTGGACTTTGGTCGCGTTCCCGAAAATCCCGGAAATAACGAGGAAATAAAAGGCCCGCCGCGGATGCGCGCCGGGCAGTCGTATATCAAATCTGAGTAATACCAGATCAATTAACCTATCGCTAATACGGGAATCGCTTAACGCGCCAAAGTCGCGAGAGATCGACGGAACATAATTTAACGCGCCGTGAGCCGTGAACGATACTTTACAACCTAGAAAGGTGTATCAAATAAACACGCCAGTGTATCAAGTGAACTTGTTTAATTAAAATAAAGAGTTGAAAAGTGTACAAGACGTAAGTTATTTGACCCCGAGACCCTGACGATTCCGGGGCCCCAGCTCCTCATTCGGCAACGATCCCGATTTTTCATGCACTCGCACAGCGAGGCATAACAATATTAATTGAAGAAAATTGGCGAATGAGTGCGCGTAATGTGATGGAATAAGCTGTATAGATACAATCTCATAAAAAATAATTTCAACTTATTGGCTGTCTGTTAGCAACAGTGAATATCAGCTGGTAACAAAAAATGGAATATACGAACAGTAACGGCGCGTAAAACTGAACCGCACATCTCTAGTTATCGTTGTTAAGAAACAGCCGATAAGCTATTTCCAATGAAAACATGCTTACAATAAAGGTCGTCCCACACCGCATTACATGCACTGATTAATATCTTCTTTTATTATTATCTCAAAATTTCACATGATAGTTTACAAAATGATATAGGACTTTTTCATTTGATGTAATGAGTTTTATTTCACATGAGCGTACGTACTGATGTTGTCAGATACTTTATATATCGTATATATGTGTGCGTGTGTGTGTGCGCATATGTATGTGTGTATGACAAATATTTAATTTTGAATTAGTGGAACCTAAAATTATATGAAAAATTGACTTACGTATAATTATTCTTGCAAGACCTAAATCTTGAAAACTTCTCTTAGCTTTCATTCCAGCCCAGCTAAAATGTAGTGCAAAATTATTTGTCACAGCTTTTTTAAAATGCTGCGTATCATTATGTGCGTCGTATTTCCACCCACAAGTTTAAACGTATTAATCTGAAAAAATATACAAGATTATGAATATTATTACAAAATATTGTTTTATGCTCATATTGATTCACGCTCTCTCTCTCTCTCTTTAAACTACTAATAAACTATTAGATTAGGTAAATATTACATGTACTGTCATTATTTAAATTTGGAACGTTAGAAATATTCAAAGAAATAAAAATAAAGAATATATTTTTAAAATATCGTATCGCTTCGTCCTTGAAAGTAAGACTAGGCGCATACTATCGACTTTTTGTCGATTGATAGTTTAGTCGATCATTAAAAAGCTATTAGTTCTTATGAGAGCGCGCATACTTGTCGACTTGATATCGACTCGACTAAAAAGTCAAAAGGCAGCTCGACAGCTTTTTGACAAAATTGTCGATCGACTCGTATCAACACCAATCGATCGTGTATCGACAAAAAAGTTGATATAAGTTATTAATAAGGCTGGGCGCATACGAGTACTATCGACTTTACATCAACTAAACTGTTTAATCGATGTCGAGCTGCACCAACGATTTTTTATCAATTAAACAGTTTAGTCGAGGGCCTGCGCATACTACAACAGACAGACAGTCGACCAACAGTCGCGCTATATAATGCACAAAAAGAAGGCTCTTGCAACTTTCTTGTCGATATACGATCGATTGGAGTCAATATACGATCGATTGGTGTCGATACGAGTCGATCGACAATTTTGTCAAAAAGCTGTCAAGCTGCCTTTTGACATTTTAGTCGAGTCGATATTGTTAAGGTTTTTTAATTATTATACAGAGTATAACTCTATACGTAAGGGGCTTAAGAATAATAAATATATTTTAATAATTGTTCATACAAAAATGAACTGTATTTGACGTACGTGAGCAAGGAACAGTGACATTAAAACGAAGAGTAACAACAGTTGCTAGGATAAAAACATTTGTTGCTAATCAACCGATATAATTGATTTTATACATGCACTCTATTCTATACTTGATCATACTATAATTAATTACAAAAGTACGCTGAATCTAGAATATTTAACACTCCCACTATTTAAGTGCTTTTGTAGTAGATCCAACATTTACATTAATTTTTCGTAAAAGAAATTTAAATCTATCTTTAGCTAGAGCTTTAGTAAGAAAATCCGCACATTGTTCTTCTGATTTGATATAATTAACGCTCAAAACATTTTCTTGATATTTTTCTCTAATAAAATAAAAATGAATGTCTATGTGTTTTGTTCTTTTGTGTAATTCAGGATTTTTGATTAACTTAATTGCACTTTGATTGTCTATCATTAATGGAGTTGCTTCCACACATGGACATTCAAGATCATTTAAAAGATGTATCCATACAAGCTCTCTTGTCGCCATACTTGCTGCTACGTATTCCGCTTCGGTTGTGCTTACAGAAACGCATTTTTGTCGTTGTGAACACCATGAAATGGGACCTCCGAATAAAGTAAAGATATATCCTGTAGTTGAACGTCTCGTCTCAATGTTTCCAGCATAATCGGCGTCAGAAAAACCAATCAAGGATAATTCTTGTGTTCTGATCTACAATATCTTATTCCCAAATCTTTAGTGCCAACCAAGTATCTGAAAATACGCTTAATAGCACGTAAATGTATTTCTGAGTAATTTGATAGAAAACGACTTAAAAAATGAACTGCAAACATAAGATCAGCACGAGTTAATTGTGTTAAAAACATTAATGAACCAATTGCTTCGCGATATGGATATTTGTCGCATCCATCGTTATTACTATTCATTAACAAAATAATTGAATTAGAATCTATCGGTACACTCACGGCTAGCTTCATTCATGTTAATTCGAGCAAGGATTCGCTCAATGTAGTCTCTTTGATGCAAAATTATTTCATAATTCTTTTTGTCTCGTTTAATCTGTATGCCAATAAATGTATTGGAATTGCATTCGTGAATCTCAAAGTTATTTTTTAGATTTTCAAGAACCTCATTAAGCGCTTCCTTTGTCTCTGCCATCAGCAATCCATCATCAACATAAAGTGCTAAAAACATAAAAACATTATTCATAAAACCACGATAAACGCATGGATCAGCTGAGCTAGGACTGAAATTAAAACATTTCAGAAATTTATCAAATTTGATATTCCATTGACGTGAGGCCTGTTTTAGTCTATAAATTGATTTTAATTTACATTTATCACCCTTGCTACGAACTGTAATTCCTTCAGGTACGTCCATATAGATATCTTCATCTAGTTCTCCGTTGAGAAATGCGGTCTTCACATCGAATTGAGCTATTTCTAAATCATATTGAGCTGCAATTGCTAATAGGGTGCGTATCGATTCATAACGTACTACAGGAGCAAATATTTCATTGTAGTCAATTCCTGCCTTTTGACTAAAACCTTTTGCACAAGGACGAGCCTTGTAACGAGGAGGTGCTCCAGATGTACCATTTTTAGTTTAAAGACCCACTTGAATCCTATAGATGTCTTTCCAATTGGCATTTCTTCTATTTTCCATGTCTTATTTTCCTGGAGAGCTGCCAATTCTTCTTCTATTGCTTTTATCCACATGTTTGCATTAGGATTTGTTACTGCCTCTTCATAAGTTGTTGGTTCTTCAAATGTAACCAGATTTGCTTCATATCTGTCCGGTTTTCTCAGATTGTTCCTGTCTCTAAGTTGACGTTGTGGTTTATCTTGTTCGCAGCTTAAAGTTTTGCTAGAATTTTCTTCTTGATTCTTGTTTTCATTCTTGTTCTCTTCATTATCAAGTTCATCGTTTGTGTCATGCAATGGAAGGATTATCTCATTTTCAATTAAAGAAGATTCTTGTTGATTTCTTTCAAAATCACATCTCTTGAAATAGTCACTTGTCCATTCTGAGGATCAAAAAGACGATAATTTGATGAATCTGACTGATATCCGATAAGAATCATTTTCTTGGATTTTGTATCCCATTTTCTTCTTTGCTGTTTAGGCACATGAACATAAGTTTCGCATCCAAAGGTTCTTAAATGTGACAGATTAATCTTCTTTTTCGTCCAAAGTTCATATTGAATTTTGCCATTCTTTCTTACCGTTGGTGTCCGATTATAAATATATACAGCGGTATTCATGGCTTCTGCCCATAGTCTTGCATGAAGTCCTTTTTCTTGTAACATTGTTCTGGCCATTTCGACTAAGGTTCTATTCTGCCTTTCTGAACAACCATTTTGTTCTGGCGTATAAGGTGCTGTTGTTTCCAACTGGCTACCCTGTGATATAAGATAATGCTTTATTTGATTATTAATATATTATCTACCATTGTCAAGTCTGAGTGACACGATTGACTGATTAAATTTATTTCGTATCATGGCATGATATTGCTTGAACTTTTCATATACGTCAGATCTGTCTCATAAAATAAATATGCGTAAAATATGTAGCATCATCCTTAAAGATTACATAAAATCTTGATCCTCCTATTGACTCATTTTGCATCGGTTCTCCAACGTCAGTATGAATGAGCTCACTTGGCATTGTATTCCTTGACGTGCAATTTTTGAAAGAAAGTCTACGCTGTTTTCCAAATTGACAAGACTCACAAAAGAATTCAACATTCTGAGGAATTTGACCAATATCCAAGATGTTCTGCTTTGCCATTTCACACATAGTCTTCAAACTCACGTGTCCAAAACATTCATGTCATAAACGTAAACTTGAAGTTGTGATTACGTTCGCCTCGTTCGTGGTAATTGTCTGAAATAACATCCTGTAAAGATTATTTTCTTGCAATAAACCAATAGCATGAGGATTACCATTTTTTTTATTGTCATAGTGCCTGAGGAAAAAATGATATTATAACCTTTTCTGTCACACGCTCCCACTGAAAATAAATTTCTTTTTAGTGAGGGTACATAGAGAACATCATCAAGTCTACCATCTAGCCATTTTCCATTGACATTTCTCTTGATGTAAACAATTCCACGTCCTTTTATTTCGCACGATGTTCCATCACCGACTGCAACGCATTCACTTCCAATCTCCTGAAAATTATGAAGCCACCTTTTTTGAAAAGTTATATGTTTTGATGATCCGCTATCCATTAACCAGGTGTCATTTTCATCAAGTCTCTTGAATAACATTTTCATATCCGTTTCTGCTGAAAATGCACTTATATTCCCCTCGTATTCATTGTCACGTGATTCACGTTCTGTATTATTTCGCTTGTAATTAAATTTTCGTTTCTTCGGACAATATTTAATTATATGACCTTTTTCATGACAATAATAACATTTCACATTTCTTCTTTCTTCATCTGATTGCTTTACAAATTTCTTATCATTAGATTTCCGTGACTTACTTTTGTTAATTGCTGTTAATGCACTCGTAGTATCATCCATGGCAGTTATTCGAGTTTCCTCTTTAATTAATCTTGTGGTCAATGATTCTAAAGATTGTTTGTCTGGGTCAACACTATCCCATGCAGTCACAAACGCACTAAACTTTGATGGTAAACTCCCTAAAATCTTTGCCATGATGGTGACGACAGAAAGATTTTCACCGAGATCTGAGAGTTGACGTGCCATATTTTCAACTTTAGCGATATGCTGCGCAACCGAATCACTACCCGCCATTTTATAATCATGAAATTTTGTCATTAATAAAAGTTTATTTGACTCACTGCATTGTTCGTGAAGGGAATTTAGCTTTTTCCACATTTCGGCGGATGTCTCGCATGTGAGTAAATATTCCAGCTGACCGGATTCCATGGAGGATGATAAAATATATCGCCTTGGCATCAGTGATGCCAGAAAGGCCACGCTAGCAACACGCAACCGTGGTGGGGAGAATGACGCACACAAAGCGAAAACCGCATACGTGTGAGCTCGGTGCTTCGGCTAGCTTCGAGTAGTAGAGGAGGACAGATAGATTGTTTGCTGTCTCCTTCCTACCAAGCCGGTAACGAAGACGACGGGCGACGCTGCTCGCTTCTCGCTTCTTCATACGCGCGTGACAGCGTTAAATGTTTCTGTACAGCCTTTTTGTATTAAATATATATATATTCTCTTATTCAAATGCTTTTATATGTGCAGTACATTGTACAGTATACTGTTTTATATTTATTTTTAAGTATACTTAAATAGAAAAATATTTATTAAAGTAATATAGCGTTAATATTAATAGTAACAGAAGCTTTAAAAAATATCTAATATATAATAATAATTATATATTTAACTTTACTGTTTTGTATACATATATATTTACGATACTATTACGACACACAACGTATACTGACCACATACATACGTTTGTGTCGTTGACAGCTTAAAATGGTAAACAAAATAATGAAGGGTGATTTTCCACACCACCCAAGAGGTACCACCAATGGCGCGTTAGGTTTTTTCACGTGGACCTTCGCCTGGAGCCATACTATACCACATTATATTATATGTATAATATTCTCTATTGTATCTGTCATTTACAGTGGTCTTTTAAAGGCTAAATATTTTTTACCCACTTTTCTTTTGCAAGAGGCGGCTGAAATACGTGGGGCCGCAGTGGCCCCACTACTGTAAATTATTATTTTTATAATTAAATATATATGTTTAAAAATAGATAATTCCGAGAATAATTATTTATACCCTAATTTTTTCCTTTATCCTTTTTTCCTTCATATAATAGAGAATATTATACATATAATATAATGTGGTATAATATGGCTCCAGGCGAAGGTCCACGTGAAAAAACCTAACGCGCCATTGGTGGTACCTCTTGGGTGGTGTGG
>CAXASD010000117.1:0-58822 GCA_963971435.1 Lasius platythorax | reverse complement strand
CACCGCCCCACCCGCCACCACCATCATCACCACAGCGGTGCAACGAGCCCCATTGCAGAGTAGAAGAGGTCGTGGTGAAGAGATGGAAGGAAAGAGGGAAATTTATCTTTATTTTTTATTAAGTATTTTTATTAACGGTTTATTAAAAGCTTATATCAGCAATTTAGTCGAATTTCTTTGATTGACGAAATATTTCCACACAGTTAACGATAAAATACGCATGATGTCAACAGCAAGAAAACAGAAGAATCACAAAGCGAAAAGAAAAAAGCGAATAACTTTGATTTTAAATTATTTTGATTTAATTTTTATTTTTTCAAATCTTCGTATGATTTAAACATTCTAAAAAATTAATTTCATTTATACTTATATACATATATTGAAACTAAATAACGCTTATATTTATTTCTATTTTCTCTTTATTTTCCCTATTTTCTTCTTTTCTTTCTTCCCCCTCGCGTTTCAAATCTCCGTTTTTCGGTTTAATTTTCAATAAACGCTTTTAATCGTTTTACGTGTACGCGTATAGTTCGTCTTCCCATTTTTATCGTGTAGTTCACGTCCGAATTCTCCTCGGTGATCGTGTAGGGTCCTATCCATAGGGAATCAAGTTTCTTCGAACGTCCTCGGCGTACGGTTTCGTCGTGTAAGAAAACTTTATCTCCTACCTTAAACGTGGTGCTTTTTGTCTTCTTTATCGTAATTTTTCTTCGCTTTTATTTTTTTTGTTTTTGAGGTGTTCCTTGGCTACCTGTTGTGACGCTCTTAATTTTTCTTTTAAATTCCTGTGCGTAATCATCGTATGAATACGTGGGCTTTGGCGGTTGCGACAGTGTCGTCGGTAGAGTTGCTCGGTGCCCGTATATTACTTCGAACGGCGTAAATCCTGTTGCCGTGTGCGGTGTCGTATTATACGTGAACATTGCGTAGGGAATCCATTCATCTTAATCCGTTTGATCAGCGTTGATATAGTGTCGGAGATATTCTGCTAGAGTACGATGCGATCGTTCCAGCGCTCCATTACTTTCTGGATGGTACGCGGTTGTTTGGATTTTTTCAATTTTTAACAGTTTACATGTATTTTTAAACATTTCGCTTAAAAATTTGTTCCTTGATCCGTAAAAATTTTTTCCGATATTCCGTGTTCGAAAATTATTTTCGTTGTAAATTTCTTCGCGATGGTCGCGGCTTCTTGATTTTTTATCGGAATTGCTTTGCTGAATTTTGATACATTATCTTCGAATGTTAGAATATATTTATTTTCATTGTTAGTTATCGTTAAAGGTCCCACGATATCTAAAGCACATTTTTCAAATGGCTTGTCCGCGGTATCTGTTATTACTAACGGCGCTTTATTTTTCGCGTTAATTTATTTTTCTGACATCTCTCGCATTTTGCGATACATTCTTCGACGTTCTGTTATTCTTCGCCAATTATAGTCCAGTAAAATTAGACTTTGACTTCGTAAAAATTAGGACCAAGCTGATTTTTTGTGGAAATCTTATTTTAATGTTCTAATAAAATCCTGAAAAATATCCTTAATTTGATACATGGATTGTTTTTTATAAGGGGTAAAAGGGAGTAAATTTTAGTTTTTTGCCATTATCTCGAAAACTATCAATTTCTCGAGAAAAACAGTTATTATTAAAATTGTAGCTCATAAAATTCTCTACAAAAAAGGTCATTATACTTTTTTTCGTACAACTAATCGTTTTTGAGTAAAACGTATGGTAAAGGTTGCAATGTCAGTAGTTCGTAAAAACACGTACTCCTTTTCACACCACCGCGAGGGTACTGGGCGCGTTTTTTTTTTATGTGGTGTCCACAGTAGGCTTAATCCACATTGAAGTATGCTAGAAAAAATTTTTTTTATTATTAAGTTTCTTCCTCTACATCTATTTCTTTTGGAGCTTCCTTATCTTCCTCAGTGATTTCCTCAATATGTTCTTCATCTATTGTTTCTTTCATTTCTTGTATTAAGCAAGTCATTGGATCTATATCGTTTTAAATATCCATATCGCTTTCTGTTGCGAAAGAGAGCGAGAGAGCGAGAGCGAGAGAGAGAGAGGGAGAGAGAGAGAGAGAGAGAGAGAGAGAGAGAGAGAGAGAGAGAGAGAGAGAGAGAGAGAGAGGGAGAGAGAGAGAGAGAGAGGGAGAGGGAGAGGGAGAGGAGAGGGAGAGGGAGAGGGAGAGGGAGAGGGAGAGGGAGAGGGAGAGGGAGAGGGAGAGGGAGAGGGAGAGGGAGAGGGAGGAGGGAGAGGGAGAGGGAGAGGGAGAGGGAGAGGGAGAGGGAGAGGGAGAGGGAGAGGGGGGAGAGAGAGAGAGAGAGAGAGAGAGAGAGAGAGAGAGAGAGAGAGAGAGAGAGACAGAGATAGAAAGAGTGAATGCAAAGCGAAGCGGGTACATGCAGGCTGTCAAACAGCTACGCGATTCGAATTCAGCGCGACGATTCGCGCTAGGCGGCTATGCGCCAATCGCGTTTCTGCGCGCTTTCTTCGTACAGCGCATTAAGAGAGAGCCTCGTTGAGAGACACCGCGATCATTTGAACGCTCACGAGTTACAGCCTCGTGAGCAAACAATTCGATGAAAACAAACAGCCTTTGTTCCCCGACTCTCGAGAGGGTCCTTGTTTGGCTCCAACAAAATAAAAAATTCGTTGATTTCGTCGATGGAACTCTCTCGAAGGTCGGAAGGACAAAGCTATTCGTTCGATACCGTCTCCTTCACTTCTCACTCGCCTTCTGTTCGTTCGCACATGAGGTCCGAGAGATACTTAGTCGAATCGCACTGTACTTCCTTCAGTTTTTTTAGTCTATTCGTTTCACTGCGGATTGCACGTCGAGCATCGCAGACTATTGTATATAATTTTGTAAATACAGTTTCGTTCTTTTGCGTAGATTAGACTCTCTCACATTTCTTCGCACGTCATTTCCACTCCCATCACAGTCCAGTAGCTTTCGTGCCCCGCGTCACCGCTCACAAAATTTAAGATTTCGATCACTTTCTGTTACTACAGTCTTGACGTTTAAACAAGATTGTCCACGGCAGTGCCCGCATACCGCAGAACAGCAAAGATTTTTCTACAGCTACATCTCGCGCTACAGCCTTTAGTGCAGTTACAGAATATAGTATTTAGTAATAGATCAGGAGCCGGTGGCAAAAGGGTTTGAATAGGTTCCAAACTATTGTTGACAATCATCCACCCCCATTTTTCTGGATTTAGATCATTATCAAGCCATTTTTCGACTTGCAAATACACTCTAAATAAATGTTGTTGTGATGCATAGAATATGGGCGGTAGATTTGATAATTTTACGGGCTTATTTAGTTTGGTTGCCTTTACAAATGAATAATATCTGTGAGAATCAATAAATTTTTCCTTCTGTAGAGCGTTGTACATGACCAGAAGTAAGCAAATTCCATTTTCAGTTATTGTTATTCAAAAATAATTCGATTTTTAACTGTCTTTGCCTAATCACCACTAAGTTTGTCTGCAATAGCAATTATGAATCTTTGAAAGCGTGTGCCGAAATTAATGAAATTCTGCGGCGCTTTTTTTTGTCCTCCTTTTTTTCTTTTTCTTCATTGGCCTCGTCATCACAAAAAAACACAACTTTTTAAAATAAAAAAAAAACTGTTCACTTAAACGTAATCTAGTACGCGGTGGACTTGAACTTAAAGACGTACTAGGACCGTCATCTTTACGCTCCCTTTTCGAAACGAAGGCGGCAATGCTACTCTTCCGAACATAGTTTCTACGGCAATCAATATGAACTTCAATGGAAGTAGCATCACGTAAATATTCTATTTTTCTATCGTTCTTTTCTTTATTCGCGTCTCGCAAAGTTTTTATCCCACGCTCAACCATAACAGTTTGACCATCCGATAAAGGATTAGAACAAATGAAACACCTTCCTTCCATTTTAGCACTATTTCTCGAAATTTACAAATTTACTTCGAGCAACACAAACACACTAACACACGTACAAACGCAGGTAGAGAACGCCCTTTTCTTTGTGTGCCGGGCAGCTGCTCGTCAAGGTCGCATGAGGGTTCAAACACAATAAATAGTATCATATTTAGCTTTCAGTTTCTCTGTAGATACTTATAAAACCTTTTTTGGCAGCAAAATATTTCTAATATAACTTTTCTGCACCTCATAGTCACATATAATACTATAGTGGTGTGCACATTTTCTCTTTCAGACTTAATTCACTCTATATCTTCAAAACGATTGATTCCACGAAAAAAAGTATAATAACCTTTTTTGTAAAGAATTTTATAAGCTACAATTTTAATAATAATATTTCTCGAAAAATTGGTAGTTTTCGAGATAATGGCAAAAAACTAAAATTTACCCCCTTTTACCCCCTATAAAAAAACCCATGGATCAAATTAAGGGTACTTTTCAGCATTTCATTAAAACATTGAAATAAAGGTCTCCACAAAAATCCAGCTTGGTCCTAATTTTTTTATAGTTTTGCCCTTTTCAAGTCTAATTTTACTGGACTATTATGCGTTAGACGAATTCTGTTTATTGTGCGTTTCACTCCTTGATGTCCTCCTACGGGTGCATCGTGATATTCGTATAATATTCGTTGTTTTTCTTCCTCGGTATATCGTCTTGAGATATCCGTGTCGTTAGTCTCTTCCTGCTCGACCTTGTTGATATAAGCCACGTGCCGGTTTAGCGCGTCAGCGTTTCTGTTCGCTTGACCTTATACACGATGACATAATCGTATTCTTCTAACTTCAATCGCCATCGCATTAATTGCGATCCAGGATCCGTAACATTAAATAACCATACTAAAGATTTAGGTCAGTCACTATTGTGAATTTTGTTCCGTATAAGTATGGTCGAAAATGTTTTACTGCCCATACTATTGCTAGTAAATCTTTTTCTGTTGTATTGTAATTCTGCTCCGCTCGAAATAATACTCTGCTGGCGTACGCTACGGGTTGATCTTCTCCTATCTTTCCTTGCGATAATATGGCTCCGATTGCGTAGTCTGATGCATCGGACGTCACTATAAATTCTTGTGTGAAATCTGGATATTTTAATACTGGCGCGGTCGTTAGTTTTTCTTTTAATATTTCGAACGCGTGCTGTTGCTCCTGCGTCCATTGAAATTTATTTTCTTTTTTCGTTAATTTAGTTAATGGTTTCGCTATTTTTGAAAAATTCTCAATAAATTCTTTAATAATATCTGGCTAAGCCCCCCTTATAAAAGCTTGGACGTTTTTGACTTTTGTAGGCGTCAGAAAATTCTTTACAGCTTCTAATTTGGAGGGATCTGGTGATATTCCGTTCTCCGTAGTTATGTGTATCTTAGGTACGTTACTTCTTTTCGGAGAAATTTGCACTTGTCGGGCTGTAATTTCAAATTGTTTTCTCGCAGTCTTCGTAGAACTTCTATGAGCCTCTTATTATGTTCCTGTAGACTTGCTCCGTAAATTACGATATCATCTAAATATACCAGCCATTTTATTCTTTGCATGCCGGTTAATATCGAATTCATTAATCGTTGAAATGTAGCGAGTGTGTTTTTTAATCCGAAAGGCATTCTGTTATATTCGTAATGTCCGTATGGTGTAGAGAAAGCAATTTTGCATTTGTCGCTTTCTTCCATAGGAATTTGGTGATATCCGGAAGCTAAATCTAAGGTAGTGAAGTATTTTGCGTTTCCGAGTTGATCTAGGATATCTGTTATGTTCGGTAGTGGGAAAGGATCTCCTATCATTAGATCGTTTAATTTTCTAAAATCTATGACTACTCGTAACTTTGGTTTTCCTGATGCATCGGTTTTCTTTGGAACAACTAATAGTGGCGCGTTCCATTGACTAGTGCTGGGCCTGATAATTCCATTTCTCAGCATCTCTTGCACTTGACGATTTATTTCCTCCTTGTGCTTCTCCGGCAGGTGATACGGTCGTACGTTGACCGGTGAGCTATCTGCTTGCGTTGCAATCTGGTGCGCGACGGTGTCTGTACACGTCAGTGGTTCTCCGTCCAGATGCAGTACATCGCTAAAGTCTTTACAGATTTCGATGATCGCCTTTCTTTCTTCTGCATTTAAATGCTGCGTGCGTAATAGCTGCAATACTTTATCGCTACGCGGCATTACTTCTCCTTCCGGCTGTATCCGTGTTGCGTTGACTTCCTCCGCTTTGTACTGTCGGATTTCCTCGAGGGTTACTTGCGGCATCGCCATCTCGACCATGGCGTCGGTCGTGTTTAAAATGCTTGCAGTGCATATAAAATCTTGAGGTTCTATCAGGCAATTTCCTATGAATATTTCAGGTACTGTTTCCTCCGCTTGTATAATTCCTATCGTATTTTTATCAGTAGCAACTTGTATTATTGTTTCGCTATGAGGTTTTAATGTCATTCTTCTGTAAGGGTATAACTTTAAAATATGCTGTCCTACTTTTAATTGCTTCTTTTTATAATCGCAGGTGGCTTCTTGTTTTCTTAAAAAATCTACTCCTAGTATTCCGTCGTATTTGATCGGGAAGTCGTCCTTGACTACGTACATTGTGTGTTAAATTCGGCGCTCCACCAAGTTTATTGTCGCTTTAATTTTTCCGATAGTATGAACTTTATGTCCTGTTACTCCGGTTAACGTTATTTTCTTCATGTTCTTCTATTAGAGTTTCGCCTCTCAAATTTTTTACCTTTATTAGCGAAATTGCTGCTCCGGTGTCGAACAGTAGATTAATTTTTCCGCGCTTGGCCTCTTGCATAGGTAATGTGATGAGGTCCAGTCCTGTATATGTCTGCGGTGTGCTCTTTAAATGTGATACTTGATACTCGATAGCAGGTCGTCGTTGCTTCTTTTCTTCTTTATCTTCCTCGTCGCTACTCTGCGTGGAATTATAATTCTTCTTTCGCGAGCCTGTCGCCTTATTTTTATCATCCTTGCTATCCTTTCGCAGGTTGTTTGATTTTATGTGATTCGTTTGTTCTTTTTTTGGTCGTCCGTTTAGTAACCAACATTCCTCGCGATTATGTCCGGATTTTTTACAATAATTGCAGTATTTATCTACCGTATTTACGCGGGGTTGTCTATCGGGTTTCGGAAATGAGAATCGGTTCGCGTATCTACTTGTACGACAATCGCGTCCGTGATGTCCGTTTTTTCCGCATTTTTGAAATTGTATAATTGATTTGTTATCACGGGTCGGCGGTGAATTCGCGTAGTTATTCTCGGAACGTTGATAACTTCCGCTAGGTCTATTGACTTTTTCTTCTGCGCTCGCTCCTGCAATTGCTTCTTGCAACGTCGCGTAGTGTTGAACTCGAACGAGTAACTTGATATCGTCGCGTAATCCTAACTGGAAATTTTGTAACGCTTGTTGTTGTATCGTGTCTAATATAGTTCGCTTACTTTCGGGCGTATGATTCCGTCCTTCTATCATTGATTCGTATAATTCCATTACTAATTTGTCGGTTCGTAGTCCGAATACTCGCGCGCTTTTTCCCTGTTGCTGTTTCAATATATTAAATTCGAGTTGCAGATGGGTCGTACTTCTTCTGCTGAGATAGGATGTTTCTAATTATTTCTTTAATTGTGTAAAATTATGAATTTTCCAAGTTTGAAAGTCGGTCATTGCTCTTCCTTTTAATTTCGTACATTGTAACGCGGTCACTTTTCTCGACGCGCAAATCGGCTTGCCGGCGTCAGGGTTCGAGTGAAGGGGAGACTCCAGGATACGTTAAATAACTCAAAGTTGCGTGTAATAGAGTTTTATTTGATAGATAAAGAGGTAGAGCTATATACGTATATACAATGCATGCGGCGTGCGTGGTTGGAGCGGGCGCAAACGGTGTTATATACAGCGTGGTCCGGAGACCGAAGCAGGCGGTGAAGATACCGGGCGGCTTGCAGGCCGCGACAAACGGCGCTATATACAGGGTGGTCCGAAAACCGAAGCAGGCGGCGAGTACACCGGGCGGCTCGCAAGTCACGATAAGCGGCGCTATATACAGGGTGGTCCGATGACCGGTGCGTCTTATTTTACGGACAGCACGAAACACGGACCGGGCTGAGTTCCACGTCAGCTCGCGGTAAGGGCGGTTGCCGGACACTCCTGGTGGAATCGAGACGCCTCGACAGGTAACGGAATACCGGATACTCCCGGCGGCGTCGAGAGACACCTCGACGTGGACAGGTATCAGGATGCCGGATACTCCCAGCGGAGTCGAGAGACACCTCGACGTAGACAGGTATCAGGATGCCGGATACTCCCGGCGGAGTCGAGAGACACCTCGACGTAAACAGGTATCAGGATGCCGGATACTCCCGGCGGAGTCGAGAGACACCTCGATGCGGACTGGTAATGGAGAGCTGGAGTATGCTTTCGCTAGAATCGCTGGATCGGATCTGGTGCCGGTGTGTCGGCCGGGTCGCCTTATATACCCGGTCGGCCGCATTCCTGAGTTCTCCCACTGCTTGAGGCCTGGGTGGGCGAGTGTGAGAATGAGCGAGATCGCGAGCGAGCAAGCGAGATAGCGAGAGAGAAAGTAGGAATAAGAAAGAAAGCAAGCCAGGCTAATATGTATTTATTATAATCTAGGAACGGTGCATTGTCGCACCGTTACAACATAGCACGGCTTGTAATAACGTTCCTTCTTCTAAGGGGTTGATATTTTTTATCGCGTATGATAATGCGCTTAGGAATTCTTGTAATTTATTTGAAGTCCCGTCGAGCTCTGGTATTATGTCTCGGGCCTCTTTTAATCGAAGGTATCTGATGGCATGTCCTGCTTGGTTTCGTATGTCATTCGACGTTCGTCCGTATGCGATGCTAAATCTGTTGTCTCCGTATTCGCGTCGATCTTGTTTATTTACGTGCGGGTTTAACCGTTGCTCCCTATCTTGATCGCGCAAATTATCTGTGTCCACTCGCATTTCTCGCATTTCCCTCATTAAATCGTATAGCATATCTCTAACTTCGTTTGGTTGTTCAATTGTTACTCGTCTTGCCTCGTTTTGTATTCGCGGGTTTGTTTCGGTTGGTGTTCTTTCTGTTTCGTCGCGTAAACGTTCGATTTCTCTATCGAAATCCTCAGCGGGAACGCGTCGCGGTGAAGTTATCCTTAATTGACTCATATTTTGAGCACGATAAATTTCTTCGGGATCGAAAATGCTAGAGTCGTAAGACGTTAATGAAAATTCGCGTCGGTGCGTTAATCTATTCGGCGCGCTTATTACTGATTCTGCTACGGGATTCTGTAGCTCGTTATTTGTAATTAAATCTGTATCTACTTCACCGAAAGAAAATTCGCGTTCTATTATTACGTTCGTTCCGAGTTCTGGTTCGGGTAAACTTCCGCTAGAATATTCTTCGTTTAGATTTCTACGTACGTTATCGCGTATGTCTCGGATCGCTTCTTCCGCTATTCTCGTAGGGTTTAGTAAACTATATTTTATAGCTCTATTTGCCGATTTGCTAAATAACCATGACGCATTCGCAGTAGGTCGTGGTCTCTCGTTTCGACCTTCCGACATTCACGCGCTTTACAATTAATATTTTTGCTCGACTTACAGTAATACGGCGAACAGCATTGCGTTGCGCTTTTCTCGACGCTCGGTATCGGCTGTCGTCTGCGGGCGTTGATTGTCACGTGCGGTTGAGGTAAGTCGGCGCCTTCTCGCGTTGCACTTTCGTTGTCGCCTTGCTGTACCGGGTGGCTCGGAACTTCAGGTCAGCTTTCGTCCCTCGGCTGTGGTTGTCGGTTGTTTTGGGTAGATAGTTTTCTGCAGCTTTTGATGTTTTCTGCGTGGTGTGGATTTTCCTCACGGCTTTTCTTCTTGGCGTGTTTTAGAGTGTAGTGTTTTTTTTCTTTTTTGTCTTACCGATGCTGGCGTATTATCCCACCGCTGCCACCAATTAATGTTGTGCCCGTAGCCGCTAGGGAAGGGATTTTTCGGGATTTGTTAGCCCAAAGGATTAGGATCCACGCACTAGTAAAGACACTCCGTATTTTGTAGTAACTGAAAGGTTTATTCACTAACACTATTATACACTTGTTACTTAATTGAGACTTCGCGGGTATAGTATACGAGCGCAATACGTATTATACTCTTGATTTCGTTTAGCGATCCTCTGTCTTCGCGATCGCCCTTTATATGGTGACCCTGACCAGAGTCACGTCTCGTGCTTTGTTCCTGTCAGCTGCTTCGTCAGCTTCTCGGAACTTCGCCGTGATTTACTTATCTTTAGTCACGTCTTCTTTTATTCTCTATTTTATTTAATTACTTATTTCTTAATTTTCCTTACTTAATCTTTATTTCTTAATCTTTTCCTTCTCTTTTTTATTGTTTTATATTTTTCTTTAATATTTTATAGCTGGTCGGGTTACGACACACTGTCGACTCGCATACTCAACCCGGTCAACTTATACATGTGACAATCTTGACCTCGAAGCAATCTTTCCCCGCTATTGCTTCAGAAGTCGGAATACAACCTTGCTAATATATTATATAAATTAAATTATCTCTTTCTACAAAAAATAAACAAGTTAATAAATAAAATTAATAAATCACCACAACAGTCAGCAGAGTTGTAAAACAAAATTATAAAATATACCCTTCGCTGTTAGAGAATCCAAATCTTAGAATATAATATTCCCCGCAGCACGCTGCACACTCTGTTCCAGAAAACAGCAACGCTAGATAAGTGCACAACAAACTAGGGAGCAGTCAAATTCACATTGTACAAGATCGACATTATTTAACATAAATAATTATCCTGAGTCAAACCAAAATAATAAAAAGACTCAAACTCGAAAGATAAGTCTACATTTGTCAAAATAACGTGTCATTTGTGTTCCACATAAGGTAAATATATACCTAATATATATTCTTTAACATCAAATAATATAAAATAAAGAAAAAATAAAATAGCATAATCAGTATTTGCAAATTGATAACCAAACAACGTAAGTATAAAGTAAATATCACAATGTAAATATTATACGGTAAGTAACATAACATAAGATTATCATAAGGTATCATAATATAAGTAGCATAAGGTAAGTATCATAAAAAACGTATCATAATGTAAGTATCGTAAAGGTAAGTATAATAAAGGTAAGTATCATAAACTAAATATTATAAAGGTAAGTATAATAAACTCCGCAAAAATATAAGTAGGTACAACATAAGTATAAAAGAAATAACCCAAAAATAAAAAGTAAGTATCACAGAATAGCATCACATAAAGAATAATTAAATGGCTCGATGCCTTTAACAAAACAAAATAAACACTATAAACTTAACGTAGATTCGCATAAATCGCGATCAGTCCAATATATTATTTTTATTATTTATAGGATGGCCCCGAGCTCGGAGTCGTTTCACGGGAACGTGAGCCCATATGCTCCGAAAACTGGATCCTGTCCAACTTGACCCATGGCTGCTGCAACCCACCAGGAACCGCCGCATAACCCGGATTGGCATCGGTGACCGATGTCACCGGTTGCAAGATCCGGCTGCTTTGTAACTTTTTCAAATATTACATTATTCTGGGTCAGATTAGGGTATCGCTTTTTAATATAATTTCGTTCAAATAATGTTAGATTGTCATATGAGTGTGTTGCAAAGTACAAACTATCATATATATGAACCTTAACACCGTCATAATAAATACAGTGCCAGTGGTTGCCTGCTTGACGACCTCCAACAATCTGAACATCCGGGTTAAAGATTGGTTCAACCCAATGTAAACCAGTTATAAATAGTACATCAACACGATGAAATAGAGTGTTATTTTCTATTATCTTCATAATTTCATTTAAAGGTCTATCATCTAGCCACGTATTTTCTTTTAACACGTTTTCTTCTAGAGTTTGTGGGGATGGGTAAATCTCTACTGTATCTGCTATATTTATTGTACAATTTTCACGATACGATTTGTATTGATTTCTACAATACATTATATTTGTATGTCTGGAGAAAGGCTCAGCCCTTCCTTCAAGTGAAGTAGTCACTGGTTTCACGTCGTTGTATTCGATTTCATTATTTAATATTTCACATTCTTTGTTGTCGATTCTAAATGCCTCATTAGTATGTCCAGACATTACATTGCTTAAATGTTCTTCTGAATTATTTTTGTCCTTGTTAGAAGAAGTATCTTCCGTGAATATTTCAAACATCTTTACGCTTGATATTGGTATCTTGTTCTGCTCGTTTAATCCGATAAAAATAGATTTATGATCTGAGAAATAAGTTTCATATATTCTAGCACTATAATTTAATATTCCCTCAGATATGAATATTACATCTATTTGCTTATTGAATTTTGTATTATAGTTGATACTTGTGTGCAAATTGTACGTTTAAAGTATAATTCATTTAAATGTTTTTCCAAAAATCCTCCTTCAGTATATGAGTCGTAATTGAAGTCACCTATTATAATCCTTTCATTATTTACTGACTTGCTTAAAATATTACTCAGTTCTTGCGTAAACATAGTTTTTGATACTGACGGAGACTTATAACCGGTAATGATCTCCACCTCATTTACGGTTATACGTACCAAGTCAATATGATGATGTTGTCCATTTATAGTTTCATATTTTTATATATGGTCATCAATAAATGCGTTCAGTTCTTTTCTGATAGAGCATATTATTCCTTTTAGTAAATGTTTATCATAATTATCTAATCGGAAAATAATACTAAATCCTTCAAATGTGAAATTATCTGTTGAGATGGTTTGTGATTCTGCAAAAACTAATAAATTTGCTTGTTTATATTATTTATCACAAGATATATTGATATGATTTTTATTCACTGATCGTACGTTCTGGTATATATAATTTTTATTCGATTTCCTTTTATAACTTTTGAATACGACAATTTAAGATACTTCTCTTCTTATAAGTGTTTTATTTCTAACTCCAAAGGATTATCTGTGGACGGTTTTTTTGGAGATGTGAAACTTCCAAGAATGTATAAATCGGATAATTTTGTCACTCTACTAAGTGCTACGTACAGCATTGGCTTTGTCATACGATAACTATTTCTTAAATCAATACATACTTTTTCGTAGGTTTGACCTTGGCTTTTTATGGCTTTATGGATTGTCAAAAGGCAGGCGTGATGGGAAATTGTTGCCTTATGATTTGATACTCCATTCTCTCATTGACGTTCAATATGACAGAGAGCGGTGATAGCGGAAACAAACACATTTCCATAGAATTTTCATTTATATACTTCACGTATGGTCTCCGTTGTTCAACACCAATTCTATTATTATTGAAATCCAGCAATATTTTAATTGGTTCTTCTGTACCTTGTTTAAACGTTATGTTCTTCAATATGCCACAAGCTCCGTTAACTAGGCCATCTTCAACATCTATATTAGTGGTTATCATGTAGTTGATACTCATTTTTAATGTAACTTTGAAAGCCAAGCCACCACATTCTGTTCTTTTTTTATTTTTTAATGATGTTAGTAATTTATTTCTCAATTTACTATTGACTTTTCCTAAAATTAAGTCTTTGGCTGTAGATTCATAAGATATACCATCTTTTAAATCGATTTTCAATCTGTTAAAACTATCAACCGAGCGATTATCAGCATATAATCTGATTGCATCTTTTGAGACGTATTCTTTTGTCGTTTCTTTTTATCTAATTACAGCAATATTCATTTTCAGACATTATTCCTCTTGCAAGGTTGTTAAGGGCTTTAATAAATGTTTTATCTTCCTTCTGTCTCATTATTTCCGTCAACTCAAAACATTTAAATTTACTCCATAGAACATTTTCTGAAAAAACGCTTAACATGCAAGATTTCGTGCAGAGATATATTGAAGTATCCAACCGGTGGTAATTGACAGATCATCGACCATCAGGACAGAAACTCCACCAAAGCTTTTATTACGACCCATTATTTGTCTTGTATCGATCCGACTGAACATCGTACTACCCACCATCGATATTTCGTCTATAATTAATAATTTTAATTTAAATAAGTTCTCTCGAATAGTATTCGCCACGTCTGCTGACAGTTCTGATATTTGTTCTCCGTACTGTGTTATTGGTAAAGCAAAAACAGTGTGTAACGTTACGCCACCTATTAGAAATGCTGCTTTTCCAGAGGGTGCGCATAATAATATTTTTACCTAATATATAGGTATAAAATAGGCCTGTAACAAGCATATAATGATGCGTAACGATAGATTAAATTTATTAAGATAATAAAAGATATACATTATTCTTTAGAACGGAACGTTTCGACACTTACTTGTGTCTCTTCAGCCGTGAACGAATGAATACATTAAACTGATGATAAATATGAATATAGAATTATTAATAGTAGTGGAACACTGGATATTTGTTGCGCAATTTTGAGTTGACATGATGTGTGTTGTGTTTCTTATAATCACTCACCCTGTGTGGTTTATGTTGGTGAAAGTGTGTTATGTGTGTCGGTAACATCGTTGAGTAGCTTGTACAAGCTATAAAATTAATGTGTGAATAGATTGATGTGGTGTACGATTGCACTTTACACAATAACTAAATTAGCTCACCTTTATTTGTAAAATTGTCGAAAATTCAAATTCAAATATAAAAGTTATAGTCACTTAATAAAACAGTTTAAAATATTTAAAGTTATATGTATAATAAGTCATAATAAAATTGTCAGTTAACTTAAAATTGATAACAATGTTGTTACGGACGTTCGATACAGATAAAGTGGTATATTCGTATAACCGAGCTTTATATATCTTTCAGTAGGTGAGACCAAAATTAAGAAATAAATATTGTGAGTTATGTTTTTGTATTACAGATGGATTCGAGTAACGGAAAATATGATCTATCTAAATATTCGGTGTCTTCCATAGCATTAAGACCGTTTTTTGTTGTTTTATATGAATTGTTTCAGCAATTAGCCTTTTGTAATAATTGGTTTCGTGGTCTAAGATTTTTACGTTGTCCCAATCCATGTTATGTTTATATTCAGTGATATGTTGTGTGACGTTGCCGTCCTGACGCGCGTCCACCCTGCCATAATCGCGGGGCAAGGGCTGAGCGGCCGCGCCACGCGAGAGAGTACGAGAGCCAGACCGAACTTCCGGAGAGACGAATGCGATAAAACAATTATCCTTATTATTAATTCGCGTTTATTTATATATTTTTTTTATATACATATATCGATCACGGGAGCTTTGTCGAGAGGAATGCGATGACGAGGAGTAGAAAAAGTAGGCTACGGCCGGAGAGCTATATCGGACACCTGCAAAAACGGACAAACAGAGGAGATAATATTTGTCGGGGCCGTTCGAACAAGGTCGCCGTTAACGGACGAAACGCGTGGATCCTCACAAACACCCAGGACCGCATAGCAGAGAGGCGAGAAAGTCGCCCGGAAAAATCGGAGGAGGAGATCTCCGAGCAGCCGTCTTGCAAATCCAGACAGAGATACATCGGACAGTTGAGAGATCACGCTGCCCGTAGGACGAATCGGCATCAAAAAGGAGGCCGCCAGCAATTAAAAATAAGGTTGTCGCGAATTCGCGATCCGGGCGCCGTAGGCCTACCTACGGCCGTGCGTAAGCCGAGGGGCGGCGATATGACACGCGACGCCGTAATTGGGTCAAGGCGCGCACCCCCGTTCGCGCAGGATTGACTCGCGATATCGACCCGAAGGAATAGATCCTTCACTCTCGTGTGGATTGTAACTCGTGTTGGTGTGCCCGCTCGGAAGCCCTGTCGAATCGTAGTACGTAGGAGATAGATTGAATCCGCTTATCGAGAAAGGAGCCTGGAACCAGGAGATAGAGTTAATATCGGTGAGGCTACCCGTGTAAGATTTCGTGAGTAATTACGCGTGTGAATGTCCGAGTCTCGACCGTTCTGACGCTGTCGCGAGCTATTTTAGTGAATTTTCGGCGTTTTTGGCGTGGGTCTGCTCGTCTTATATTTCGCGATTTAGTGTTGGTGAGCGACCGACGTCAAGCGGCGAGAGCTTCGAGATTGTAGTCCTGTAATTGATCCGCGAAGACTAATCGTCTCTCCGGGATTCGGTCGGGTATTGCGTCGTGCATTTTTCGTTGTCGCGTATGTATAATTACGTAAGTCGTGTGATAATTCGTCCGTCGTTGTATCGTGAGTCTTGATAACGCGTAAAGTAATAATCTGAATGGTGTTGTATGAGCGTAAGGCGTGCGTAACGTGCGAACATAATATCGCGTGCGAGAGAGCGTGCGGCGCACGCGAACACCTTTGAGCGCGAGAGCGAGAGAGAGAGAGCAAGGCGCGCGCGAGAGAGAGAGAGAGTAAGCCGTCGTTCCGCCGGCCGACGGATATCGATTTCGCCACCGTAGATTGCGCGTTATTTAACATCTAAGCTTTTGTCGCGAGATTCTCTATCTTTCTTCAAGTAGGGCGTGCTCGTGCCCATCTCTCTCGCCCGAAAAGTCGTGTTAATTATCCAACGGGTCGTTAAACGACCGGAATTTAGTCGCTCTCGTATGAATTAATCTCGCGCTAACGCTATCGAGCTCAAGCCGCCTCATCTAGGTCATTGTATTGAATTCTTTAATGTTGCCGTCGTATGATGGATGTCGTGTGCTATCTCAGCGCCGAAACGTTACGTTAATTTTGTTCGCGAGGAATCCGTTGCCGGTTTATGATCTTTCTATCGGGTTCCCTTATTAAGGTCTGATCTTAACTTTATTTACCATTATTTCTTTCTGTTCTTACTCTCGAATGCGTTGCTAACCGAATTTTCTTTATTATATTGTGCTTAATTATTCTGGTTTCTAACAAACGTCTGACATTATTATTTTTCTGTAAATTCTCTTGACTGGGTAATTACCCCTAATCGTCAGCTTAATTTCTTTTTCTCATTTTCTGTAATACAATCAATTAATCTTAATGGTCTTGATATTTTCTTTAATCTAATGGAGATCTAATAAAAATTATATTATTTTGCTAGTATCATTTCGCGTCTATTCTTTTTGTGTTTGTGTCTCGTCACGTCGAGTAATTTTCTATGGTAAATTAATTCCGCCGGTGTCGCGTATTGTATTCTGATTTAATAATTTCGCGGCAACACCTCCCTGCCCCTCTACCGTTAGGAGAGCTAACCGGCCCGTAGCGGGCTTGTCGGCCCGGATTTCGCGTTAAAAATCGTTTGTCGCGAATTGACGCGTGCAAGATCGCGTCTGGCGCCCAACTTTTAGTCTATTCCGTGTCTCGCGTAATACAAGGCCTTTAGTCCGCTGCGGTACGCGCGGGACGCCTTAAAACCGAGTTCCCCCGTGTAATAAATCCAACCGATTAATTGGTTATTCAATCTTTTTGACGACATTCAACTTATTTCCCCCATTTGAGCTCCGAACGGGAGAAAAAGTCGTCGCAGTTGATATACTACAGATTGATTTGATGTATGTTGTCTTATGTTAGTCTTATGTTCATATATTCTTATTTTTAAATGTCTCTTGGTCTGACCTACGTAGGATGCGGTACACTCTTTACAATTAATTTTATAAATGACGTTATTGTTACATTCTGTTGGTGTAATGTCTTTGTGTACTTTAATGAATTTGTTGAGGCGGTTAAAACATTTGAAACCAGCAGCAAATTCTGTTCTTCGAAATGAGTTACAAACATATTCTGATAGATTTTTAATATAAGGAACCGCTATGAATCTGCTGCTTTTTTCTTTTTCTTCTCTGTTTACTACCGTTCCAGTATTAAATTTTAATTTAGTGGCTATCAGTTTTTTTATCCTGACATGGGCATATTTGAAAATAAAATGAAGGGGATAACCATTATCAAGAAGTGTGTTAATTACCAGTGTTATGTTTTTTTTATGAAATTGAGGGTGAGATAGAAGCATCGCTCTGTCTATTAAACTGTAAATCGTGCCTATTTTATGACATGTCGGGTGGTTTGAAAAATATGAAAGGTATCTGCGAATGTGTTTTTTTTTTTGTAAGACCAGTCTATGATGCTTTCATTTTCGATTTTCATTTTGATGTCCAAAAAACTCAGACAACGGTCTACCTCTATCTCACTTGTAAATTGGATTCTTTCATGATAAGAGTTAAAGGTGTCAATGATATTTTGAATGGAATTTTTAGGAACTGCTAATAAAATGTCATCCACGTATCTATAATATATTGGGAGTTTTGTACCTATTTTGAATAACGCATTATTTTCACTGTCTTGTAAGACATATCTGCTATGGTGGGAGATAATGGAGAACCCATTGGAGTTCCAAAAGTTTGTTTATAAATAATATTGTCAAAACAAAAATATGTGAATGTCAGAACAAATTACACAAGGTTTAGAAATTCAGTTTTTGGTATGGCTGTTGATGTTTTTATGTAAGACCATCTGTTATTGATGCCTTGAAGAGCTAAGTCTATCGGAACGTTTGTAAACAGAGATGTGACATCTAAAGACATTAAAATGTAAGAGTTATCGATCTTAAGATTAGAAAGAATATTGGAAAGCTGAAAACTGTTTTCTATGTGGCTTCGAGCGGGGGACAAACTATTAATTAATATATTATGTATGAAATTGGCAGTGGAATACAAAGGACTATTGACAGACGATACAATGATCCGTAGGGGATATCCTTTATGAATTTTCGAAATCTCGTATGCTTTAGGCAAAAGTTTGTGACTGGATTTAAGTTGATGATATTGTTTTGTAGTTATGAAATTTTTATTGAGTAACTGTTATAAATTTTTGTTAAGTTCCTTTTCTATTTTTTTGATCGGGTTTTTTATAATGACGGAATATGTGTTAGGATCGCTTAACATCTCTCTCATTTGTGTTATGTATGTGTTTTTGTCCAATGATACTGTGGTGTTTCCCTTGTCAGCACGTGTAAAAATAATGTCAGGATTTTTTTGTTTAATATGTAATGTCGATTTATACATGTCTAATAGCGTATTGTCAGTAACTAAGTGTTGATATGTTTTGTTATGAAATTTTTGTAGTTGTGGAATTACGATATTACGAATTTTCTGTCTAGAGATAAAATCTATGTGATGTAAATTACATTTAATGTCTTTGATAAACTCTATTATCAATTTTTCTTTTTGTTGTGTAAACGGGAGAGAAAAGCGTTCACCTAATTGCAATAATTTAATTACTTCTGATGGTATTATATGTTCCGATATGTTTAAAAACCAGTTTTCATTCAGTTTTTCTAACGGGTTAGATGGTGTTTATGAGAACATGGAAGGATGGACAGAAATGTGAATGATGTCACTGTGATCATTTGTAACCGGTTTGTTTATTGAGTAATGAAAATGTGAGATTTGATTTATTTCTTTTTTTATACAAATGTATTCGATGGGATGTATCTCTAAGTTTTTTTTTCCTCTATTTTCTTTATTAACCATTGAATTTTTTTGTTAGAAGTAGACGTTAATCGGTCATAACATTTATCAAAGGTAGCCCAGTGGTATCTTTTTATTTCATTCCATATTCGTGGTGGTAAGGAGGAAGATAATAATGATGATAATCTATGGAGGTTGGATTTTATTTGATGAATTTGTTTGTACGAATCAAAGATTTCTACAATAAAGAAGTTACTTAATTGATAATAAAATACATAAAGTAACGATAACAAAGATTTCTAGTTTAATGATTTTGTGATTAAAGCCATCCAAAATTTTTTCCATCTTCTGTACAGATCGTGCATGGACAATGCTAATATTAATGTTTTTTCTATTGTGTAAATGTTTCGGGGTTATATTGTTTTGAAGGTGAACTCTGAGCGAGTGTATACGTGAATACAATTTAACGATTTTATAATTTTGATTAATCCACTGTTTCAAAATCAATGATGTGTGACTTCCGAAATGATATAAGATAAATTTAACATTAAAATAAAATGAAAAGTTGGTGTAGTGGTGTCGCATTTTGGCCTGCGAATGTGAACAATTTAATAATATATGAGCTCGTGTTATTAATTTACCAATAATAACCATAATATTAAGGCCTTGACACACGAAAGTACAGAGTCCGAATCACGTTCGACATAAATCCCTAAAAACTTACCTTTTTAAAAAAGGTAAAAAAAGGCGCCAAGTATACACGCCAATTGTGAAAAACTGTTATGTATTTACAAAATAGTGTTATTTTAGTCTACAAAATAGTCATTTTATCTGCACAAAATGGTGTTATTTACCAATAATAATTTTAATAATATTTTTACCAAATTACTCACTTCACCAGGTGTATCGTCGAAATAATTAAATAATAACTGATAAATCGCGTTGATGACTGTGCTTTTTCAACACCCGCTGATCCGCTGGTGTACAGTTTAATTGGTAAATTACCAGTTGTAAAACAATGTAAAACGTGTATATTGTGATTTCCCTCTGTTTGTTGTTTAATTTATATTCATCATTTCCTCTTTTGTCGCTTTAAGTGGATTACTTATTTTTCTTTTATTATCTTTCGAACAATCCGCTACACCTGTTTGACCGAATATATCTCTTGATCTTTTGGTATTTTTGTTTTCATGAAAGATTCGACCTCCTCATCTTCTACTTCTTGTTGATCTTTTTGTATCGGATCGGTCAGAAAGTCCGTGCCGTTTTTTTCCTCAAATAAAAACACAAATATATCTGCACGTACAAATCTTTATTAAATGATGTATGCACCCTTTTGTGTTATTACTTTAGCCCAACGATTAGGCAGATCAAGTATCCCCTTCTCCCAAAACGTCTTAGGTTTTTCTGCGAAAAATCGCTCGAGGTGAATTTTCATTGCATCCGGATTCGGGAAGTTCTTTCCATCAAGAAAATTTTGAAGAGAGCGAAACAAATAATAATCCGATGGTGCAAGGTCAGGACTATACGGAGGGTGCGGCAAAACATCCCAGGAAAACTCGAGCAGTTTTTCGCTGGTGCGCAAAGACGTGTGCGGCCGGGCGTTGTCATGATGGAAGGTCACGCCTCTCCTATTGGCTAACTCTGGGCGCTTCTTTGCAACGGCTTCTCTCAAACGGTCGAGTTGCTCGCAGTATTTGGCAGCATTAATGGTTTGGTTCTCCGGGAGCAGCTCATAGTAAACCACTCCTTTGATATCCCACCAGATGCACAGCATCATTTTCTTCGGGTGGAGTCCGGCTTTAGCAGTAGTTTGAGATCGACTATTTTTTGGTCCCCAGGATCTCCTGCGCTTCACATTATTGTAGACGATCCACTTTTCATCCCCGGTGATCATCTTCTTCAAAAAAGGATGCTCCTCGTTCTTTTTAAGCAGCAAGTCGCATGCATCCAAGCGCTGCTGCAAGTTCCTGTCGCTTAGTTCGTGCGGCACCCACACATCCGCTCTGCTTACATAACCAGCATCTCTGAGGTGCTTCACAACGCTTCTGTGCGACACATTGATAATTTTCCGGATTTCTTCGACCGTCAGATGCGAATTTGCGTCCACCAAAGTTATGATTTCATCCGTGTCCACCGTATGCGGACGACCCGAACGCTTCGCGTCTTTAACGCTAAAATTTTCGGCGCGGAAACGCGCAAATCATTTTCGAACCACACGTTCTTTCAGGGCATCAGGCCCATAAACTGTACAAATTCTATGAGCCGTTTCTGCAGCGTTGAGTCCTTCATGAAAGTGATAACGCATTATATGGCGATAATGCTCAGCGATATCTTCCATTATTCAGAAGCAAAACTCTCAATTACGACCAAATAATTTACGGACATTTAAAGTATTATTGAAAGACCGCTCTTGCGCGCTTATTAGCAAATGCGCATGCGCCGACAGCGCCACGCGCGGGCGCTTTGAATACGAGAGTAGCCGATGACCGGCACGGACTTTTTGACCGACCCAATACTTGAGCCAACGCATGTCAATTTCTACATCACCTATCACTGAGAATTTCTTTCTATTTTATGAATATTTCTTTCAATTAAATGAATATTTTTCTATATAAATCGTTTCACACACAATCTTGTGTCTCTACATCATCTGTTTCGTTTTTTCAAGGCAAGAACAACAAAACCTGTTTTCTGAAATAATTATATCGATCTTCTTGCAATTTGTAACGACGAAATCTAATAATTTTCTGTTTTGCTCGTTCTCTACTTTCACTGTCTTCATTATATTTGTTATCGCTATCACTTCTGTTCTTTTTTCTTCACAATTCGCTGCGAAATCGACAAGACAAACATCAGATAATTTTTGATAATTCCGATTCTCGTACTTATCAATTATATTTTTATAGTATATATCTGTTGATTCGTGACTCATTTTTTTAAATGTTTCTCATTTTTCAACATACGGACACGCTTTTTTTGCAGTGCAGTGTTAATATAAACAATAGCTCTACTGCACAATGAAAATGGCAGGCCGAGGATATGGTAAACGGCTTCCTGTGCAGACATAGTATTACCGTTTATGAAAACGATCTTTCTAAATTTCTGTTTAATATTCAGATTTTCTAAATTTTTTTGCTGCTTCTCTTAGTAATCGTGATAGTCCTGCATCGACTTTTGTGACGTAATTAATCATATGAAGCACAACTATATGGATCTAAAACAAATTGTATATCCATATTCGATTCAAGAAGAGTCAATATGGTTTTATTGTACGCATTAATCGCAACTTCGTTGTTTTGTCTTTTTAAAAATATCTTATTTCTTGATAACATGCTTCTAATTGTTTGAATATAATCCCTTTCCGTCATTTCTAATCATTCCAACATGTCTTTGAAAGACATGAGTATATTTTTTTCGAAAAATACTTGCATCAAGTCTTTTTTTTTTTCTATTGGTTTTATCATTTTTAGTCTTCTAATTTTTTTCTAATGATTTGAGAATTATAGTTTCTTTCATAACAAACATTGGAATGTTGAACCGACATGAAGATTTATTTTTTCGACCTTTGTAACATGTTGATTTGTACCGATGTATTTGCAGATGTATCAATGGATTTTTATAATCGTAAGCAGATGAAATGATTTTATCTATCCACTGTATTAACTTTTTATTCTCGTCTTCATTTTCTTCGTCGTAAATCGAAGCTTTTTTGCAATATAAAAGATTGTGCGTATGAACAGTACCTCTTGCTTGAAATTCTCTCCTCTGAAAATAGTCAATCACATAGTTTTCTCCAAATGGGCTATGTTTATTCTGTAGTGTAGACAATCAAATTGAATCTTTTTTCTATATATCTGATACACGTAACAGGATCTTCTCTTATCAACTTCGTTTTCTCTGCAATGTCCAAATATATTGCTTCATATGTGCTGCTCATATATTTTTGTTTTCTCGTATTTTGTATAAAATTTCAATAAATCTGAGTTTATGTGCTCACATGCGGAAAGCGTAATGAACAATGTCGGAATACCACATTGTCTGATCATACCAAGTAAATGTTTTTTCTTGCTTTCCGAATACGAGGGTGATGATCGTACTTGTTTTAAGAATTTGTATCTATCGTCATGACGAATGGAATCGTTTAAAAATTTCGAATCTTTAATTTTTACCGCAGTTAAGTTATCGTTTCTCTTTACTCTCCTTAAGCAAATATATATGTTTAACATTACTGACTTTTCCAATTTCTGTTAGCCATAAATAAAATTCTTGTAGGTTGACACGATCTTTTATCTCTGTGCCTAGATTCAAATTTGATTCGTTGCGAGTACGTCAATTAATTTTTCTTGTCTAGAATTTCTCCTCCAAAAATTTTTGGAAAGCATTTCATCGATATTTTCCATTAAGTGCTAAGGGACTGGATATTTGTCTTGTCCCGGAGCTATAATTTGAATATTTGCAGATATATCTTCCTATCGACAATAAGAACTTCATTAATTGGTTCGAAATAAACAGATTCTTCTGAATCCGACTTATTGTCGTGTTTTTCTACATCAGACGGATTTTTTATATTAGTGCAGCTATCGCACTTATCATTAGTATCGACAATAAATTCCAATTCTGTAGTGAAGTTTGTTATATTTTTAAAAAAATGTATCATCAATGTGTTTATATTGTTTTTTTTATACAAAGGTGTTTATTGTAAGTACTCCAAAGCTTCACAAATTTTTGCTGGATTTATAGTTTTGTACATGTAATCAGACTTGTTCTCCATATGCCTTTTCAGCTTTATTTGGATAGTCGACATTTTGTCAAAAGTTCTAGGTAAAACATTTACCATCTCATTAATTTCAACTGGGATGTTAACTATACTTCCTTTCAATGATAATTGAGGATTAATGGCATACGCTTGCAAAACTTTTATTTGCATGAACGGAATATACGGTGATACCATTTGTTCTTCAACTGCAGTCAAGTATGTGGCACATTTGGAAATCTTAAATTTGCATTTGATGCTGTTTTTGGAACGTCTCCTGATGTAATTATTTTTTACATGTCTTGCAGACGTATTCTGATGAGTTATTAATAATTTTGTTAATAAATTCATTAATATCCATCTTTGTGTCACTGAACTTATTTCGTATTTTAGTAATACTAGAACGTTCTACCGACTTTAAAAAAACAAATTTTCACAACACACACATACTATATCTGGTCCCAGTTTTCTGTTTTGCAAAAAGTTCATTATCAATACATTATAATAATATTATTATTCAGTCTCGATACAGCTGTTGTGAAGGACGGACGTGTTTTTGTCTGATTTGTCGGTGACTCTTATTTTCTTCTTGCCATTAAAATTATACAAATCGTTTACTCGCTTATATCATGGATGGGAGAAAAACATGTAAAGGTTGTGGCACGGTAGTTGTGAAGCCCATAATTTGTAATCTATGCAACGTTGCATCTCACCTGGGTTGTCTTTCTCGGACGGGCCATTCACATTCAAACGGGCAATTTACCGATTGCGAAGAATCATCAATAACAAGTCAAATTTGTGACGCTAATTCTACTCTCATGACCAACATTAAGGAGCTGTTGAGAACGGAGTTCAATAAATTACGAGAGGAAATAAGAGAAATGTACCGCTCAGACATGGCAGAAATTAAAGAGAATATCCGAAATTTGTCTACTAGAGTTGATCAGCTTGAGGATTTGATAGAGAATTCTCAACGGGTGGGTTCTTCTGAACTAATCGAGGAGGAACTTATTATGGAACTGGAGGAGAGACAAAAGAGGTCATTGAATCTGATATTTTTTAATTTGGATGAGGCTGAAGAAAACACCTGTACTGATGAGATTCTTGCCGGGGATATCATTAATAGAATTATCCCCGGTGATACTCCGGCAATAAGTACTTGGCGTCTTGGAAAGAGACAGCAAGGTCGGGCGCGGCCGTTAAGAGTCTCGTTGCCCTCTAAGGATGTGGCCCTAAGGATTCTCCGGAATAAATTCCGGTACTCTGGCCCGGTAAAAATATCGCAGGATCAAACGGTGAAGCAGAAGAAACATTTCAAGGATCTTCAGGCCCAGCTGAAGTTACTGAGGGACGCAGGAGATAAAAATAAGTCCATTCGTTATAAAAATGGCGTTCCTAGGATAGTTAATTCTAATACCAGTGCCAGATCTTTGTCAAAAAACTGAATCACTGCCCTTTAGTTTATTACCAAAATGTTCGTGGTCTTAGGACAAAACTATTTGATTTGCGTGTTGCTTTATCCTCTGTCTCGGAGGATTTTGATATTATCGTACTAGTAGAAACGTGGCTGAACGACAGTATTTCAGATGCTGAGCTTGGCTTTGAAGATTACTGTGTATATCGTCAGGACAGAAATTCTGCGAATAGTAGTCATTTGCGTGGAGGTGGGGTATTGATTGCAGTGCGGAAAAATTTATTGAGTCGTATGTTGAGAGTAACGGTCTCGGATGTCGAACAACTCTTTGTTGAGGTCGGATTAAAAAACAAACACCTCATTGTCGGCTCTGTTTACTTGCCGCCGAATTCAGATCTATTTGTTTACGAGACGCATTGTCTCTCTGTTGAAGAGGTAATGAAGTTGTCGCCGAACGCGGATATATTGATTATGGGGGATTATAATCTACCTCACGTTGTTTGGCATAATAATAATGGGTATTTATCATATGATATAGACCAGTATGGTCATTTCTCGAGTCAAGCGAATACTTTATTGCATTTTTTAAATTTATTCAATCTATATCAACATAATAGTGTTGTCAATGCGAATCGTAATACATTAGATCTTGTATTCTCCACATTGCCTCATATCTCAATCTCTCCGGCTGCTGAATTGTTGTGTTTGTGTGACTCTCACCATCCGGCTATTGTGATGTTGTTAATGACAATAATAAAATCATCTTCCAAGCCAACATACGAATTGAAATGGAACTTTAAAAAAGCGAACTATTCAGCCATAAATGAATATTTGGGAAATATTCCATGGGATGAAGAGTTGGATTGTCTAGATATAGATAAGGCAGTTGACCTCCTATATAATCATCTTAATCATGTCATCACTGCTTTCATTCCTCAGTATCCTATTCGAAAATCTACCTTCCCAACATGGTTTTCGTCGGAACTAATTTATCTTATAAGAGCAAAAAAGGAGGCGCACTGTAAATTCAAAAGAACATATAGTTTCGCAGATTATATTGCGTTCTTTCAGCTAAGAGCACAATGTAAAACGCTCACCTCGAGGTGTCTGAAGGAATACGTACGTAGATCAGAAAATGCGATTGCTGATAATGTAAAGATTTTTTGGAATTTTATTAATGCTGTGTCTAAGGATAACTCTACACCAATGCACCTTTCTAATAATGGTACTTATACTGATGATTGTAATGCGATTGCGAATTGTTTTGCAGACTATTTTGAATCTGTTTATAGTGATAATAATATTCAAAGCGATGAATTGCCATGCAAGTATGATATATGTTTGAACGGGATGGACATCACTATAGGTGACGTTTTCGAAAGTATAAAATCAATGCAATCAAACTCTAGCCCGGGTACTGATGGTATTCCTCCCGTATTTATTAAGTCGTGTATCTTTATCATGGCTAGGATACTTTGGATATTGTTTAATAAATCATTATGTAGCGGAATTTTTCCGAATTTATGGAAATTATTCATTGCCACACCGATATTTAAAAATGGGGACAGAACTATGGTATCAAATTATAGACCAATCAGCAAGCAAAATATAATGCCGAAATTGTTTGAAAATATTATTGCGAGCAAACTGTCATTATTGTGCAGGAATGTTATAATCACTGAACAACATGGATTCACTATTGGTCGATCTACATCAACTAATCTTTTATTATATCATAATTATATCAATTCGGCGATTGAGCATGGCTCACAAGTAGATACAATATACACTGATTTTAGAAAGGCGTTTGACACAGTAAATCACAACCTGTTACTGAAAAAATTGCAAGCAATAGGGAATTTGCATGAAAAAAATATTACTTTTTTTTGTTTGTAATTTAAAAATATATTATTATAAATTTATTTACAACAAAATTTTTAATTTTTATCAATAAGTAAGTATTAAAAAATTAAATTAAATTTAATAATATTTGAAATTTCTTCTGCTGTGAGAAAACGATTTTGATTGACTGACAAGTGCGTGACGTCACATTGCAATAGCCTCGTCAGCCTCGATTGTGTCTGCTTAGTCCGTGTTGCGAGTTTACCGTATACATTTATCGATATACATGGTATTAAAATAAAATGCCAAATCAATTGGATCCGGGATTCGTTAGAGCTGACTCTACAAATTTACCAAAAATCAGTATATTTATGGTTTGGGAATATATTGTTACTGATGAACGATACAATGCCCTAGAAGTTCGAGGAATAAAAGCAGCTCTGTAAGTATAAGTATATATTTATTATTATTACAGTAGTAATTTTTTTCAATAACGTATCATAATTATTGTCTATTATAGATCTTCCAGAGAAAATTACGGAGACTCCGCTATAGGTTATGTCAGTGTCAAAAGGGAAGGTATTATTTGTATAGTGAAAGGAAGAATTTGCCCTGAACATCGAGTTCGACAAAAAGATTACACTGTAATATTAACAGTTGATGAAGTAGAAGAAAAAGTTCAATGCGTAGAGTGCCTCGATTGTGCAGCATCAGAAGGTTAGAATATTTGAGTACCATAGTTTGAAAAACAACTAAATTTGTTATAGAACACATTATTGTACATCTGTTATTTGCATTTTTAAAAACACAAAATAAACATGTAAGATAAAAGCTTAGTTAATACATCCTTCTAATAATATAAATATATAATGTATTTTTGTATACATAAATTAAATTTTTAATTACAGGTGGATGTAAGCATAGCATTGCCTTTTTAATGTGGATTAATAGGCGATACGAGTCTGCATCTCCAACTGAAGTTGAATTATTGGAGGAAATCAGCGTTGTCTAATGTTGGCACTTCAAAAAAATTTATTACAGCTAATGAGATGATAAAAAATTCTAAACCTACGACTGAAAATTTTGGTGACAATTCTAATTTTCTGAATAAAGTAATCGAACAAGCTAAAGAAAAACAATTAGATAGTCAGTTATCAAGATATGCATTCGATTTACTGGAAAGAACAGTTAATACATTATCAATTCATCAGTTAATGTTTAACTTTTGTACAGAAAAAGATTCATTGTCAATTGACAATTTTATAAAGTTTGCAGAAGAAAAAATGTTTGAGAGTTTATGCAAAGAAGCAGAAAAAAAAACTAGAGACCAAAAAAATGATACATTATGACATGAATTAAGATTCGGCAGAATAACAGCATCTAATATTTATGAAGCTAGTCGATGTCATACAGCAGAAGGTAGTTTAGTACATCGCATTATTGGAGCAGCAAAAATATACGATAATATTCACATGGAACGTGGAAGAAGATTAGAAAAATTAGTTATTGCTGAAATTGAAAAACAATTAAAACTAAAAATAGAAAAAAGTGGTATATTATTAATTCCATCACTACCTATATTAGGTGCTTCACCGGATGGAATTGGTAGTAATTTTATTTTGGAAGTTAAATGTCCCAGCTCAGAAAAAACCATTAAAAACTATTTACCAAAGGGACAAATAAGTGCAAAATGTAAAGGACAAATAAATTTACAAATGCTGGCTGCAGAAAAGAAAAAAGGATTATTTTGTGTCGCTGATCCAAATTTCGAAAATAACAAACAATTCACATTTGTATGGATAGAATATGACGAAAAATTTACATATAATATGATTGAAAAAGCTGTAAACTTTTGGAAAGAACATATTTTTCCTGTTTTATTGAAATCTATTACAAGATAAAAATAAATATCTAAAATTATGGTAAAGTTAAGTTAATTAATGAAACATCTGTAATTAAAGTATAAATATGTTAATTAAATAAAAATAAATTAACATTTGTAATTGTTTTTAATAAATCTTAAAATGTTTATAAATTTTTTGTAATTATTGTGTGTTTGTTTAATAACTTTAATAATTTTAATAAAAAGAAATCAAAATATTTTATTACTTAACAAAAAGAGTTGTACATATCATTTATAATTATAAATGTAAGGTTCTATTTTTTTCTTAATGTTTGAATTGTTTACACATTTTAATTGCTTACATATAATATTAAAAGTTACTTATGTTGAAATTAATCTTTTAGTAAAGTATAAAGAGAATTAATAAAAATAGAGTATGCAAACATATTAATAAAACTTCAGAGTTTCAAAAGCATTCAAGTAGTATTAACATTGAAAGTAATTTAAATATATAGAACACTATATATTTTTACTGTAAATAATAAATGCAATATTAACCAAAATTATAGTAAAAAGTAGAAATATATGTAATATTTAACCAATATTATATATGTTCCTTTTTACATTATAATAACTATACAAGTAAAACATGTTTATTGTTTAATTATTGGCTTTTGTAAATTTATTAGACCTGCCACAATAGTTACAATACTATCAATATTAGGCATCGTATTCCAGTCGAGACAAGAATGAGGTTCCAATATTTTATATTCACGAACTTTTCTTATCACCCTTTCGACATGAATTCTTAACTTGCTATGCTTTTGGTTTTTAATACTTCTTCTTTTGTCGATTTTCTAGAAGCAGAAACAGACGGTGGACGAAGCAGCTCGCATTCTTTTTGATTTAAAATTGTCTGTATTTGTTTAAATCCCCTGTCAGCCATAACTCCACATTTTTGGGGTAAAATATCCATTATTTTGCTTTTTTTAAATAATAATGTGTCGCTGATTCTACCTCCGTATCCAGAAGATATATAAGTAATAAATCCGTCAGGTGTGCAAACTATTAAATATTTTAAAGTATTGCATTTTTTGTACTCTGACCAAGTCAAAGCTTGTTTCACTGGGTCAGATGGTTTTTCAATTTCTATCTCAAAAGTATCAAGAATAGCACATACATGGCTGTAATATGCACGAAATGCCACTGGTAAATTTTTTTTTATGCTGTTTGGATCTGGACAATATACAAGAGTCTTTAAATAATGTGCTAAGGATTTTACTGTTTTATTGAACACTACTAGCCTGCGATGTTGATAAACCAAATTGATCTCCTAATCGACTAAATGTATCATTTGTCTTTATTTTCATCAAAGTTAATTTCATATCATCAATGCTGCATTTAGTAGATGAATGTAATAAATCGATAATCCACAACCACTCATTGTCAATCCCAATATATTTTTTTGCATCTATACTGATGAAATATCTTGTTATATTTGAAGCTGATTCTCTCATTTTTTTTATCATTTTCTTTTCTTTCCTCGCTACAACTTGATGACTGTTTATATTCACTGTGAGATGAGTATTGATATTTACTTGACTTATTTGTCGAACAAGATGGTACTGCTGAACTGGACGTACTAGAATTTGCTGCTATTGGTATTTTTAATAATGATTTAATTGGTGAACACATTCTGTTTACTAATTCTACTTGGGTTTGACAAGATGCATCAGTCATACAAGGCGTGCACATAGTGGATTTACTTCGAAAATGAGGATTTACTAATTTTTGAATTACTTGCACTCCGATACTTCGTCGAGAGAAATTATTATTTATCGTATTCTTAGAAACTGATGGAGATTTGCCTAATATCTTTTGTTTATCTTCTGCTTTAGTAGGTGAAGAATGTGATATATGTGAAATCTGTGATATTGATTCAGTACCAACTGATGTATCTCCTGTGTTAATTTCTGAGTTTATTTCACTAGTTGAAGGTGTAGATTGCACATGTGATATAAGTGTATTATCCTGTAAATTAAGAGAAATTGTTATATTTATTCTTCAAATAATATTTTATTTTAGTTTTTATAAATGACATGCGTTTATATATATACAAACTTACTGCATTTGTCAAGTCCAAAAAAATAGTTTTATCAGGAGTATTCAAAGTTTGATAATTCTTAGTTTTCCTTATTTTATGTGTAGGTTGTTGTGAACTCAAAAAATTGTCCTTGTTTTGATTTTCTGCATCTGACAAAATCTCAGCAATTTCTCTTTTCCTGTTTAATTTATTATACGCAGGTCGAGAAAGATTATTTGATGTCTTTACTCGATGAGGTTGACAATCAAAAATATGAGGAATTACACCTTTCTTCAATTTAACTGGAGCTCCCATCATACAATATCTGATGTAATTATCCATGTCTTCCTTTAACTACAACAATATAAAAAAAACGTCGAATATTAATAAGAAAGCAAATTTTTCTGATAATAAATTAGATTATAAAAATATTTGAATGCTTTTTTTTATATAAACAAATTGTTTTTATTATTGATTGAAAGTTGTAATTTTCAACTAATTTTAGATGTATTTTATAAGTAAAAAATATCTCAATACTTGCACATTTGATGTTCAATATATGTTTTAGGTTATATCATATTTATTGTACATAAATGTATAAGACATTTATATACTGTTTAACATAAATGTTACAATTAAAGCATAAAAAATGTTTTCCCTACTTACATCGAAATGATCTTGGCAACAAAAATAACTCCACTTTCCTGGTTCATCAGTACGATGGGCACTATTAAACCACTTTTTTCTCATATTTTGATCTTGAGGTACATAAAAAAATAGTTTTGCTGGTGTTTTAATAGTCGTACTTTTACACAGAGGTACGAAACACGTTTTATATGTACTTCCTTTACTCATTTTTCACAATAAACGAATTATTTCACTGGATAAAGGTAGTTTTTACTGCAGCGTGACGTCACACAACGTTCGGGAAGACTTGGTCGTTTCCGGACCGTCTTCGGCAATTTCAATAACGCAATACTTTATTATTAATTTTCTCGCTTAATTTGAGTTAAAAAATTACGAAAAAAATAATTACAATTAAAAGTATATACAAATTATTAAATGCAATTTTTTTAAAAAATTCATGCAAATTCCCTATTGGAATTGATGGGACCATGTTGAAATAGATCTCAAGTTTTATTAAGGGCAGAGCTCAGGTTGTCAAGTTCAGCAATTGCTTTTCTAGAATTATAAAAGTCTCTTCGGGTGTTCCTCAGGGATCGCATCTAGGACCGCTCTTATTCAACTTATTCATAAATGATTTAAAAGATTCGCTCAACCATTGTAAATTTTTGTTATATGCGGACGACTTGAAGATTTATCGAAGAATAGATAGTTCAGATGATGCGAAACTTCTACAGTCAGACCTTACAGCACTGGATTTATGGTGCATCTCCAATGACATGCACTTCAATCTGTCAAAATGTAAAGTTGTTCGTTTTTGTAAAAAAAGGAATGTATACATTTATAATTATCTGCTAAAAGATATTCCCCTATCGAGCACAGACTTTATCCGTGACCTGGGCGTAATTTTCTGTTCTAACTTGTCTTTCGAAATGCATATTCAAAAAGTTTCAAGTTGTGCGTATAGGAAGTTGGGCTTTGTCATGCGATCTTGCAAATATTTTAAAAATACTAATACAATTAGATTACTGTACTGTACTTTAGTAAGACCTCACTTGGAGCATGCAGCCATTGTCTGGGCTCCGTACCAGACCAAATACATCAAAATTATAGAGGGAATACAGCATCGTTTTCTCCGCAGAGCTAGCTTTTTTACGGAGAGCCCGATGCAATTTACAGACCACTCATATGGCGCCATCTTAAATAAATTAAAGCTTCTTACATTGGAGAATAGGAGAATATTTCTTGATTTAGTCTTCCTATACAAATTAATTAATGGTCGCATTATATGTTCGGAATTATTAAGTGAGGTAAGGCTGCATGCTCCTGCAAGACAGCTCAGGAGCAGACAGGTTTTTCATGTAGAATCACACCGTACTGCATATGGCAATTTCAAGCCTCTAAATCGAATATGTCTGTTGGCCAACGAATTTGGCAACGATATTGATTTTTTTCATGCTTCTCTAAATTTAGTCAAATTGTTGTTAATTAAACGTTTAACTTTAGTTTCCTAAAATGTGTGTGATCTCGTCTAGTCTTTTCTTTAAATTTAAATTTTTGTCTTTAATTTTTTTTTTTCGTTATTCTTTTATATTTCAATATTATATACATTTCCGTTTCTCTGCTATTGTATTATCTTATCGTTAACTATTGTTATTTTTTTTTCTTTTTTTTTCTATGTATTAACTAAAGGGTCTAGTTACTCGTTTAAATAAATAAATAAATAAATAAATAAATAAATAAATATTCAATATCTTTGATGCCACTATTTATTTTGTTATGAACAGAATTATTGTAGTTTTCTCGATATCTAAAAAAATCGTCGAGTCTTAATAATTTCTTACGTTCAATATCGCGTTTTCTGTCACTTGCGATGAAGTTGGAATCTTGACGAAACGGGCGCAAAATATTAATCCTATCTCTGTTTTTGATTTGTTTACTTATCCGGTAACTTGTATCTTTTCTTGTGACTTTCATTCATTTTACATTTTCCTTCTTCTCCAATTCTTTGTATAACGGTTCTTCTCGAATGGTTTTTATTCTTTGTAGATCTTTCTCTCTCTGCTTCTGTATACGCCCGATTTTGACGTATTTGTATTATTCTTTGCAGATTCCTGACTCTTTCATTTTCTTTATACATAGGATCTCGACGTGTTTGCGTCATTCGTCGTCTATTCTTTTGTCTTTCGGCTTCCTTGTATGATTTGTCGTATTTCTATTATTCTTTGTACGTTCTTTTCCTGTAAATTCTTTTCCTTTTTTAGTTTACTATTCAAAGGATCTTTACGCATATCCCTTATTCTTTGTGCGTTCTTTTCCTTTTCTTGTTTACTATACGAAAGATTTTGTCGTATTATTTTAATTCGTTCGACTTCTTTTTTTTTAAATATCTGGATCAAGGCTCTGAATAGCTCAAAATATCATAAAAAGGGAGGCTAATAAGAGCCAGAATTGCGAGATGTAAGCGCTAATAATAAAAATATAATTCTTTGTGAGTTTAAAAATAACGTTTATTATACGTTTCGATCCCAATTCGGGCTATCTTCAGTAACTGAAACAACAGGAAAGCCAAAAGAAATACATAATTAACAATTATAATAAGAATTCTTGTTTTATACATAAATAATTGAAGTCTTGTCTTACCGTGCAATGTCAAAATTTAAAAAGATGAATATCATACGGCCTGAACTCGCACGCGGGAACTCGAGATCCTTCAACGGTTTAAAAAAGTCGCCTCGGTAAACCTTTACCTTTACACAGCCCGCCCCGATTTCAATGACCTTGACATATATTGTCAAGATCATCACCCTGAGTAACATTCAGAAAGTTTTAGCCATCGGTCGTTGTTCGTTAAAAAATTATTAACAAAAAAGTTTGAAAAATATAGCAGTTATTTTGAGTATTGAAATGTGGAAAAAGTCATTAAAATTGTTGTGTGGGTGGGAAAGTGTATGCGTGGACGCAGTGGGTTCCGCCCCCCCCCCCTACGGGGGGGCTCCACTTCCGGAAGATATAACCTAACCCAAACCAAATTTTAGTTTTAAATCAGAAATAGGTTTGGGTTAGGTTATATCTTCCGGAAGTGGAGCCCCCCGTAAGGGGGGCGGAACCCACTGCGTCCACACATACGAGGTGTGGCTATTTAAAAACGGGACTGATATGAAAAGTGTACCTTATTTCAGAAATGTAACAATTTAACTAGGATCCCCTTCAATATAAGCTCCACCCCTATTCATACACCGCTGCATACGCGTCTTCCATTGTTCAAAGCAGCGGTGCAGCTCATCGGCTGTTAGGATCTTCAGTAGGTTCGCCGTTTTTTTCTTCACCTCCTCCACGGACTGGAAATGGGTTCCCTTCAATGCACTTTTAATTTTTGGGAACAAATAAAAATCGCAGGACGCCAAATCAGGCGAATACGGAGGGTGCTCAAGCACTGGGATTCGTTTATCAGCCAAAAACTGCTTGGTGGAAACGGCGTTATGAGCTGGCGCGTTATCTTGGTGTAGAATCCATGGCATCATTTCCGTACACCTCTGTCAACAACCGCAAACTTTCCATTGGAGATTTTTTCAATTTAACTAGAAATTTCAAGTTAATGCGTTGCTCGATTTTTAAACTCGGCATGATCCGGCAAAACGATAAAACAACGTCTGGTTCAAACAACGCGTGAGTGCAAACTAGATGGCGCAGCGGAACAAAAGTAGTCTCATTCGATTTGGGAGATCAAGGTTATAAACTACCCCCACTTATCCACTCCGCGTAGCTTACTTACCCTTTACGATGACTAGTCCCGTTTTTAAATAGCCATACCTCGTATACTTTACAACGCGAAGCGAGGTCCACCCCACAAAAGTTGCAAACCCATGTGGAATTGTAAGAACGTTCTGAGGTTTATAATTTTCTGCGCGAAGCAAGGTCCAACCCATATCGTCCTGTGATTCGGACGCGAAACGAGGTTTATAATTATACGATTTCACATGGGTTTGTAACTTTCTGCGCGAAGCGAGGTCCATCGAATACCTCCCTGTGCTTTGGATGCGAAACGAGGTTCATAATTGTACGGTTCCACATGAGTTTCCAATTTTCATAACTTTTTTTTACTAACCGAGCGACGGAAAAGGTGAATGATCTTGACCTCCTTAGAGGTCAAGGTCAACGTCAAGGTCAACCGGAAGTCATTTGGGGCGGGCTGTGTAAAGGTATTCAAACTGTGACATACATGAAAAAATGGATTTATCTACAGAAACGAATTACCAAAATAAAATTACGAATTACATTTCTGAATAATTGTATGAAACAGTATTGTCCCGCCTCACTTGAAGTGTTGCACACGACTTGTGACTAACTTTCAACATAGAACAATTTCCAAATTTAAGAACATATTAAAGAGTTTTTTTCGGGACGATAAAAATGAGATATATGACGCCCACAGAACCATCCGCTCAACACGAAGCGAGGTCATTGAACTCGTACGTCGTATCGCATGTATATTACCGGATAATACATGCGAAGCATTTTTCGGCAACCAAAACAAAACTCTCTATTTCTATCATGTGAGCGAGTGAGATAGATTGGATAGGAAATTTTAATGACTCTTAAGAAAACAAAAAAGAGCCACACACAAACAAATATATCCAATCCAATATTATTGTGCGGTTGTTACAGACTCACGGTTTACCTCAGTGCTGCGAAAAAATCTCCGTTCCTCTTCTTACCTCTCCCCTCGTTGACACATCCACCTTCTTCTCTTTTGTCTCCCTCCTACTCCTTATCCCCTACACCCTCGACCTTACACCTCGATCCTACTTTACAAATCCGCCTGCATCTATTTCTAATTTCAATAACAAATGTTCGTAAATCTAACTTTAATACACATTCCAGACAATGTACAGAGATTACTACAATTAGGCGACAATTTCTGTCTTCCTAACATGAATAAAGAAAGAACTACCTTAGAACTCATTAAAAGCGTAGAGCACAATCTAGAAAAAATCCCGGCGATTTCCAATCAGAAATAGATCTCTTCCTCTAATTAACAGTTTCTTCAACCACTCCGTAAAAAGATCAGTGGATAAATCCTTGATTAAAGCTTTGATCAGTACAAAAAACTTTATTTCCAACAATTCGAACATTATCTTTACTAGAGCGGATAAAGGCAACATAACGGTAGCTTTGGAAAGAGACGTTTACTTAACAAAAATGAATAATATTCTGAATGACATTAACACATACACAGTGATAAAAAAAGATCCAGCAAAATCATTGTCCAACAATCTCCGACGTTTGCTCACAGAATGGAAAAATAATAATTACATTTCCGAAAAACTATATAAATCTCTGAACCGCTCTGAGGTGACATTGCTGAGAGCATATGGATTGCTTAAGATACATAAGTTGGACTGCTCTCTCAGAGTTATCGTCTCTTCGAAGAACAGTCCTCTGTATTACCTGGTCAAGTTCCTCTAGGATACTATCCATGACGCCATACCGAAGGCCGATAGTCGGATGTAGCGGATAGCTTTCATCTGATTGAGAAGCTTAAGAATGTATATATAGACGAACATTCAAAATTAATATATTTAGATGTAGTTTCTTTGTTTACCAACATCCCACTAGATTTGGCGATGGATGGTGTTACGAAAAGATGGACATATATTGAAAAAAAGTGTGATATCCCGAGGGACGATTTTTTGGAGGCGATCCGTTTTATACTTGATTCTACTTATTTCTCTTTTAATTACACATGCTACAGACAGACGTATGGCACTCCTATGGGCTCACCGTTGTCGCCTGTTATAGCGGATATTACTCTCCAGGATTTGGAGAAATGGGTTCTCGCGATGTTGCCTATAAACCTCCCGTTTTACGTACAGTATGACGACGTCGCGTTGGTGGCTCCCTCCATGTTGAATGATGTACTAAATACATTTAACTCGTTACATCCGAGGCTTCAGTTCACGATGGAGGAGGGCGTCGACAACCGACTGAATTTTATTGATATCACCCTCATTGTCAATGGAAGTGCGATGAAATTTGATTGGTATCATAAATCGACCTTTTCTGGCAGATACCTCAATTTTGAATCGACACACCTCCTATGCCAAAAAGAGGCACGATCATTGGATTAACGGATAGAGTTTTCTTCTTGTCTCATCCAAGATTCCACTAAAAAAATCTGGAGCTTGTTGTCAACATCCTGTTAGACAATGGTTAACCCGCTTAATTTTATATTCACAACAATCCAAAATAGATTAAAATATCTTTTTAGAAAAAACAAGAAGAATTCGATCTCTGACAACACTGTTGATAAAGCTGAAAAACAAGTTTCTTCTTTCAATATCCCGTACGTTTCGATTATCTCTGAGCGTTTAGGCCATGTGATCCGCGATCTCAACATGAAAATTTTTTACACGAGTGCTAATAAACTTAATAAGTTTATCAAAGTACACAAGTATAATTTACCAAAGAACTCACACAATAATGTCGTTTATAAAATCTCGTGTGGTGATTGCGATGCTTCCTATGTTGGTCAAACTCGAAGATCATTAAAAACCAGAATTGGCGAGCATCGTAATCATAGGAACACGACTCAACATTCGGGAATTACGGATCACAGGCTATTAGATCATGAGTTTTGCTGGAACAATGTGAAAATATTGGATGAGGAACCGGTTTTAGGAAAATTACTAATATCAGAAATAATTTACATAAAACGACAAAAAATAGTCTAAACCTGCAAAATGATAGAGTATTTAGACCATATATACAGGGTGTTTCAGACCACTCGTCCACTCCTTTTATTTTAAAATGAGGTGCTAGGAAATTGGGACAAACATGTTTACCATAAAAGCCTATCTGAAGTTTCTGATGATGGTACTTTTATTTTTGGGAAACCCCCGGAAATACCGGAAATTGAGGGCAACTTAAAAATTTTAAATGGCAACATGGGGCAACATGGGTATCGTTGGGTAGAGCTTTTAGAAAAAAACAACTTTTGCTTGAAAAAAAATTTAGTCACCGTTATTGAGAAATGTCAAAAAACGTTTGCAATTGTGACGCTCGAACTTCTCAATTTCTTGCTTTAAAATATCGAGTGAGACTCGTGGTACGGATTATGGGCCAAACATTAACATTTCAAATGCTTTTTCATTCGAAAAAGGCATGATTTTCACCAAAAAGAATATCAGTCACTACACGGTAGACTCTATCGCGTAGTGACTGATATTGGTGAAAATCATGCCTGTTTCGAATGAAAAAGCATTTGAAATGTTAATGTTTGGCCCATAATCCGTACCACAAGTCTCACTCGATATTTTAAAGCAAGAGGTTGAGAAGTTCGAGCGTCACAATTGCAGACTCTATCGGTGACTGATATTCTTTTTGGTGACAAACAGCCATAACTTGATGAAAAAAAGTCGCACAACCATAAACCAAAATTCGTTTGAAAGCTCTTGAATTATACTTTCAGATGTCATTAAGTTTATTTAGAAACCAGTTTTCTTTTTGCCGCAAAAAAATGTTAAAAATGGCTAAAAACGCCATTTTTTGCTCATTATACCACAATTTACTCTAAATCCTGACGTGCTAAGTAAATTCAGACAACGGCATCGTGTTCAACGTGAAAAAATCTTCGGGAAACGTACTATCACACTTCGGAGAGAATTTTGTGTCCTACTGTGTTATAAGCGACATGAAGAATGCATTCCATAAATTTAATACGCGCATGTAGAGGAGATAAGCCGAGCTTTAAAGCATTGTCTTCATAAGATTTTTTATGAATTCGATTAAGATCATTCATCTCTCGAGGAGTCGCTTTACAAATGTAGCAAGTTGAAGATAATTTTGTGTCAGTGAGCGATTGAGCTGTTTTTCCATCAGTCATTGTATATAACATGTTATGTTTTACTTTAAATTTACGCCCGGATATATTTACTATTGTCTTATGCAATTTTGAAATTTTCTCTTCTATGTGTTGCACAGTTTTTTTATCAATTCAGGTGTTTTTTTGGTGAATTCAAACTGAATTGGCCTACAAAGTCTTGGACTTGATGGGCGTGAGTTTTGCCAAAACTGTTTCATAATATTGTCGTTCGAAACTAATTGAATCGGCACTGTAGATGCCATGTACATAAATGCATTAGATGCGTTTATTGAATTATCCAAAAACTTTTGCTTGAATTCATTTTGGCCGGAAGCCCCATCACACATCCCCATTTGGAAATTAAAATTAATTTTTCTTTGTCGATGTTTGCAATCGTTTTTATATCAAAACTTTTAAACATTCTCTCAACGGTGTGATCTAATAAATTTTGAAGATCTATTTCAGCTTTCTTTTCGGTTATTCTCATTTTTTGAGGGTAACATTCCTTTTTAGTCTCTAAAACTTTCTTATAAGGAGGCAAGATATCGAAACTGCTTTTTTTAATGTTTCTCGAATTACTTCATATTGATATTTACTCAAGTTTGCATTCGTTATCATTGCTAATGTTTGATTAGTATGATTAGTATATATTCTCGTGTTATATTAGTATCTGATACATTCTTGGCAGCCAAATTTAACTGTTGGATGGGAAAACTTTCACGAAGGTGCTTTACCTTATACCGTTTCGCTCGGTCACAACATTCTTCGAATGATTTTTCAGGCCTCGCCACCTTTTTTTTCGTTGGAGGTTCATTTTGTAGATCAGATTCAACTTTTTCAAGTTGTACTGTGAACACTCCGTTTAACTAATTTATATTTTTTTTTTGAATTTATTAAATTTTCTTTGACTGTTTTGCCAGTTTTTCTTCAACTGATACAGAAAATGTCTTTGAATATCTTCAATCACTTTTTCGATGTGATTTGTCTTCAAGTTTGGAAATTTACTTTTTAATAATGTTTTTATTTTGTTTGTATTGTAATTATTAGTTAGAATTATTTCCGACAAATGTTCACGAAAAATCGATAAAGTTGTCATTGTGAAATAATAATATGTCATAAACTTTAAGAATAGCTCATTAATATATTTATACGAATTAATTTATACGACTTAAAAATTGGAAATGCAAATGATAAGAATAAAAGTTAGATAAAATGAATAGTTTAGATTAATGTAAACAGAAAACAATGTGATATATACGTATATGGCGTGAGATGTACGTATGCGTGCGAGATATATGTACAGTGTGAGTGCGCGAGCGGTGAATGTGTAAATGTGCGGTATGTACGTGTGTTGTATGCGAGTGCGGATATATGTATATGCGTTTATGTACAAAATTGTGCAACCGGATTGGACAGTTCAGTAATTGTATTTATTAAAGATCCGATGATATATTAATCGCGATAGGATGCAGGTGATTTAACTTTCCGCGAACAGTTTCGGGCTTTGGTATGCGTATTGTGCCTGTGGAACTGTGTTGACGCGTTTTTGCCGGTGCGGCGATTTAAATGCTGAGCGCGTGTCTGGTAGATGCGAGAGCGCGCGGAACGCGAGAACGCGATTATAACTTATCTGCGATAATTATTTTTCGGCCTTGGTTGTTGTTTGGCGGGATTGCACTTGGGATGCGACGATTGACGAGAGCACCCGTCAGCGGCAGGAAATCTACTCCCTACCCGTGGAATTTTGTCGTCGCACGGTTCGTAAAGGATTGCGAATTGCCGAAAGCTCTCGGCGGAGACCGGGTGCGCCCGATCCCGTTTAATTCGGTGTTAGATTTTTAGGAGGCTCTCTTAGAGATGCCGAAAGCTCTCTGTGGAGGCTGGGTGCGCCCAACCCCGTTTTTTCTCTTTTTGGAGAAGCTCGTATTGGTTTCGGAATCGTATCAGGCGCCGTACTGGCTCTGAGCGGATCTGGAACCGGAGTGTGTTCTCCGAAAAAAGCGCTTGTTTTATACTCGGTTTTTGGCCCGATCGGGATTTGGCCCCGGTAATTATCGGCGGGACCGATTGTCTTGCCTAATTTTCGGTTAATTGTTCGGCCGGATTTGGAGGCGTTCGGGCGGCCCCGGCGGCGGTGTGGTAGGAACCGTCGCTTGGCATTTTCCGGCGGAATTCGGGGCGGTTCGGATCGCCGAGACGATGGCCCTGTGTTCGGATGCCGGGGGCCGTATATCGGCCGAATCTGTTACGATTTTAATGAAATTAAAAAAGGGCGCATTGCGCCGCTGCACCTTGCCCGGCTGGTGTTCGCCGGGCGGCAGCCTTCCGGCGGATCGACGGCCGGGTAATGATCTACGGAAGGATCGTTAATTTGCTTATGACTATATTCATGGTATGCTTTCAGGCGTTGATCAACAAATCTATAAATCGTGGACTTCGTCGAAAATAAATTATGTATTTAAATTCAGTAATAACGAAATAAAAATGATTGAAAACCGTTTGAAGTCCATAAAACCCACGCAAGATATTCACAGATGTCCACGACCTCTAAAAGACCGAGAAAAATGGAAGGCTTCGAAAATAAAATTTTGGATGTTGTGTTATAGTTTACCGTGTCTAGTAGGCATTCTCAATGATAAAGCTTTAGAACATTACTCATTATTGATAAAAAGCATGCATACCTTTTTTAAAAAAAATAATCAGTGAAAAAGATTTATTAGAATGTAAACGTGATTTATTAAAATTTGAAGTATTATATAAATATGAAGTATATTATCAAATATATTTTGGAAAGAATTCAATGACATTTAACATTCATAGTTTATTACACGTTGTTCAATCTGTAAAAAAATGGCAATCTCTGGGCAACATCTACTTTCTCTTTCGAGAGCAATATTTATCAATTAAAATTATTAATGAATGGTCTAAATGGAATGGACCAACAAATAGCAAAAAAATCTTTACAGATGGTACATTTTAGAACTGACAATGTTCAGTATTTGTCACCTGAATTAAAAAATTATTGTTCAAACTTATTCAATTAGAAAAATTTGTCTACATTTTATGCTTATAGGGAAGATATGGCTTAATCTTTATTGGGAAACATGATTTCAAACAGCATGGCACATGATTCTGCAAAATATACAGGGTGACCCATTTTAATCGCCGCACCCCGATTTCTCTGAACCTAAGCCAGATAGAGAAAAACGGTTCAGACAAAAGTTGTAGGGGACAAAGGGGGCCACACAATGGCACTAACGTCTTTGACCTTGAACTTGACCTTCAAGGTTATTTCAAGGTCAAAGTGGTTTTTTAAATGGGAACACCTAGTTTTGACCCCGGATTCGGAAAGAGCGGGAAATTTTACGTTCAAAATCATATTGAGAAAATTTTTTTCAAGGTCATTTTAAGGTCAAATCAAGGTTCCGTTTAAAATCGTTTTTTTCCATGAACCACAGGCTGAGCTGGTTCAAATTGACCGTAGGTTTAATAGAGGAACCCACAAACCAAAAAAACCACACACCCCACACCCCACACACCCAAAACCTACACATCCTAGTAAACAAAACTCAAACTCGCACATTCTAACCCCATGCACTCCATACTCTCACATGCGAAACTGTTACACCCCAGTCCCACACAACCGTACCCCACATACCCCAGTCCCACACATCCCTACCCCACACACCCTAAACCCACACATCCTGAACCCTGATAAATTTTTCTTAAGGGCAAAATGATTTTTTAACGGAAACTTTAAGATTGTTGAAGCTTCTGTTATACAAAATGTACATTAACCTTACTTTTTGCGCTACCCAGAAACAACGTCGTGGACGTAGTAAGGACTGTTTCCTTCGGGGTGCTTGATTATAGTGAGTCCCCTTGCCTCTCACTGTTCGGGGTGCTTGATTATAGTGAGTCCCCTTGCCTCTCACTGTTCGGGGTGCTTAATTATAGTGAGTCCCCTTGCCTCTCACTGTTCGGGGTGCTTGATTATAGTGAGTCCGCTTGCCTCTCACTGTTCGGGGTGCTTAATTATAGTGAGTCCCCTTGCCTCTCACTACTGTAAATAAATTGTTATTTAACCTCGAAGCAAGTGTTCAAAATTACGACCATTTGCTTGAAGGCACAAAGTCAAACGCCTTTGAAAATGGCGAACGGTGTTCTGCAAAGTTTGCCTCGGAACGGCAGCGCATGCTCGACGAATCCGATCCTGCATATCTGCTCTTGTAGTGGGTTTTTGTTCAAAAACAGCATTTTTTAAATACCCCCATAAATAGAAATCTGGTGATGTAAGATCGGGTGAGCAAGCAGGCCAGTTAACCGGACCTCCTCGACCAATCCATCTGTTATGATAGTGCTCATTCAAAAAATCCCTTACAATTCGAGCGAAATGTGGTGCTGCGCCGTCCTGCTGGAGCCATATTCTTCGTCGCGTTTCTAAATCAACATCTTCCATCAATCCAGGTAGTTCATTTCTTATTAGCGTCAAATAGGTATGTTGATTTACATTTTCTTCAAAAAAATAAGGGCCAATCAAATATCCAGTGATAATTCCGCACCATACCATAATACTCCAACGTCTTTGATGGTTTACAGTTCTGACCCAATGAGGATTCACATTAGACCAATAATGGCAGTTATGCCTATTCAGTTCCCCATTACTTTGAAATTTTGCCTCATCAGAAAAAAGAACAAAGTTAAAAAAGTCTGGATCATTTTCTATCATTTGTAAAGCCCATTGGCAAAACACAATACGCTGTTGAAAATGGTCAAACTGTAGCTCTTGAACTAAAGTAATATGATGCGCATGATATTGAAGCACCTTCATAATTCTTAAGAAAGTATTTCTTGGAATACCAATTTCCCTTTCGACTCGACGAGCGCTAATGTGAGGGTCAAGATGAGTTATTGCAAGAACAGTTACAACTCTATTATCATTTTCATTATACTCATGGCGCCTACGTTGGCGAACCATGTGTCCATCACGAGCTCTTTGAGTTAAACGTCTGATAGCTCTATCGTCAGGGTGTCGTCTGTCAGGAAAGCGTTCAGCATAAAGTCTCGCCGCGCCACGATAATTATTTTGGCTTGCTCCTAAAACCATAATCATATCAACGATCTCGTTGGGCGGATAGTCAGCCATTTCAGAGAAGTTACTATTACTATTCAATTTAAATAGTAAAATGGTATCAAAAATATTAATAATTATAAGGCTCACCGATTTTAAGATTTTCCGCCCAAAGTGTGACAAACGAAGTACTGCAGTTAGCTTAATAAAGTTACCGTAATTTTCCAACGTTTTTCCTTTTTAGACGCGACCATATACGGGCGAGCCTTATTACCATTTTACTATTTAAATTGAATAGTCCTTACTACGTCCACGACGTTGTTTCTGGGTAGCGCAAAAAGTAAGGTTAATGTACATTTTGTATAACAGAAGCTTCAACAATCTTAAAGTTTCCGTTAAAAAATCATTTTGCCCTTAAGAAAAATTTATCAGGGTTCAGGATGTGTGGGTTTAGGGTGTGTGGGGTAGGGATGTGTGGGACTGGGGTATGTGGGGTACGGTTGTGTGGGACTGGGGTGTAACAGTTTCGCATGTGAGAGTATGGAGTGCATGGGGTTAGAATGTGCGAGTTTGAGTTTTGTTTACTAGGATGTGTAGGTTTTGGGTGTGTGGGGTGTGGGGTGTGTGGTTTTTTGGTTTGTGGGTTCCTCTATTAAACCTACGGTCAATTTGAACCAGCTAGCTCAGCCTGTGGTTCATGGAAAAAAACGATTTTAAACGGAACCTTGATTTGACCTTAAAATGACCTTGAAAAAAATTTTCTCAATATGATTTTGAACGTAAAATTTCCCGCTCTTTCCGAATCCGGGGTCAAAACTAGGTGTTCCCATTTAAAAAACCACTTTGACCTTGAAATAACCTTGAAGGTCAAGTTCAAGGTCAAAGACGTTAGTGCCATTGTGTGGCCCCCTTTGTCCCCTACAACTTTTGTCTGAACCGTTTTTCTCTATCTGGCTTAGGTTCAGAGAAATCGGGGTGCGGCGATTAAAATGGGTCACCCTGTATATATATAAATCAATTTAAAATATTTGTATACATAAATTATATATATAAAATTAATATTTTGAATAAAAATATTTTAAGTTCATTTTTCGTAACAGATGATTTAACTTAAAAAAATTTAATAATAGAAAAATAAATAAAATATTAGCTAATAGTCAAATTATTAAAAGAATAATATTAATTAAAAATATTTTGGAAATTTATTTTATTTGTTTAAAGATATATTATAAATGGAAATTTTTTTTAGGATAATGTTGATCTTGATTTTTATTAATAATTAATTATGAATTTTGTATGTATACACACACACACACATATATATATATATATATATATATACATATATATAGAAGTAATCTCGAAAAAAATAACAATTTCTGAATGATAATGCAGTCTTTTGTTTATCTTTATATCCGTAATGAAAATTGACTATGTACTTTTAAGTAGTTAGTGCCAGAGGCGATCTATTCGTGTGCTGGTTGTAAAAAAAATCCAGAGGCGATCTATTCGTGTGCTGGTTATTAGAATAAATCCAGAGGCGATCTATTCGTGTGCTGGTTATTAGAATAAATCCAGAGGCGATCTATTCGTGTGCTGGTTATTAGAATAAATCCAGAGGCGATCTATTCGTGTGCTGGTTATTAGAATAAATCCAGAGGCGATCTATTCGTGTGCTGGTTGTTAAAAAAATCCAGAGGCGATCTATTCGTGTGCTGGTTATTAGAATAAATCCAGAGGCGATCTATTCGTGTGCTGGTTGTTAAAAAAATCCAGAGGCGATCTATTCGTGTGCTGGTTATTAGAATAAATCCAGAGGCGATCTATTCGTGTGCTGGTTGTTAAAAAAATCCAGAGGCGATCTATTCGTGTGCTGGTTAAAAAATGTTTCACATCAGATGCGGTTTGCATGTGCGCTCTGATTATTATAAAATATGAGGCATTTATTGTATAATAATATAATGTTGTGAAAACATATTTTATATCATATAATAGTTAATTTTCAGTACCAATTAAATAAAGATTTGTAAACAAAAGACTGCACTTTTTTTCAGAGTTTTTACTTTTTCCAAGATTAATAATAACACACACACACACACACACACACCCATCTTATTTTTATAGCAATATTTTTTACAAAATACTAATCCATTAATTTTTCTTTGCAGGCGACAGTTATTAAAGCTGATCCAAGAGGCAAATGACTCCAAGAGCACTAGCATTACTATAGGTACTAGCAACGAATCCATCGATTTTCGAAAATCGGTGGAATTATTTCCCGATACGATGGATTCGAAAGTTAGTACCCAAACAATGCAATGCCTGGAGTCAATTGTAAATACAGGTACGTGTTACGAAAGTGTCGAAAAATGCGAAGATAACAATAATTTTGTTATCGACAATGGCCTTCTGGATACGAATCGTATCCAGAAAAGCATGCCTGAAGGCCGTCGCATTGTCGACATTACGTGTTACAAAAGTGTCGAAAAATGCGAAGATAACAATAATTTTGTTATCGACAATGGCCTTCTGGATGCGAATCGTATCCAGAAAAGCATGCCTGAAGGCCGTCGCATTGTCGACATTACGTGTTACGAAAGTGTCGAAAAATGCGAAGATAACAATAATTTTGTTATCGACAATGGCCCTGTGGATACGAATCGTATCCAGGAAAGCATGCCTGAAGGCCGTCGCATTGTCGACATTTCCTTTTTGTGGAATGAGATCCACAGAACGTTTGACAATCATGCGCGAGGAATAGAGTGCCAATTTAAAGATTGGAAACTCGTTAGTTCTCGTCGCCGTGGGTTAATGACACAATTGTTCTTCAAATGCCAAATGTGCAATTATGAAGCTAACATATGGTCAGAACCCACACAGCCGGAAACATTGGACGTTAATACGGCTGCTGTAGCAGGAACTGTTACAATGGGAATTGGTTATGCCCAGCTCGAAGAGTTGTGTGCAGCCATAAATGTTCCTTGCATGTCCGAGCCAACCTATGTCAAATATAGGGAAAATTTAATCGATGATTTTAATAAAACAGCCATGGAAAATATGAAAATGGCTGGCGAAGTTGAAAAGCAACTCGCTCTCGACAGAAACGATGTTATAAACGGTATACCGTATATAACCGTTGTAGCAGATGGTAGTTGGATGAAGAGATCGTATGGCAATGCTTACAACTCTCTTTCCGGTATTGGAGCCATAATTGGTTACCACACGAAAAAGATTCTCTTCGTTGGTATCCGCAATAAATTTTGCGCAATGTGTGATGTGGCAGAGCGAATAGGTATCGAACCAAAAGTTCACAAATGCTACAAGAATTTTGATCGCAATGCAAGCTCCACAAGCATGGAGAGCGATGTCATCGCGGAAGGTTTTAAATGTAGCCTCGAAATGCATGGGTTGATTTTTAAAACCGTTATTGCCGATGGTGACAGCAGCGTTTATCAAACCATTCTTGATAACAGACCATATTGTGAACAGATGGTGTCTGTAAAAAAAATTGAATGCACTAATCATTTGCTTCGCAATTTATGCAAAAAGCTGAAAGCTGTTGCAGAAACGATTCAGCCAAAAACGCAAAGACAGCGTGGCTTTGTGCAATTGCGAAATGTTGTGAAAAACAACATTTTAAATATCAGAAAAGAGGTAGAAAAAGCAGCCGAGCTGCGAAGAAAGGAACAAATACCTCAACATTGCAAGGCTATGGAATTACAAAAAGATATATTGAACATTCCTAGCCATGTTTTTGGCGAACATAAACGATGCGAAGCACGCGGTCATATATGCAAAGAGAATGGTAATAAAACGATACAAAATTATGTACCATCTCTGAAATTATATGGTCTATATCCAAAAATAGAAAGTGCTATTATATATCTAAGCAGTTATTCCGACAGCTTGTTGCTAAATTTCACCAATAATCCTGCAGAATCGTTCAACTCGATAATCTGCAAAGAAATTGGTGGAAAGCGAATTAATTTTGGTAAACGAGGCTCTTACAATACTAGAATTGCAGGAGCAGTCGTGCAATACAATACGCAACAAGTCCTTACACAATTGCAACAAAGCATGTGTAAAACTGTTCCGCCTATTGTTGAGAATATGGAAAACCGACGACAAATAAAAATTGCGAGAACTAGAGAATCTCGAAAAATACAGGGAATGCCCAAAAAATTCAAACGAGAGTCAGGAACAGATCGTCATTACGGTCCGCAATCACAGAAACCGGATCTTGCACCCGATGTAATCGAACAACTTCGGCAAAACCATTTAGAAAAGTTGTTCGAAAATGCGAAAAATTGGCAGCAAATTGAACTCGACACGAGAAACCAAAGTGAATCAGAACTATGGTTATCTTTGAGACGAATAATGTTGACGGCTTCCAATTTTGGAACCGTATGTCGCATGAGACCGACAACGTCTTGCGCAGCGACAGTAAAAGCCATTTTATATCCTCCGTTCATTGATACCGCAGCCATAAGATATGGTCGTAACAATGAAGAAATAGCAAGGAAAGAATTGGCCATGAAATTAAATAAAAAAATAAAACCTTGCGGATTATTCATTGACATTGAAAATCCATGCTTGGGTGCTTCTCCTGACGGACTTATTGACGAAAATGGTCTGGTGGAAATTAAATGTCCTCTGTTGGCTGAAAATTTAACAGTGGAAAAAGCCATTGAAACAATACCTTCTTTAAAAGGTATCTTTGACAAAAAAAATCCGCAGAAAATGAATGAGAATCACCGATATTATTATCAGGTTCAAGGTCAATTAAACGTAACGCAACGAGAATATTGCATTTTTGCCGTATGGACACCACAAAGCATGAAAATGGTGCATGTAAATACAGACTATGCTTTTTGGAAAAATAAAATACTACCTCTCCTAATACGCTTCTATAACGAATGCATGCTTCCAGAAATCTTGGACAGTCGTCATAACAGGCATATGGCTATTAGAAATCCAAGATATATCGAGGAAGCAAGGCAAGCAGATAAAAAAATAAATAGCATAAAAAGTATTCGGCAAAATACAGTAAAGAGCGAACATGTCATTAATAAAAATAATGAAATGTTTAAATGTGACATTTCGCCGATGAAAGCAGCAATTACTACTGCTTTTATTGCTCAAGATATGGAGCAGGATGATGATTGCATATATATTGGTACAAGCTACAAACGAAATATAACCGAAGAGGATAAGGCAAGACGTAAAATAAATTTAGATGAAATTATTATTCCTATTTCCTGTGTGAGAGAGAATGTCTTATCCGACAGCTTATTAACCGACGAATCGTTAGATGAATTTTTACGCGTTATAAGAGAAACTACTCTTTTTCAAACGCAAAGTGTGCAATATCAAGGGTGTCCTGATATGATTGAAGCTAGTCAGAGCGAAAAAAGCGTACAAATAATTGGAGGAAAAAGCAAGTGGACTGCACAGGGAATTGAACACTGGCGATGTATATTTTTTGATGGTACCAAACTTTTCGTATATGACAGTATACCTGGCTGTACATACGATAAATTGGTAGCCAAGGAAAAAAATTATATACATTGTCGATATCCTAAAATAAAGCAAAGTAATATTATTTTTGAAAAAGTTGATACACAACCAGACGTTAGAAGTTGTGGAATTTACGCCGCAGCTTTTGCCACAACTATAGCTTTAGGAGGCAATCCTTGTAATGTTCAATATTCCAAGGATGTAAAGTGTATGAGACAACACTTTATGAAAATTATAGAGAACAATAAATTGTTCTCTTTTCCAACACGATAAAAATTAAATTTAAAATTTGATGATATTCGAAAGATATTGAGATAAAACACGCCTCAATAAATAAAGCATCTGTTCTGACGGTACTAGCAAACTAAAAGCTAGAAGCGTCTATCTGACGGTGCTGATTGTCATAAAAATCAGAAGCATCTTTTGTGATGGTACTGATTATTACAATTATTTGTAAATTTTTGTAACGGAGAGACGGAAAACATTTATTGGTTGCGTTCTCACGGGAATGGGCGATGGAGGGGCCCATTCTATTTTTTTAATATTCAGAATATTGTAAAAATTCAATATTCTGTCGCGATTGAGATTAACGTAATATATTATAAATGTGTGTAAATGTAATTTATATTATACAAATATATAAACATTTACACAGCAAAAAAATATGTACATATATAATATATTGTAGTTCAATTTTTCTCAATTATATTGATTGGAAAAAAACGACAGAACTGTACTATGGTACATAGATTGTATATATATATATATATATACAGGGTGACCCATTTTAACTTAGGCAGTTTAATAACTCGAAAAATAAGCACACTACGAAAAAATGTTTAGAATCAAAATTTCGTCATTTCGAGGGGGACGTACAATGACGTTAATATGAGCCCCCCTCACCGCCCAGGGGGAGGGGTGGGGGGCTCATTTTAACGTCATTGTACGTCCCCCTCGAAATGACGAAATTTTGATTGTAAACATTTTTTCGTAGTGTGCTTATTTTTCGAGTTATTTGGCTGCCTAAGTTAAAATGGGTCACCCTGTATATATAACTTATAGAAAGTTACATGATAATACCGAGAATATACATATGTATTTATATGTATAAATATACATGTATATATTTTCTTATATACCATGCATATAAATGCATATATAAATATATACATATATGCATAAAATATATACATAAATGTATATGTGTGACCAAATGTTACTTCTAAAAAGATATATATATATATATATATATATAAAGAGATACATGTGAGCAGTTGAAATTGTGTTCAAACTATACAATAAAGGCAGACACATCTATGTTTTACTGTCATCGACACGCTTAGATACGCGTGCGAGGCGATAGAGCAGTAGAAATACACGATGTTGTCTAATTTCAATATATTGAACACAATGCGAAGTTGCTCTTTTAACATACATAAATAGCAGAGTCGGTAACGGCAGAACTAAAATTATCGGTATTATCGATAATTGTGTTGATAATGTCGATAATTTTAGTTACCGTTAAATGAGGGCGCTAACCCGTCGGAGTTCGGCCGTCGCTTTTGGATCCCCTTAAGCGAAAAAATGCACATTTACTTTATTCTGTCGAAAAATCGTGAAAAATGGACAGAATTGAACCAAACTCGAGCAAATGCATGAAAATAGCGTCGGAATGCATGTTAAGCGAAAAAAATGCACATTTACGTTATTCTGTCGAAAAACCGTGAAAAATGAGCAGAATTGAACCAAACTCGAGCAAATGCATGAAAATAGCGTCGGAATGCATGTTAAGCGAAAAAATGCACATTTACGTTATTCTGTCGAAAAATCGTGAAAAATGGACAGAATTGAACCAAACTCGAGCAAATGCATGAAAATAGCGTCGGAATGCATGTTAAGCGAAAAAATGCACATTTACGTTATTCTGTCGAAAAACCGTGAAAAATGGACAGAATTGAACCAAACTCGAGCAAATGCATGAAAATACCGTCGGAATGCATGTTAAGCAAAAAAATGCATATTTACGTTATTCTGTCGAAAAACCGTGAAAAATGAGCAGAATTGAACCAAACTCGAGCAAATGCATGAAAATAGCGTCGGAATGCATGTTAAGCGAAAAAATGCACATTTACGTTATTCTGTCGAAAAACCGTGAAAAATGAGCAGAATTGAACCAAACTCGAGCACATGCATGAAAATAGCGTCGAAATGCATGTTAAGCGTAAAAATGCACATTTATTTCATTCTGTCGAAAAACCGTGAAAAATGGACAGAATTGAACCAAACTCGAGCAAATGCATGAAAATAGCGTCGGAATGCATGTTAAGCGGAAAAATGCACATTTACGTTATTCTGTCGAAAAACCGTGAAAAATGAGCAGAATTGAACCAAACTCGAGCAAATGCATGAAAATAGCGTCGGAATGCATGTTAAGCGTAAAAATGCACATTTATTTTATTCTGTCGAAAAACCGTGAAAAATGGACAGAATTGAACCAAACTCGAGCAAATGAATGAAAATAGCTTCGGAATGCATGTTAAGCGTAAAAATGCACATTTATTTCATTTTGTCGAAAAACCGTGAAAAATGGACAGAATTGAACCAAACTTGAGCAAATGCATGAAAATAGCGTCGGAATGCATGTTAAGCGAAAAAATGCACATTTACGTTATTCTGTCGAAAAACCGTGAAAAATGAGCAGAATTGAACCAAACTCGAGCAAATGCATAAAAATAGCGTCGCAATGCATGTTAAGCGAAAAAATGCACATTTACGTTATTCTGTCGATAAACCGTGAAATATTAGCAGAATTGAACCAAACTCGAGCAAATGCATGAAAATAGCGTCGGAATTCATGTTAAGCGTAAAAATGCAAATTTATTTCATTCTGTCACGTCCTGCTAAGAAAATTTTCGAAATTATACTTATATTATTTTAATCGTTACTTTGAAAGTTTGAATTCACATTCATATTATATTCACTAACCTTTTATTATATAATATTCGCTTACTTTCTTATTTCCGCGCTGTATTATGTGGAGTAAGAACGTTATTTAAACCGCTATAAGAAATATATAATTATTAATTATTAAACGTAGCATGAAACAATTTTACGTTAAAGACACATGCGTTCTCGTTTCACTAATAATATCGCAAGTATAAATCACGGAAATGAGATTTCGCCGTCAATTATTATATTGCTATAAATTGATAAATGTATAATAACCATAGTTAACCCAAAATTCCCGATTGCCGACAGCTTCGTTTGCCGACATTCTCGATTGCCTACAGGCATTATTGCACACATGACATTATTGCGCACATACGTATTGCACACATGGCAATATAAAATAATAAAATCATATTAACACATTGCACACATGACACATTGCACACATACGTATTGCACACATGGCAATATTTCACATATAAAATAATAAAATCATATTAACACATTGCACACATACGCATTAATACTATAAGTCACCTCGATAAACGTGCAGAACATTAAGCGAAATCATTAAACTATATTATAAACTATATGGTAGCAGCGGATATGCCCAAAAACAATATACATGCTATTCGATGGCACCAGATATACTTAAATTATAAACTCATTTTATTATAAACATATTTTGGTGGCAGCAGACTTACCAAAAGTAGTACAAAACTATTTTGGTGGCAGCAGATTTGCCAAAAGTAAAATATATATAAAACTATTCTGGTGGCAGCGGATAAGAATTCATTATTAAAGAACAATTCATGATTATAGGCATAGTCATGCATTGTTAAATGAATTGTTACTTCTCTTGCAAGTATAAAACCGAACGCGCAGTCATAAGTCAGACGCACGAAGAATTAATTCCGTGCACGAAACCGACAAAGACAGATAGATAGCATAATACATGAGAAAGACAAGGATAGAGATATTTTATATTATACCGCATAAGAAAGAAACAGAACTTAATTAACAATGCTAAATCATATGGCTATATATAAACGTTAGTATTATTACAAAAGAATATGCATTGTTGGTTAACTCTGTATTAATTAATTATAAGACGAAAGAATATGCATTGCCATATGCACCTCAAGCAAAGCACGAAGAACTGCTAGAATATTCCTATAGTATAAGAGGCAGCATATTGCAATGTAATGACGAGACAACATTATAATGACGACAGAATTAAAAGTTAAAGCCGTGGATCAAATCTTATAATTTTTACTAATAGAGAATAAAATTCCGAATACGTACATATATAAATCTTTTCGCTAGCTTTAACGGTTCTCTCGTTATTATAAAAAGAATATAAGCGTTATAAAAGAATTAGCGAAGAATTATAAGCTGCATTAAAAGATGCATCAAGCGTCGAGCGCAAGCGATAAGCGCGAGCGGCAATTCCAAGAAGTATCAAGTTACAGTCCGCGCGTGCAAGTCTCAGGGCTAAGCCTAAGCGATGACTCGTTCGCTCTCGCATCAAAATTATATTGCAACCGTAAAGGCAGAATAATTTAATAATTAATTTATTAACTATATATATGAACATTAATGAATATTAATTAACATTTCAGAACAAATAACCTTTAACATTGCAAATCAAAAGAATCATAAACTTATTTTAATAAACTTATTCTGGTGACAGCGACGTGAATCATTAAGAGTAACTTTAATAATAATTTATAATAATTAATTCTATATAGTCTTATGCACGCATGCTCAGAAATACGTATGCATATTGCATTGGCACGTCTCTCGCTCCAGAGTAATACATATAATAATCCTCGACAGTTCTAAAGGCTTCTCGATGAGTCTAGAAGCTTCTCGAACAATATTATAATATTTAATTGTAATTATAACGACGACGGAAGTCAAAGTTAGTAAATTCAATAATTTCACTAAATAGAGCATGAAAATCTGAATACATACATATATATATTATTATAATAACTTTGACGATTCTCTCGTTGTTATAAAAATTATATAAAATACTTTATTTTAAGGCTAAGTGCGAATGAATTCTTGGAACGCACGCGCCGATTGTTTCAAGGCTAAGCGCGAGCGAAGTCTTAGATTAAGAAAGAGGGAAGATCTCTGAGCAACGCTCTCTTTCTAGTCCCCACTCAACTCAGGGGCGTTCCCACTTGACTCGAGGGCGTTCCCGCCCACTGCAACCGATGGGTATATAAGACGCGCCCACAGAGCGGAACTTCAGCTCTTGACTTCACTTCGACTACTTCACTCCAGCAGCTCAGCTCTCATAGTCACGACTCTTAACAAGTATACTTGAGCACTTAGTGCAATTAGTTAAAGTTATTAGTACGTTATTAATAGCATAGCGAGCGAACACCCAATCGAGATCAACTCTGTATTGACTAAGCCCAGCTGAATTGTACTTGCGAATAAATCATTTGGAACGAAGGGTCTTGAACTGATTACTGGCTTTCTATCACCGAGGTACATAGAGACGAACCATATTAAAATCAGAGCCCATCGACAAGATTATAACCACGTAAGTACTATTTTAATTTGCTTTATTAATTAACTACTATAACCGCGACTCTTTGCCTAGTGTCTCAGTATTACTTCATTTCATTTTCATTTTTCATTTCAATTCTATTCTCAATTCTTATTTCTCACTTTCAATTATTACTACCATTACTCTTGAATTATTACTTTGAAACCACACTGAATTACGAACTTTGTATATCGCCGTCTTCTACGCTCACTTCTTTTAACAAATCGTTTATACCATATTATTATTTTATAATAATTCTATACGAACATTATTACAAGTGAAGCTTATTTCTGACTTTATAATACAAGTGCTAAGAAGATATTTCAATTACCGACGTGCGATCATACTTAATATACCATCACTGCATACCACATTTATTTCATCGATATATTACCTTCTGATTTATACAATCTATTCTATGATACACTTTATTCTTACAGCAAACTACCTTACCATTTATTACTTATTTTCACTATAGTCGATATCTTACCGACTCTATACTTACCTTTACTACCGTCGATATTTTACCAAACCTGAATTACCTTTACTATCGTCGATATTTTACCAACCCTTTACTACAGTCGATCCATTACCTATTCTACTTACCATATACCACTTACCATTGACTTTCCCTTACCGACCTTACTTACATTCATTACCACATTTACCTTTTACCGACACTTCCTTTTACCAACAAGTCTTCCGCTTTAGATATTTAATAAATTATTTAATTATAACCTCTTATTATTTTAATAAAAGGCATATACCTGTCATAACGTACCTCTGTGCACCGCTTTCTTTTATTCATTGCATATCATTTGGTGTCGTGGAGTCTTTGACTTCCTCAGCCTCACGTAAGAGCCGAGAGAATTGTATTCCGACCACCATTTGATTTAATTCTGCTGTGAGGCTTCCACCTAAGCAATAGAAAGGTGTATATGCATTCATGATCCCATGAGGCTAGCAGAATAACTGTGCATTAACAGAGTTCTATTGCATACTGAATGACAGTGTTTAACGTTCAGATTTAATTCTTTTATTCTATAAGGAAGCATATCAAACCACTTATCCTTACCGACTTCCCTTAACTATCCTACATTACCATTTAAATTCTTTACTTCTTTTTCTCAAATCTTTAACTTTTCTCAATTACTTTTCACGGTTATTTTACTAAACAATTAAGAACCATTTTTAATTAGCAATCATAATCCTATTAACAGGTGAAGGGCAATAACTCCTTATTAATTAATAGCGACTTTGAATCATCTAACCGCAACCGTGAGTGAATCCAACTAAGAATTAATACTTCATTGACATTTATAACCTTCCGCGGCAGTAATCCACAATTTTCTATACTATTAGATGGTAGCACATAGACGCAGACAAGACTTAGTCGAGCGACCTGAGCAATCGTTGCACCAGATTCGGTTAGGAGGTATTAGACGCGACCGACGTCGTGCGAATCATACGTCAGACACTCAACTTTTAGTTTCTGCCGATCAACCAGACGCGTTACTCAACTCCCCGTTATATAATTTTATTAATTTACTAGAATCAACAGAATCAAACGACGCGCCTATACCGAATCTAATTAGCTACTCTCCTCCTCCTCCGCCTTCTCCTGAATCTATCATCATCTCGCCTGATGACGATTCCAACTCCGTATAGATAATATTTAATAACCCGCTATTAAACGAGGAACCATTTGACCCTTTCGAGATATATAACTTTGCTGAAGAAGTTGACTTAGACGATATACTAGATCCCAGTAATACCGAAACAGTTCTTATCGACGAACTCTGCTCCTATATTGATGACCCAAACGTATTTCCGCCAGAATTATATATAGAACTACAGGAGATACTAAATAATACCGAGGATCTATTACAATAAGTCATCCGTATACTTCTTTAATATTATTTTACACTTTTATATACACTGAGCCGTCCCGACGCGCGTCCATCCTACCATAATCGCGGGGCAAGGGCTGAGCGGCCGCGCCACGCGAGAGAGTACGAGAGCCAGACCGAACTTCCGGAGAGACGAATGCGATATAAACAATTAGTCTTATTATTAATTCGCGTTTATTTTTATATTTTTTTTATATATCGATTGCGGGAGCTTTGTCGAGAGGAATGCGATGACGAGAAGTGGAATAAGTAGGCTACGGCCGGGAAGCTATATCGGACCCCGGCAAAAACGGACAAACAGAGGAGACAATATTTGTCGAGGCCGTCCGAACAAGGTCGCCGTTAACGGACGACACGTGGATCCTCACGAGTACCCAGGAACGCACAGCAGTGGGGCGAGAAAGTCGCCCGGAAAAATCGGAGGAGATCTCCGAGACGCCGTCTTGCAAATCCAGTTAGAAATATACCGGACCGTTGAGAGATCGCGCTGCCCGTAGGGCAATTCGGCCTCAAAAAGGAGGCCGCCAGCAATTCCAAATAAGGTTGTCGCGAAGTCGCGATCCGGGCGCCGTAGGCCTACATACGGCCGTGCGTAAGCCGCGGGGCGGCGATATGACACGCGACGCCGTAATTGGGTCAAGGCGCGCACCCCCGTTCGCGCAGGATTGACTCGCGATATCGACCCGAAGGAATAGATCCTTCACTCTCGTACCGACGATCCAACGCGCTGGTGTGACCGCTTCCGCGCCCTTGCGAACTGGAATCCGTTGTCGGTGGTATCGAAGGCCGAGGACGAGAAAAAGAAGTAGATCGAGTCACCGCGAAAAAGAGATTCTATCGGTGAGGCTACCCGTGTAAGATTTCGTGAGTAATTAAGTTGTGAATGTCCGAGTCTCGACCGCTCTGACGCTGTCGCGAGCTAGGTTAGTGCATTTTCGGCGTTTTTGGCGTGGATTCTGCCCGTCTTACATTTCGCGATTTAGTGTTAGCGAGCGACCGACGTCAAGCGGCGAGAGCTTCGAGACTGTAGTCCGGTAATTGATCCGCGAAAATTAATCGTCTCT
>CAXASD010000116.1:0-87281 GCA_963971435.1 Lasius platythorax | reverse complement strand
AAATCAATAACGTAAATAAAGTCTTTGCGCTTTTTCGCCGACGACAATAAGTCGGTAATAAAAGGAGTGTTTCTTCTCTAAACGAAATCGCGATCAGTGTCGGCAAATTAATTGCTATTATGATGCTATTAATAAATAATTACCTTTTATAAATAATAATTAAGAGTCATATAGGGAAATTTCACTATTATTATGACAATTAATTAACTTTCGATAAATAACACATAACCGTATCACGATGATATGTAGATCTTTATCGAAGCGCATAATATTCCGCGCAATCACTGAATATTTCAAGTAAGATTCGAAGCAGCAGAGATAAAGATTATAAATTATTGTTTTATTTCCCTAACAATACTTGAAGTTAAATACATTTGTAATATACTTTTTTATATTTTACTGATCTAACTGTAATGTTTTTCGGATTGAGAATGCACAATAAAATATGAATCGCAGAATCGAGTAATTAACGTAACAAAATGACGCGTAATATACTAATCGTTTAATTAATAATTAATAAACCTTAGATTTTATTTGCGACAATATATCGAATTTAATTTTATATTTCAAATTAAATTCGATATATTGTCGCAAATAAAATCTAAGGTTTATTAATTATTAATTAAACGATTAGTATATTACGCGTCCTTTTGTTACGTTAATTACTCTATTCTGCCATTCATATTTTATTGTGCATTCTCAATCCGAAAAACATTACAGTTAGATCAGTAAAATATAAAAAAGTATATTACAAATGTATTTAACTTCAAGTATTGTTAGGGAAATAAAACAATAATTTATAATTTTTATCTCTGCTGCTTTGAATCTTACTTGAAATATTCAGTGATTGCGCGGAATACTATACGCTTCGATAAAGATCTACATATCATCGTGATACAGTTATGTGTTATTTATCGAAAGTTAATTAATTGTCATAATAATAGTGAAATTTCCCTATATGACTCTTATTTATTATTTATAAAAGGTAATTATTCATTAATCGTATCATAATAGCAATTAATTTGCCGACACTATTCACGATTGCGTTTAGAGAAGAAACACTCCTTATATTACCGACTTATTGTCGTCGGCGAAAAAGCGCAAAGACTTTATTTACGTTATTGATTTACATATTAGATACGCGCATTGTTTAGATCGAGGAAGGAGAGAAATTACTTCTATTGCCGATTAATTACCGTTGCCGGCATATGAGCGTAAACATTTTACGCTCGTTGACGATCGTGCGATTTTACGATCGTTCGTTGGATCTATTTCTATTTTAATATAACTTTACTTTAACTAAGATAAAGCCAAGTTTCCAATCAAAATTGATTCATTAAAATTTTTATAATAATATATAATTTATAATAAAATGTATTCTATAACAGAATAAAATTAATTAAACATTTATTTATTATTATTATTACACATTGTTAATTATTATTATTTATTATTAAATATTATATATATTTATAATTACACATTACTAATTTAATTGATTATACACTTGGCTTTAGATAAGATAAAGCAAAATTCAAAAACAGTTTCTACTAAATAAATTCTAAAACAAAAACGGATGAGCTATAATAAATCAGAATATCATCGACGAGCGATTTAAGAATCAGTTTTTACCATTACATGTATATTTTTAAAAATTAGCATATTTATCACAAAGTAAATTAGATAAAATTTATTAATTGACAAAATTGCTTTCTATATTTTTTCTTATTTAATTTGTTTTAACTTAATCTTGGAAAAGATCCATATTAAAAGTATTTATCAAAAGTTATTTTACATAATTTATTCTAGCTCATCCATTATAAAAGGCAACGGACCTATCTACAATTTACTATCTACATCTACATTTTACTATCTACATCTACAATCTACTACAAATCCGTTGCCTCAAAATTAAAAAAGTTTGTAACTCACCGACACTGATGCGCAACAGCGGAGTTGTTGATATTGAATAAGCTGCGTTGTCTGTAACATACAAATATAAAATCCAAATTATAGCAGTGCTAAAAATAATTAATATTTCAAGAAATTGATTTTATTGTACTCGCCGAATTTTATATTCGATGCATACAATAATAAAAAAATATCTAAATATGGAATAATTTTATAAATTCTCTTTAATATATAGAATACTTAATTTTATAAATTCTAAAAGAACAATTTTTAAATAAAAAGGAAATTTTTATAAGATTTATATATAAGTTTCTCTTTCTCTCTGAGTCTCTTTTGTTTAAATCGTTCAAAAAAATGAACCTAATTAATGCGTGTATATACGCGACTTATAATAATTAATATACAAATAACGATACTCACCCTAGAGCTGCTCCGCCGGTGCCCGATGCCTCTCCTAGGCCTCCTCCTCCTCTCAGATTGACAGGGTTGTTAAAGTCCGTTAATTAACACACGCGACACTCGCTTTAAAAGACAATTCCGCACTTGTACGCGCGATACTTTTAACGGCACTCCCGCACTCCCGCACTAAAGATGTGCCCGTGAAAAGATTTATCGTCACTTCGATTGTTACTTGATTAAACAAATATATTACGCGAAATCGCGAGATCGCGATTGCGTTTAAAGAAGAATTATGTCGGAGCGTGTCGCGTCACTACCTTTCTGATCGAGTGTCACCGCGCGAATAACATCAAATCGAAGTATGTCAACAATAATAAACTATACACCGTGAAGGCCATATACCTTCGAATGACAACAAATTGTTGTCGCCTGGAAATATTTAACACACACACACACATTTTATAATAAAAATTTACGTTGAATATTTTATATCGCGTATCTAATATTTTATATCGCGTATCTAATATGTAAATCAATAACGTAAATGAAGTCTTTGCGCTTTTTCGCCGATGACAATAAGTCGGTAATAAAAGGAGTGTTTCTTCTCTAAACGCAATCGCGATCAGTGTCGGCAAATTAATTGCTATTATGATGCGATTAATGAATAATTACGTTTTATAAATAATAATTAAGAGTCATATAAAGAAATTTCACTATTATTATGACAATTAATTAACTTTCGATAAATAACACATAACTGTATCACGATGATATGTAGATCGTTATCGAAGCGCATAGTATTCCGCGCAATCACTGAATATTTCAAATAAAATTCGAAGCAGCAGAGATAAAAATTATAAATTATTGTTTTATTTCCCTAACAATACTTGAAGTTAAATACATTTGTAATATACTTTTTTATATTTTACTGATCTAACTGTAATGTTTTTCGGATTGAGAATGCACAATAATGAATTATGCACAAATATGAATCGCAGAATCGAGTAATTAACGTAACAAGAGGACGCGTAATATACTAATCGTTTAATTAATAATTAATAAACCTTAGATTTTATTTGCGACAATATATCGAATTTAATTTTATATTTCAAATTAAATTCGATATATTGTCGCAAATAAAATTTAAGGTTTATTAATTATTAATTAAACGATTAGTATATTACGCGTCCTTTTGTTACGTTAATTACTCGATTCTGCCATTCATATTTTATTGTGCATTCTCAATCCGAAAAACATTACAGTTAGATCAGTAAAATATAAAAAAGTATATTACAAATGTATTTAACTTCAAGTATTGTTAGGGAAATAAAACAATAATTTATAATTTTTATCTCTGCTGCTTCGAATCTTACTTGAAATATTCAGTGATTGCGCGGAATACTATGCGCTTCGATAACGATCTACATATCATCGTGATACAGTTATGTGTTATTTATCGAAAAAATTTAATTAATTGTCATAATAATAGTGAAATGTCTTTATATGACTCTTATTTATTATTTATAAAACGTAATTATTCATTAATCGCATCATAATAGCAATTAATTTGCCGACACTGATCGGGATTGCGTTTAGAGAAGAAACACTCCTTTTATCACCGACTTATTGTCGTCGGCGAAAAAGCGCAAAGACTTCATTTACGTTATTGATTTACATATTAGATACGCGATATAAAATATTAGATACGCGATATAAAATATTCAACGTAAATTTCTATTATAAAATGTGTGTGTGTGTTAAATATTTCCAGGCCTAAGTTATATTAAAATAGAAGACGTCCAACAAACGATTGTAAAATCGCACGATCGTTAACGAGCGTAAAATGTTTACGTTCATATGCCGGCAATGTAATTAATCGGCAATAGAAAGAGTTTCTCTCTTTCCTCGATCTAAACCATGCGCGTATCTAATATGTAAATCAATAACGTAAATAAAGTCTTTGCGCTTTTTCGCCGACGACAATAAGTCGGTAATAAAAGGAGTGTTTCTTCTCTAAACGAAATCGCGATCAGTGTCGGCAAATTAATTGCTATTATGATGCTATTAATAAATAATTACCTTTTATAAATAATAATTAAGAGTCATATAGGGAAATTTCACTATTATTATGACAATTAATTAACTTTCGATAAATAACACATAACCGTATCACGATGATATGTAGATCTTTATCGAAGCGCATAATATTCCGCGCAATCACTGAATATTTCAAGTAAGATTCGAAGCAGCAGAGATAAAGATTATAAATTATTGTTTTATTTCCCTAACAATACTTGAAGTTAAATACATTTGTAATATACTTTTTTATATTTTACTGATCTAACTGTAATGTTTTTCGGATTGAGAATGCACAATAAAATATGAATCGCAGAATCGAGTAATTAACGTAACAAAATGACGCGTAATATACTAATCGTTTAATTAATAATTAATAAACCTTAGATTTTATTTGCGACAATATATCGAATTTAATTTTATATTTCAAATTAAATTCGATATATTGTCGCAAATAAAATCTAAGGTTTATTAATTATTAATTAAACGATTAGTATATTACGCGTCCTTTTGTTACGTTAATTACTCTATTCTGCCATTCATATTTTATTGTGCATTCTCAATCCGAAAAACATTACAGTTAGATCAGTAAAATATAAAAAAGTATATTACAAATGTATTTAACTTCAAGTATTGTTAGGGAAATAAAACAATAATTTATAATTTTTATCTCTGCTGCTTTGAATCTTACTTGAAATATTCAGTGATTGCGCGGAATACTATACGCTTCGATAAAGATCTACATATCATCGTGATACAGTTATGTGTTATTTATCGAAAGTTAATTAATTGTCATAATAATAGTGAAATTTCCCTATATGACTCTTATTTATTATTTATAAAAGGTAATTATTCATTAATCGTATCATAATAGCAATTAATTTGCCGACACTATTCACGATTGCGTTTAGAGAAGAAACACTCCTTATATTACCGACTTATTGTCGTCGGCGAAAAAGCGCAAAGACTTTATTTACGTTATTGATTTACATATTAGATACGCGCATTGTTTAGATCGAGGAAGGAGAGAAATTACTTCTATTGCCGATTAATTACCGTTGCCGGCATATGAGCGTAAACATTTTACGCTCGTTGACGATCGTGCGATTTTACGATCGTTCGTTGGATCTATTTCTATTTTAATATAACTTTACTTTAACTAAGATAAAGCCAAGTTTCCAATCAAAATTGATTCATTAAAATTTTTATAATAATATATAATTTATAATAAAATGTATTCTATAACAGAATAAAATTAATTAAACATTTATTTATTATTATTATTACACATTGTTAATTATTATTATTTATTATTAAATATTATATATATTTATAATTACACATTACTAATTTAATTGATTATACACTTGGCTTTAGATAAGATAAAGCAAAGTTTAAAAACAGTTTCTACTATACAAATTCTAAAACAAAAACGGATGGGCTATAATAAATCAGAATATCATCGACGAGCGATTTAAGAATCAGTTATTACCATTAGATGTATTTTTTTTTAAATTAGCATATTTATCACAAAGTAAATTAGATAAAATTTATTAATTGACAAAATTGCTTTCTATATTTTTTCTTATTTAATTTGTTTTAACTTAATCTTGGAAAAGATCCATATTAAAAGTATTTATCAAAAGTTATTTTACATAATTTATTCTAGCTCATCCATTATAAAGGGCAACGGACCTATCTACAATTTACTATCTACATCTACAATCTACTACAAATCCGTTGCCTCAAAATTAAAAAAGTTTGTCACTCACCGACACTGATGCGCAACAGCGGAGTTGTTGATATTGAAGCTACGTTGTCTGTAACATACAAATATAAAATTCAAATTATAGCAGTGCTAAAAATAATTAATATTTCAAGAAATTGATTTTATTGTACTCGCCGAATTTTATATTCGATGCATACAATAATAAAAAAATATCTAAATATGGAATAATTTTATAAATTCTCTTTAATATATAGAATACTTAATTTTGTAAATTCTAAAACAACAATTTGTAAATAAAAAGAAAATTTTTATAAGATTTATATATAAGTTTCTCTTTATCTCTGAGTCTCTTTTGTTTTAATCGTTCAAAAAAATTAACCGAATTAATGCGTGTATATACGCGACTTATAATAATTAATGTACAAATAACGATTCTCACCTTAGGGCTGCTCCGCCGGTGCCCGATGCCTCTCTCAGGCCTCCTCCACCTCTCAGATTTGCAGGGTTGTTAAAGTCCATTGATTAACACACGCGACACTCGCTTTAAAAGGCAATCCCGCACTTGTACGCGCGATACTTTTAACGGCACTCCCGCACTCCCGTGTATTACCGTAATTTCCCGAAATGACTTTTCTTTATTATTTAGAACAGTTAATTATTCTGTAATCACATTATAAAAGCAAAAAAATTTGCCGACATTGATCGCGATTTCGTTTAGAACAGAAATATGTCGGAGCGTTTCGCACCACTACTTTACTGTTCGGGTGTCAACGCGCTACTGATAACAAATCGAAGCATGTCAACAATAATGCGCTAGACTACGTCAAGGCCACATACCATATATTATTTATTATTCGATGCTGAAATATTTTACGCAATATGATACATATATACTATGTATATATATATATATATATATATATATATATTTATATATACTATATACGCACTATGATACATATATACTACGATTATATATATATATAGTGTGTATATATATAGTATATATATATATATACTATATATATATATATATTTATTACTATATATATATATATATATAGTAATAATATATTTAATTATTACTATATATATATATATATATATACTATATATATATACTATATATATGTATATATAGTATATATACATATATATAGTATATATATATATATATATATATATATATACTATGATTCATATGTATACATATGAAATATTAAATTTTACAAGCATTTCATAGTTTAAATTAATTATTTATTAAATGATTGATGATATATATATATATATATATATATATATATATAAAATTCTATATTTACGCATTTATATAATTCTTTTATTAAATGTTTGAAGTTGAAGTTTCAATTGTAGGAAAAACTTTTTGGACTGGCGTAGACTTTTGCGTAGGATTACAAAGAAAATATACGAGAACAGATAAACGATGCTTCGATGTTAATCAACAATTAAATCACGAATCAAGATAAATCGCGATTTAAAATTCGCGAGAAACGCGAACAAATAAATCGACAATCACCGTATACACTCGATATATACGCGTAATTCTTGAAACAATCGGGATAAAGAGCCATATGAGATGTGCCAATGAATAACAGATCGTAAATATATGTAGTCGGGTAATCAAAGTGAAACGAATTATTTAATTCGACCGTAACGGAATAAATAACGAAAATTGGACATAAAGTACATGATTATAATTAAAATACAATTTTAATAACAGTAAAATTTATAAATTGACGATTTTATCAGTATCAAATAAATATATACGATTTATTCAAATATCCAATAATGCGGATAATTTAATAATGTGTGTGACAGCATTAAAATTTCGACTTAATATGTAACTTATAATACACATATATAATTTTTAATTTTCAAATTAAAATATAACGTGAAGAAAATGTAATGAATAACAGAATAATATTTCTCATAATTTATAAATTATAAATACAAATAAAATGCAGTTTTATATAAATTATAATTTTACTACATTTATAATTAAAATATATGATATATAGTTAATTAAAATAATGGCTCTGTTATACTTACATATCAGGAGTTGTGGAATAGGCAAGTGAGAGCCGGACGCAAGTTCTAAAGCGCTAAGACTTCGCTGGTAATCTTCTTTAGATAAATTTGAAAGTTGTGGTCCTTTCTTAGGACCATCTTCGACATGATGTTTACAGAATGGTGTACAAAAGAAAACTGACGGATTGTGAAATCAATATCAATCATAAAGGAGCGAGATAAGATGAGCCGATGAATAACAGATCGTAAATATATGTAGTCGGTTAATCAAAGTGTAATAAATTATTTAATTAGATAGTAACAAAATAAATAACGAAAATAAGACATAAAGTATATGATTATAATTAAAATGCAATTTTAATAACAGTAGAATTTATAAATTGACGAATTTATCAGTATCAAATAAATATATACGATTTATTCAAATATCCAATAATGCGAATAATTTTATAATGTGTGTGACAGCATTAAAACTTCGACCTAATATGTAAATTATAATACACATATGTAATTTTCATTTTAAAATTAAAATATAACGTGAAGAATATGTAATGAACAACTGAAGAATATTTCTTATAATTTATAAATTATAAATTCTATTAAAATACAATTTTATATAAATTATAATTGTACATTTATAATTAAAATATAAGATATATAGAAAATTAAAATAAAGGCTCTGTTATACTTACATATCAGGAGATGTGGAATAAGCAATGAGAGTCGGGCGCAAGGTCTAAAGCACTAAGACTTCGCCTCTAATCTTCTTTAAATAAATCTGAAAGTTGTGGTCCTTTCTTAGGACCATCTTCGACATGATGCTTACAGAATGGTGTACAAAAGAATACTAATGGATTGTGAAATCAAGATAAATTATAAAGGAGCGAGATAAGATGTGCCGATGAATAACAGATCGTTAATATATGTAGTCGGGAAATCAAAGTGAAATAAATTATTTAATTATATCGTATCGGAATAAATAACGAAAATGGGGCATAAAGTATATAATTATAATTAAAATATAATTTTAATAACAGTAGAATTAATAAATTGACGATTTTATCAGTATCAAATAAATATATACGATTTATTCAAATATCCAATAATGCGAATAATTTTATAATGTGTGTGACAGCATTAAAACTTCGACCTAATATGTAAATTATAATACACATATGTAATTTTCATTTTAAAATTAAAATATAACGTAAAGAATATGTAATGAACAACTGAAGAATATTTTTTAAAGTTTATAAATTATAAATACTATTAAAATACAATTTTATATAAATTATAATTTTACTACATTTATAATTAAAATATAAGATATATAGAAAATAAAAATAAAAGCTCTGTTATACTTACACATCAGATGTGGAATAGGCAATAAGAGTCGGGCGCAAGGTCTAAAGCACTAAGACTTCGCTGGTAATCTTCTTTAAATAAGTTTGAGAGTTGTGGTCCTTTCTTAGGACCATCTTCGACATGATGCTTACAGAATGGTGTACAAAAGAATACTGACGGATTGTGAAATCAAAATAAATAATAAAGGAGCGAGATAAAATGAGGCGATGAATAACAGATAGTTAATATATGTAGTCGGTTAATCAAAGTGAAATAAATTATTTAATTAGATAGTAACGAAATAAATAACGAAAATAAGACATAAAGTATATGATTATAATTAAAATGCAATTTTAATGACAGTAGAATTTATAAATTGACGAATTTATCAGTATCAAATAAATATATACGATTTATTCAAATATCCAATAATGCGGATATTTTTATAATGACAGCATTAAAACTTTAACCTAATATGTAACTTATAATAATCATATATAATTTTAATTTTTAAAATAAAATATAACGTGTACAATATTTAATGAGCAACAAAAATTATTTCTTATAATTTATAAATTATAAATACAATTAAAATGCCATTTTATATAAATTATAATTTTACTACATTTATAATTAAAATATATGATATATAGTAAATTAAAATAAAGGCTCTGTTATACTTACATATCAGAAGATGTGGAATAGGCAAGTGAGAGCCGGGCGCAAGGTCTAGAGCGCTAAGACTTCGCTGGTAATTTTCTTTAAATAAATTTGAAAGTTGTGGTCCTTTCTTAGGACCATCTTCGACATGATGCTTACAGAATGGTGTACAAAAAAATACTGACGGATTGTGAAATCAAAATAAATAATAAGGGAGCGAGATAAGATGAGCCGATGAATAACAGATCGTTAATATATGTAGTCGGGTAATCAAAGTGAAATGAATATTTTAATTAGATCGTAACGGAATAAATAACGAAAATGGGACATAAAGTATATGATTATAATTAAAATATAATTTCAATAACAGTAGAATTAATAAATTGACGATTTTATCAGTATCAAATAAATATATACGATTTATTCAAATATCCAATAATGCGAATTATTTCATAATGTGTGTGACAACATTAAAACTTCGACCTAATATGTAAATTATAATACACATATGTAATTTTCATTTTAAAATTAAAATATAACGTTAAGAATATCTAATGAACAACTGAAGAGTATTTCTCATATTTTATAAATTATAAATAATATTAAAATACAATTTTATATAAATTATAATTTTACTACATTTATAATTAAAATATATGATATATAGTAAATTAAAATAAAGGCTCTGTTATACTTACATATCAAGAGATGTGGAATAGGCAAGTGAGAGTCGGGCGCAAAATGTAAAGCGCTAAGACTTCGCTGATAATCGTATTTAAATAAATTTGAAAGTTGTGGTCCTTTCTTAGCACCATCTTCGACATGATGCTTACAGAAAGGTGTACAAAAGAATACTGACGGATTGTGAAATCAAAATAAATAATAAAGGAGCGAGGTAAGATGAGCCGATGTGTAACAGATCGTTAATATATGTAGTCGGGTAATCAAAGTGAAATAAATTATTTAATTAGATCGTAACGTAATAAATAACGAAAATGGGACATAAAGTATATGATTATAATTAAAATATTATTTTAATAACAGTAGAATTAATAAATTGACGATTTTATCAGTATGAAATAAATATATACGATTTATTCCAATATCCAATAATGCGAATAATTTTATAATGTGTGTGACAACATTAAAACTTCGACCTAATATGTAAATTATAACACACATATGTAATTTTCATTTTAAAATTAAAATATAACGTGAAGAATATCTAATGAACAACTGAAGAGTATTTCTTATATTTTATAAATTATAAATACTATTAAAATACAATTTTATATAAATTATAATTTTACTACATTTATAATTAAAATGTATGATATATAGAAAATTTAAATAAAGGTTCTGTTATACTTACATATCAAGAGATGTGGAATAGGCAAGTGAGAGTCGGGCGCAAGGTCTAAAGCGCTAAAACTTCGCTGATAATCTTATCTAAATAAATTTGAAAGTTGTTGTCCTTTCTTAGGACCATCTTCGACATGATGCTTACAGAAAGATGTACAAAAAAATACTGACGGATAGTGAAATCAAAATAAATAATAAAGGAGCGAGGTAAGATGAGCCGATGTGTAAAAGATCGTTAATATATGTAGTCGGGTAATCAAAGTAAAATAAATTATTTAATTAGATCGTAACGTAATAAATAACAAATGTGGGACATAAAGTATATGATTATAATTAAAATATAATTTCAATAACAGTAGAATTAATAAATTGACGATTTTATCAGTATGAAATAAATATATACGATTTATTCCAATATCCAATAATGCGAATAATTTTATAATGTGTGTGACAACATTAAAACCTCGACCTAATATGTAAATTATAACACACATATGTAATTTTCATTTTAAAATTAAAATATAACGTGAAGAATATCTAATGAACAACTGAAGAGTATTTCTTATATTTTATAAATTATAAATACTATTAAAATACAATTTTATATAAATTATAATTTTACTACATTTATAATTAAAATGTATGATATATAGTAAATTTAAATAAAGGTTCTGTTATACTTACATATCAAGAGATGTGGAATAGGCAAGTGAGAGCCGGGCGCAAGGTCTAAAGCGCTAAAACTTCGCTGATAATCTTATCTAAATAAATTTGAAAGTTGTTGTCCTTTCTTAGGACCATCTTCGACATGATGCTTACAGAAAAATGTACAAAAAAATACTGACGGATAGTGAAATCAAAATAAATAATAAAGGAGCGAGGTAAGATGAGCCGATGTGTAAAAGATCGTTAATATATGTAGTCGGGTAATCAAAGTAAAATAAATTATTTAATTAGATCGTAACGTAATAAATAACAAAAATGGGACATAAAGTATATGATTATAATTAAAATATTATTTTAATAACAGTAGAATTAATAAATTGACGATTTTATCAGTATGAAATAAATATATACGATTTTTTCAAATATCCAATAAAGCGAATAATTTTATAATGTGTGTGACAACATTAAAACTTCGACCTAATATGTAAATTATAATACACATATGTAATTTTCATTGTAAAATTAAAATATAACGTGAAGAATATCTAATGAACAACTGAAGAGTATTTCTCATATTTTATAAATTATAAATAATATTAAAATACAATTTTATATAAATTATAATTTTACTACATTTATAATTAAAATATATGATATATAGTAAATTAAAATAAAGGCTCTGTTATACTTACATATCAAGAGATGTGGAATAGGCAAGTGAGAGTCGGGCGCAAAATGTAAAGCGCTAAGACTTCGCTGATAATCGTATTTAAATAAATTTGAAAGTTGTGGTCCTTTCTTAGCACCATCTTCGACATGATGCTTACAGAAAGGTGTACAAAAGAATACTGACGGATTGTGAAATCAAAATAAATAATAAAGGAGCGAGGTAAGATGAGCCGATGTGTAAAAGATCGTTAATATATGTAGTCGGGTAATCAAAGTAAAATAAATTATTTAATTAGATTGTAACGTAATAAATAACCAAAATGAGACATAAAGTATATGATTATAATTAAAATATAATTTCAATAACAGTAGAATTAATAAATTGACGATTTTATCAGTATGAAATAAATATATACGATTTATTCAAATATCCAATAATGCGAATTATTTCATCATGTGTGTGACAACATTAAAACTTCGACCTAATATGTAAATTATAATACACATATGTAATTTTCATTGTAAAATTAAAATATAACGTGAAGAATATCTAATGAACAACTGAAGAGTAATTCTCATATTTTATAAATTATAAATAATATTAAAATACAATTTTATATAAATTATAATTTTACTACATTTATAATTAAAATATATGATATATAGTAAATTAAAATAAAGGCTCTGTTATACTTACATATCAGAAGATGTGGAATAGGCAAGTGAGAGCCGGGCGCAAGGTCTAGAGCGCTAAGACTTCGCTGGTAATTTTCTTTAAATAAATTTGAAAGTTGTGGTCCTTTCTTAGGACCATCTTCGACATGATGCTTACAGAATGGTGTACAAAAAAATACTGACGGATTGTGAAATCAAAATAAATAATAAGGGAGCGAGATAAGATGAGCCGATGAATAACAGATCGTTAATATATGTAGTCGGGTAATCAAAGTGAAATGAATATTTTAATTAGATCGTAACGGAATAAATAACGAAAATGAAACATAAAGTATATGATTATAATTAAAATATAATTTCAATAACAGTAGAATTAATAAATTGACGATTTTATCAGTATCAAATAAATATATACGATTTATTCAAATATCCAATAATGCGAATTATTTCATAATGTGTGTGACAACATTAAAACTTCGACCTAATATGTAAATTATAATACACATATGTAATTTTCATTTTAAAATTAAAATATAACGTTAAGAATATCTAATGAACAACTGAAGAGTATTTCTCATATTTTATAAATTATAAATAATATTAAAATACAATTTTATATAAATTATAATTTTACTACATTTATAATTAAAATATATGATATATAGTAAATTAAAATAAAGGCTCTGTTATACTTACATATCAAGAGATGTGGAATAGGCAAGTGAGAGTCGGGCGCAAAATGTAAAGCGCTAAGACTTCGCTGATAATCGTATTTAAATAAATTTGAAAGTTGTGGTCCTTTCTTAGCACCATCTTCGACATGATGCTTACAGAAAGGTGTACAAAAGAATACTGACGGATTGTGAAATCAAAATAAATAATAAAGGAGCGAGGTAAGATGAGCCGATGTGTAACAGATCGTTAATATATGTAGTCGGGTAATCAAAGTGAAATAAATTATTTAATTAGATCGTAACGTAATAAATCACGAAAATGGGACATAAAGTATATGATTATAATTAAAATATTATTTTAATAACAGTAGAATTAATAAATTGACGATTTTATCAGTATGAAATAAATATATACGATTTATTCCAATATCCAATAATGCGAATAATTTTATAATGTGTGTGACAACATTAAAACTTCGACCTAATATGTAAATTATAACACACATATGTAATTTTCATTTTAAAATTAAAATATAACGTGAAGAATATCTAATGAACAACTGAAGAGTATTTCTTATATTTTATAAATTATAAATACTATTAAAATACAATTTTATATAAATTATAATTTTACTACATTTATAATTAAAATGTATGATATATAGTAAATTTAAATAAAGGTTCTGTTATACTTACATATCAAGAGATGTGGAATAGGCAAGTGAGAGTCGGGCGCAAGGTCTAAAGCGCTAAAACTTCGCTGATAATCTTATCTAAATAAATTTGAAAGTTGTTGTCCTTTCTTAGGACCATCTTCGACATGATGCTTACAGAAAGATGTACAAAAAAATACTGACGGATAGTGAAATCAAAATAAATAATAAAGGAGCGAGGTAAGATGAGCCGATGTGTAAAAGATCGTTAATATATGTAGTCGGGTAATCAAAGTAAAATAAATTATTTAATTAGATCGTAACGTAATAAATAACAAAAATGGGACATAAAGTATATGATTATAATTAAAATATAATTTCAATAACAGTAGAATTAATAAATTGACGATTTTATCAGTATGAAATAAATATATACAATTTATTCCAATATCCAATAATGCGAATAATTTTATAATGTGTGTGACAAATTAAAACCTCGACCTAATATGTAAATTATAACACACATATGTAATTTTCATTTTAAAATTAAAATATAACGTGAAGAATATCTAATGAACAACTGAAGAGTATTTCTTATATTTTATAAATTATAAATACTATTAAAATACAATTTTATATAAATTATAATTTTACTACATTTATAATTAAAATGTATGATATATAGTAAATTTAAATAAAGGTTCTGTTATACTTACATATCAAGAGATGTGGAATAGGCAAGTGAGAGCCGGGCGCAAGGTCTAAAGCGCTAAAACTTCGCTGATAATCTTATCTAAATAAATTTGAAAGTTGTTGTCCTTTCTTAGGACCATCTTCGACATGATGCTTACAGAAAGATGTACAAAAAAATACTGACGGATAGTGAAATCAAAATAAATAATAAAGGAGCGAGGTAAGATGAGCCGATGTGTAAAAGATCGTTAATATATGTAGTCGGGTAATCAAAGTAAAATAAATTATTTAATTAGATCGTAACGTAATAAATAACAAAAATGGGACATAAAGTATATGATTATAATTAAAATATAATTTCAATAACAGTAGAATTAATAAATTGACGATTTTATCAGTATGAAATAAATATATACGATTTATTCCAATATCCAATAATGCGAATAATTTTATAATGTGTGTGACAACATTAAAACCTCGACCTAATATGTAAATTATAACACACATATGTAATTTTCATTTTAAAATTAAAATATAACGTGAAGAATATCTAATGAACAACTGAAGAGTATTTCTTATATTTTATAAATTATAAATACTATTAAAATTCAATTTTATATAAATTATAATTTTACTACATTTATAATTAAAATGTATGATATATAGTAAATTTAAATAAAGGTTCTGTTATACTTACATATCAAGAGATGTGGAATAGGCAAGTGAGAGTCGGGCGCAAGGTCTAAAGCGCTTAGACTTCGCTGATAATCTTATTTAAATAAATTTGAAAGTTGTTGTCCTTTCTTAGGACCATCTTCGACATGATGCTTACAGAAAGGTGTACAAAAGAATACTGACGGATAGTGAAATCAAAATAAATAATAAAGGAGCGAGGTAAGATGAGCCGATGTGTAAAAGATCGTTAATATATGTAGTCGGGTAATCAAAGTAAAATAAATTATTTAATTAGATCGTAACGTAATAAATAAAAAAATAGGACATAAAGTATATGATTATAATTAAAATATAATTTCAATAACAGTAGAATTAATAAATTGACGATTTTATCAGTATGAAATAAATATATACGATTTATTCAAATATCCAATAATGCGAATAATTTTATAATGTGTGTGACAACATTAAAACTTCGACCTAATATGTAAATTATAACACACATATATAATTTTCATTTTAAAATTAAAATATAACGTGAAGAATATCTAATGAACAACTGAAGAGTACTTCTTATATTTTATAAATTATAAATACTATTAAAATACAATTTTATATAAATTATAATTTTACTACATTTATAATTAAAATGTATGATATATAGTAAATTTAAATAAAGGTTCTGTTATACTTACATATCAAGAGATGTGGAATAGGCAAGTGAGAGCCGGGCGCAAGGTCTAAAGCGCTAAAACTTCGCTGATAATCTTATCTAAATAAATTTGAAAGTTGTTGTCCTTTCTTAGGACCATCTTCGACATGATGCTTACAGAAAGATGTACAAAAAAATACTGACGGATAGTGAAATCAAAATAAATAATAAAGGAGCGAGGTAAGATGAGCCGATGTGTAAAAGATCGTTAATATATGTAGTCGGGTAATCAAAGTAAAATAAATTATTTAATTAGATCGTAACGTAATAAATAACAAAAATGGGACATAAAGTATATGATTATAATTAAAATATAATTTCAATAACAGTAGAATTAATAAATTGACGATTTTATCAGTATGAAATAAATATATACGATTTATTCCAATATCCAATAATGCGAATAATTTTATAATGTGTGTGACAACATTAAAACCTCGACCTAATATGTAAATTATAACACACATATGTAATTTTCATTTTAAAATTAAAATATAACGTGAAGAATATCTAATGAACAACTGAAGAGTATTTCTTATATTTTATAAATTATAAATACTATTAAAATTCAATTTTATATAAATTATAATTTTACTACATTTATAATTAAAATGTATGATATATAGTAAATTTAAATAAAGGTTCTGTTATACTTACATATCAAGAGATGTGGAATAGGCAAGTGAGAGTCGGGCGCAAGGTCTAAAGCGCTTAGACTTCGCTGATAATCTTATTTAAATAAATTTGAAAGTTGTTGTCCTTTCTTAGGACCATCTTCGACATGATGCTTACAGAAAGGTGTACAAAAGAATACTGACGGATAGTGAAATCAAAATAAATAATAAAGGAGCGAGGTAAGATGAGCCGATGTGTAAAAGATCGTTAATATATGTAGTCGGGTAATCAAAGTAAAATAAATTATTTAATTAGATCGTAACGTAATAAATAAAAAAATAGGACATAAAGTATATGATTATAATTAAAATATAATTTCAATAACAGTAGAATTAATAAATTGACGATTTTATCAGTATGAAATAAATATATACGATTTATTCAAATATCCAATAATGCGAATAATTTTATAATGTGTGTGACAACATTAAAACTTCGACCTAATATGTAAATTATAACACACATATATAATTTTCATTTTAAAATTAAAATATAACGTGAAGAATATCTAATGAACAACTGAAGAGTACTTCTTATATTTTATAAATTATAAATACTATTAAAATACAATTTTATATAAATTATAATTTTACTACATTTATAATTAAAATGTATGATATATAGTAAATTTAAATAAAGGTTCTGTTATACTTACATATTAAGAGATGTGGAATAGGCAAGTGAGAGTCGGGCGCAAGGTCTAAAGCGCTAAGACTTCGCTGATAATCTTATTTAAATAAATTTGAAAGTTGTTGTCCTTTCTTAGGACCATCTTCGACATGATGCTTACAGAAAGGTGTACAAAAGAATACTGACGGATTGTGAAATCAAAATAAATACTAAAGGAGCGAGGTAAGATGAGCCGATGAATAACAGATCGTTAATATATGTAGTCGGGTAATCAAAGTGAAATAAATTATTTAATTAGATCGTAACGTAATAAATAACGAAAATGGGACATAAAGTATATGATTATAATTAAAATACAATTATAATTACAGTAGCATCATAGAGAAGCCTGATAGCGGCCAGGCCGGCGATTTTCGTGAGACGCTTTTACTAGGCCGTAGAGCAGCGCCATATATCCACTTTTAGGAATCGGAATCATTGATCCACAATTACTTTCAAAACTGTCGGTCATTTGTTTCATGTCCGTGCTAATATACAATTACATCCTCTTTTTGATATTGTCGGTCATTTAGTGGTATATGTCCGTGCTACATTCATATAATTGTGGATCAAAAATATATACATATATCGAAACTTCATGAACTTATTAATATGTTTCATTAAATGCGTGTAACGTTTTGGCATTCTTGTATATAATACGATATAAATACAGCGATATAAATTATTACTTAAATATTTTTACGTATATCTTCATGTGCAATGAAATAAATTATTTCTTAAATCAATTTTTCTTAATAAGTCTTAATTGAATATAATGTAGAAAATATCTGCAATAAATTACTTTTTTTTTTTTATTCTTAGAACAAATGTTTCAAGCATTTAAGCAATCATGCATTTTAATCATATTATGATTTAAATTTATAGCTTTTTATATTAATTTTTATATATAAATTTATTTTTTACATATTATTAATTTAATTAATTTTTTATTTATAAATTCGATTGGATGCGAAGTCTTTTGAAAATAAACATATGTATAATTGGTGCGCTCCGCTTGACGTTATATTTTCGCTTCGAAGACTAATTGTAAGATTCTTCACCTTATCTAGTAATGATAAAAAACAGAACGCAATTAAGTAACTAATAAAAAATTACGTCAGTATTTATATAATCTGTATCATTAAGAGAAGTTAGTAATTATATTTAACAACAGTTCCAAAACATTTTTAATTCTTATTTCTAATATTTTTAAGCGTATGTATGTACTAAATAATTATATATATATATATATATATGTGTGTGTATTTTTAAACATATATAACTTAATACTTAAAAACATTTATAAATTTTCCATCTTGTACACGATTTGTGTTTAAGAATAGTTACATGACCGGTTTGTCGAAAAAATAAAATATTATGCTATAAGAGAATCATTTTAATATTTCATCTTTTTAACTTATACTTTATAAAACAGAGTAACAGTAAATCTTGATATAAAAACTTGACGAAATGCTAATTTTGACATCGTCTTCTTTAAAAGCAAATTGTTACATACTTAAAAAAGAGGTATTTTCATTTGTATCATAATAATCACGTACATTAAAATCGTCGCACAAAGCTGAAAGAAAACGTATTAATTAAGTCATGCTGCATGTAAAAATAACAATTTATTGAAATGTACAATAAATTAGAAATTAGAAATTGAACAAGGAGACAAGGCATGTGATGAAAAGATATTAATACAAGAATTTTGATAAAAACAACATTAAATTTATTTGTAGAATTACAATTTATGATTTAATAATATGTTTTAATACATGATATAAAAAAAAGTAGTGGAAGAGAAAATTTACATAAAAGTAAACCTTTCGAAGAAAGCCATTGCCAAAATAAAAAAGACCCATTCCAGTAAACTCTAACGGATGTTGTATCGCTTACAAAATAAACTGATAAATCTGTAGATAAATAACTGTTGTTATAATTTCATCTTATTTATTTTATTTACTTTTTTGTTATTAAAACATTGCTTACCTTTTGGTAAAGATCAGCATATCGAATAATATTTGTCAATTGATGAAATATTTTATCAATTTTTTAGCTTAAAATTTCGAGTTTAATATTATGGATTATACATTTAATTCTGAATTTTAATATCTACTTTATCGAGAATTGCGTAGTTTTACCTTAACTGTGACACATTCGCAAATATAATTTATCACGTAAAGCCTCACTATAAATATCAAAATCTGGCAGCTTATACCAAACCAGACATATAATGGTAATATTATTCGTCGTATTAGGAATATATTGAAACCAAAACACATAATTGTTTGTAATATAAGACGCCATTTCAAAAGTCATTTGCGTTCCGAATATTAAGTTCACATCGCGAGCAATGCGACATAATTCTAAATAATGATGCCTGTCAAGAAACTTTATTATACAAATGCGTAAAAATTGTTTTCATGTGTTATAAAAACTTATAAAAAATTAATTTTTCTTACTTATTGATTATTTTTAATTATGTAGAATATATATTTTATTATTAACACTAGATCGACCAAATATAGCTTATAAGCCATGTACCAAAATATAGCGTATTTTGACTTATATTAACATCCACAATATACGTTTGTAATTATTAGTGTAGATGACATGTCGATGAAGGGCGACCACAGGTTTTTTGCATTTCGGCACATGCTTTTGTTCAATAGATATCGCATATGCTTGTTTACTTTGTCAAATCTAGTATCAATCTATAGGTACATATATATCCATCTGTATTATAATCACCAAAAGAGCCGCAACTGACACATAGAACTGAAACATATGCTCTTATTTTACATCACAAAACCAGTTATAAAACCACTTATAAAATAGCAGAAAATGAACAGAAGATTTTGTATATGTAAAATAATGATGAAAAACAGAACGCAATTAAGTAACTAATAAAAAATTACGTCAGTATTTATATAATCTGTATTATTAAGAAAAGTTAGTAACATATTTTTAGTTTTTTATTTTATGTTAATTTATACTCTGACAAAAAATGCGAATCACCTTACGAATGAAGTCATAACCGAAGTAAAAAAGCCCCATGCCAGAAAACTTTAGCTTCTTTTGTTTTATTTGCAATATAAATTGTAAAGTCTAAAATTAAATAAATAATTAAATAAATAATTAGTAATAAATAGATACAAACATCACGTACGGAATAATTGAACGTTGAAACATTACATGAAATTATGTGGTAATAATTTACCTGTTCGCGCAAATCTTCATCAGAACTTTCGTTGGACAAGTTGTAAAGAATTGCTGATGTTTTGTTTGCCTGAAATTATATAAATATAAAATTGAAAATCGAAATATCTCTCTCTCTCTCTCTCTCTCTCTCTCTCTCTCAGCACAGAAAGTTTTACACAAAAGAAATAAGATTAAGTAATTCGGATGGAAACTATTTAACGCTAATTATATGTGCTAATATCCTTCATTAAAATTTGCAATGTTTATTGTTGCATTAATTAATTAGAATTAATTAGAATTAATTAGTAATTATTTAATTTTCTGTGTATATTACCTTATTGCAGACCGATTGACAAATATAATTTAATACGAGAAGGTTTGCGTTATGTACGACGGCCCAGATAAAATTAAATATATGATCTAAAAATGTTCCAATAGTTGTATCATCTTTCGCATATGCTGCGTAAACGTGGCAACACGTGTCTATCGAAAATACGAATTGAGACGCCATTTGTAACGTCATTTGTATACCGAATATTTTGTTCAGCTCACATGATATGAGACATAGCTGCAAATGGACGTGCCTATAATCCAAAATTATTATAAAATTGCTATAATTAAAGTAAGTTACAGAGAATGTGCAAAGAAGATAAGCAAATAATATTTAAAGCACAATCGACTTATGCTTTAATTAAAACTTGAAATTGGTGTCTTAAAGAATCTTGATTCTTTGAATCTTTAAGATAACTTTTAGTGATTCTAAAAGATTACATTAAGATCCACATGTATTGTTTGCTCTTCTTGATTTTTGTTCTTCTTTTGTTTCGAATTAAGATTAATTTATTTTGTCCTTTAATACACTCTGTGTCATCTTCTAACAGATTACGGATATGCTCATTGATTCGTTGGAATCTGGATCCTGTGTATCTGATTTAATAATTATGATTGTGATTAAATATAGTTATAATTCTAAATTACACAATCAAAATATTACTGTACATATAAATTGTGTTAATAAATACAGTAAAAATAATCCAAATCTATTTAAATTAGATAAAGAATTTTGCTTCTCTCTTTCTCTTTCTTCCGTTGTCTCTTCTTTTTCTATATATTATTTTAATATATTTTATATTTAAATAATTATAATGAATATATATATACATATTAATATATTATTTTTTAAATTATATTTTAGCGCTTGTAAATAATACTACATACTATAATTGACATAACTTTATCTTACACTACACATAGAGGACCTTAAAGTATTTCAAAAATCTGAAAGATTTTTAACATCCCTTTTCGGAATGTAAATATTTTGTGTTAATGCTTTTATCATATATTAATATTTTTATCATATATCTGTAGAATTTTTACATGTTATGTATATGTGTAATACACACTGACCCTAGAATAACTGCCCAAATGAAAGCACTGTAGGTATTAATGTGGAGCAAGTAATTCGTCACTAATGGAACAAAAATACGAGTAACGCTGAAATGTTCATAATTCAACCATAAACTGTCGGATACATCTATGAGAAGAGACAGTAAAATCCATTTGATTATTATTCCAATTATCCATTTATGCAATAGTCGGTATTCCTTTGGCGTTTTGAGTAATTCTAATGTGTCATCCACAATAGAAAGCTTATTTAAACATATTTTGAATTCCTTAAAAAAATAATATTAACTAATGACACAATATATTAGAAAGAAATTTTTAATAATTTATTAGAATGTCTTTAGAAAAAGAGATTGTCAATGTTACTATTAGTTTCTGAAATATAGGATTGGCTTAAAAATATAAAATTGAAGGATCGTTATTATTTTTCTTAATAAAAAAAATGTCGCAAATATATAAGAATTAAGATACTATAAGTTTGAATTATAATTCAGAATTCTTACCTTAAAACGAAACAAGCTGACAAGCATCGACACAATCGTGGTGAACATTATCATTATATTAGTTTCCGACAGGTATATGTGTAAAGTATCACTAATGTATGCTAAATAGTAGAAGAGATACGCATAAAGGCTCCATATAATTAGGAAGTACAGACAAGTGAGATATGGCCTGGGTCGTCCAAGAGGATATTCGAAGAAACCCAAACCGCAGAACGAGCCAATGATCAATAATGGTGACACCACTGCCTGGATCGTTTTTGTCATGGTTTTCGAATTACGGACCGTAAATTTTAAATTACATTAACATAGATACGAAAACATTGCAATACTTTTCACAAAAATCTTAAAAAGGTTTTCACTTTCTTTTCATAGATTTGCCAGAAATTATTGCGAGAATTATACGAGATATGTGAGAATTGTTATTCGAGACCAGCAGGTATCGAGAGATATAATAAACTGAAAGACTATTTGCATTAAATGACTTTTATTTCGCGGAATTGTTACCTACATATATGTATAACTGTATATGTATACAAACGTATAACTGTATATGTATAATTGTTACTCCTATAGAAACACATACAATTTTACAAGACAAATGATTATGGACTGAATTATTATCATTATTGCGATATTTCTACTTCTTATGGAACTTAATGTATTAAGGGATATATATTACTTTGGTAAGTTAAGAAGATGAAAGCAAAAGCAATCTAATTCTTTTCTATAAGTCGCTCCATGAACGCTCCAAACTTCAATCACATATATATATTATTAAATGTAATATAATATAATATAATAATGTCATTGCAATTTATTTTTCGCAAAATATTATAATTTGAATCTTGAATACTGAGCAGTTTTGAAGCAGCATGTCATGTTTTTAATTAAAAATATTTAAAAAAGCAGCTTTTCTATAAAAAATGTATCACAGAACTGCAAATATATATAAATCAAAATATAGATTCCTGAATAGTAGAAAAATCCTGAGAAATCGATATATCTTGAGATTTGCTAAATTAGTTAAAAATTGTTTAGTTTTTTCTACTTTTTCCGCTTATTCTAAAAAAATGTTCAAAAGAATATCGCACATCAAATTATTAATCCAGTGCGCTATATACAAGATTTATGTTAATAAATTCTTACAATATATTTATATAGGATACAAAATATTTATATAAGATACAATATATTTATATAGGATACAAAAATTCAAATAGAAAATGGGCTACTATCAGCCAGGCGCAGAAATTAGGCACAACAAACTTGTCTTAGAATCTTTTGTAAAAATGTGTTCCTCTGTAAAAATGTAATCACATAATATAATGATCATAATATAATAAATGAGATAAGCAAATAAACTACATTATTAAATAATTTGGAAATAGTAAATATAATTATAATATAGAATACTTAAGTATGTAATCTACTGAATTTTTTATTTTGTTTGGCTTTTAGGGAAAACGTCTAATTGTAAGCCAATAATGAAGCACATCAAGAAGAGGACACAAGGCCTATTGAATAGCAATCGCCATGGTCATCATTACTGTATAATTGAATTACTGACTGTCTGTTTAAACTCATTTGTTGAACGCATTACGATTACGTCGATTCGTAATGATAATAAATCTTTGTTATTACAATATATATTTCTCTTACAGCATTTACTTATATTAAAATCATGTATATATATATAGTATATTAAGATTATTTTTAATTGTTCTCTATATTCAAAAAAATTCTTTTTTAAAAAATAAGGAATTGGAAAATGTTTAAATAGTTAATACTTAAAATTAATTTAAAAGGTTTAGAAGCGGATAAATAAATAAGGTCAGTGCAGGTAATTACGCCACTTTAAGCTTTTGGATTTTTTGGACACTTTGCTGAGGATCGAATGAAAAAATTAAGTGTACCATAATTAAAAGTGATCTTTTGGCTGCCTCAAAAATAATATTTCAACGCTTTATCTTCCCTCTTTCTGTTTCCACCAATTGTTTCAAAAAAGTGCGTCAAAGTGACGTATTTACCGACACGTGCAGATAATTACGCCACCTAATAAAAAATTCATATAAAGTGATTTTAAGGCGTGGAATCATGTGAGAAACCAACTCAGGGCTTTGCAACAAACATTTTGTGAATTTTACTCGCAATTACAATGCTAAAAAAAAGAACGGGGAGACAAACGTGTTTTGATTATGAATTTTATTTTTTTAAAATAAGCAAAATTAATTTTTATTTTTTATCAAGTATAAGTTTTATTTTTTACATTGAAAAAACTGCCACAACCAAAACGGATCTAAATACAAATATAGAGGCAAATTTGTTAGTAATTCTAATGAGTTCTTAAAGTGGCGTAGTTACCAGCAGCCTGAAATTTCGTAAATAAATTATTTTTTTGTACTTAAATGAAATGGAATGACAAAAACAACTATACTTTCGGAAATAGCGTTGAATTTACTACGAAAATAATGCTAGTAAATATTTGAAATGTAATAATTACTGCCGGCAAATTAGCGGCGAGTGTAGTGCCAAGTTTATAGTGGCAAATTTTTTGATAACAACTTTTGTTCTAATTGTTACTACAAATCACTGAATGTTCAAAACGGCAAAATGTTTGTTGATAACAACTTAGTATCTATGCCTTCACAATTAGCATTCGTCATTTAAAGCCATCCGTACGTATTAATGAAGAATTAGATAGGTGGCGTAATTAGCTGCTATGGCGTAATTACCTGCACTGACCTTATTTTATTTTTTATTATTTGCGCACAGAATGAAACATTCATATTTTCCTACAAAATATAGATATGAAGAATACATGTTAACTCATCCACATTTACTTATATAATCTATATTAACTTTTAGAATTGGTAGGCGGAATATAGTGATACGGATTTGGTAGACGCATCTGTATTATAATCACCAAGATGGTCACCATTGATACGTAGAACTAAAAAATATCCTTTTATTTTACATGACAAAAATAATTCTGTTAAACCGTATAAATTGGAAAGAGAATTTTGAATAAGAAATAAAATAAGAATGAAAAACTGTTTGGAAAGTGTTGAATATAATATATTTTTTTGTTTTATCTTATGTTAATTTAAAGTTTGCAAAATATATGACATACCTTACGAATAAAGTCATAACCAAAGTAGAAAAGTCCCATGCCAGAAAATTTTAGCTCCCTTTGCTTTATTTGTAATATAAATTGCAAAATCTAAATTTTTTTAAACAAATAATCAGATAAATATAAAATATATTACATGAGATAGTTTTTACAATCAAATATGAAATTATGTAGTATAATAATTTACCTGCTCGCATAAGTCTTTGTCCGAATTATTGTTGGACAATTTGTAAAGAATTGCTATTGCCTTGTTCGCCTGAAATTATATTGAAAATAAAAATAAAATTATATTGAAAATAAAAATACTCGCAATTATTATCAAACGTTTTACAGAAAAGAAATAAGACTAAACAACTTAGATGAAAATTGTGCAATGCCAATTATATTTGTTAACGTTTTTTATTGTTTGCAATGTTTATTTGTTTGCATCTGATAATTATATTAATTACAGTTGATTGATAATTATTTAATTTTCCGTTACCTTATCGCAAAGCGTCTGACAGATATAATTTAATGCGAGAAATTGTATGTTATGTACAACGCCAAAAATAAAAATCAACCAGTTATCTATAGCTTGTCCAACTTCAATAGCAGTGTTCCTATCTATATATGACCTATAAATTTGGCGAGACAAGTCCAGGCAACTTAAGAAACAACATGTCATTTGTAGAGTCATTTGCACATTAAATACTTTGTTTAGTTCACGTGATATGAGGCATAGCTGCAGATGAACGTGCCTATATAATCAAATTATAAAAAATTGCTATAAGTAGCAATTGCTATAAGCAAGTTATAAATATAAAGAAAGAGATGGGCAAAAAATACTTTGGCCATAAAGACAAAAGCTGGACTAAAGCTTTAATTAAAAAGGCAGGTATTGTATGAAATTGAATAATTAAAAATACTGTAGAGTGAATTTAAAAAGTTATACATTATAATCCACATATATTGTTTGCATTCCTTGGCTTCTATTCTTCGCTGATCAATTAGGATCAATTTATTTCTTTTTTCGGTATGCTCTGCGTCTTTTTCAAACAGATCACGAATGTACTCATTAATTCGCTGAAATCTGGAACCTGTGTATCTGAATTTAATGAAAAACTAGAGCTGAGAAAAAGATCTGATGTCTAACTACAATTCTAGACTAAAATCTATATTACAAGTATATACTTTGGTTGTATTATTATTATTAATTATATTATTATTTTTGATCATATTGTTGCGCTGTCTCGTTAATATAACAATATTATTTGACAAAATTTTATATCTGAAACTATACACATATATAAAGAATTTAAAATATTTAAAAGAATCTAATTATAAGAAGATTTTTTTAATCTTTCCATGTTATTAACATTTTTCAAATCTTATTATTACATATTGTTTGTAAAATAACTTTCCAATATACATACCCCAGCATAATTCCCCAAATCAAAGAGCTGAAGGTATTGAAGTGGTTCAAATGATTTCCTATAAATGGTACACAAATACGAATGATGCTGAAATATTCGTAGTTCAACCATATACTGTCGGTTATATTTGTGAGAAGAGTTAGTACAATCCATCCGATTATTATTCCAATTACCCAATTATACAGCCGTCGATATTCTTTTGACATTCCGAGCATTTCCAATGTGTCATCCACAATGGAAAGTTGTCGTAAACACATTTTCAATTTCTTAAAAAATAATATCGACCGGTTAGACGATATTAGAAAGGAATTGTTAATGCGTTATTAGAATATGTTCTTAGAAAGAAGTTATCGATGCTATTATTAATTTTTTAAATGTATATTATTACTTAATATATGTAAATGAATGATAATACAAGTATCGAAAAACTCATCTATTCAAAAGTTTCTTAAAAGTAATAAAATTCTATAGGTACTCATAAAAAACATTCGAGATTAATTCTTTTGAAGTAATTTTGGAATATAATTCTATATTTTTATACATACCTTAAAATGCAACAAGGAGGCAAATACCGACACAATTGCGGTGCATTTTATTATTACTTCCTGCCAAGTCATGAACAAGAATGAAGTATAACTAATGCAAATTAGGTAATAGAAAAGATACGCATAAAGGCTCCATGTGATCAACAAGTATAGATAAGAGAGATATGGCCTGGGTCGTCCAAGAGGATATTCGAAGAAGCTCAAACCATAAAACGAAGCGATGATCAATAGAGGTGACAGCGCTATCTGGATCGTCCTCGGCATGTTTCTTGAATCACCCATCATAAATTTGAATTACATTTTGCTAAGCAAAATAGGAACACTTCGGTAATTTTTACGAAAATTTCGAAAAAACTTTCACTTCTTTTCATAGATCGTTCAGGAAACCTTGCGCGAATTACATTGCGGGATACGTCGAAGTTACTATTTGACCACCCAATATCGAGCGACAGAGTAAATATATAATTTAGATTAGATCGCCTTTTCCCTTCGGAATTATTATTTGTACATATAAAATTATTCTGCAAAACAGAAATGACCAAGCGACAATTCTCGTGACATTGCGTTTTATGCTGCACATAAATTCAATATCTCAAGTGAGATACAAATTAATGAGTATAAATTAGTCTTTTAAGTTGAGTGGATAAAAAACGAAGATGTATATCAAAGCAATTTAATTTGTTCTATAATATTTGAGAGAACGAATATGTAATATGCATAATATTATATGAGTGTAATATGATATAATAACATGTTCTGTACCATAATTTATTTTTTGCAAAATATATTATCATACCAAATAAAAAAATAAGTACTTTTGTTGATTGCAATTATAAGAGAAAATTTCGTTACATGATTTCTTTGTTATCAAAAGTCAGTATATTTTTCCTTATAGTTAGAAAAATTCTTCTCGAAAATAGGGATTGAGAATGAGCGATTAATAATTAAAATTATTTTAAAGAATTGATAAACAAATTTTTATTTTATTTCTTATATCATATACATATATATAAAACATATTTTCTTAAAAATGGCGCGCTCTTAAAATATAGATACGATGAATACATATCAGAAGGCGTTTTCACAGTTTATTCTTATATAAACTTTGCATAAAAGTTCTTATATAAAGTTTGCATAACTTTTATTAATTAACTTTTATTGATTACGTCATCGTACGGTAATAAGTTATCATAAGTTATATGCATTTGTATTATAATCACCAACACGGCTGCAACTGTCACGTAAAACTGAAAAATGTTTTTTTACATGACAGAAACGAGCTTGTTCCCAATCGCATAAATTGAAAAAAAGATCTGAGATATGCAATATAACGATGAAAAATGTATATTGGCTTATTTTTGAAACATACAAAGGTTAAAATACATGTTTAACATTACTTAAATATTTTTGTCATTTAAGAAAAATTAAACATAATATTGTCTTTTATTAAATTAATTAAATTAATTAAATTTGTCGCATATTAATTTATATTTTTATAAAATCTAAAACATACCTTACGTATGAAATCATAACCGAAATAGAAAAGTCCCATACCATAAAATTTTACTTCCCTTCGTTTTATTTGTAGTAGAAATTGTAGAATCTGAATTTAGATAAATAATTTGATAAGTATGAGATATAAACACCATGCGTACAAGATGCTGTATGATATTATGTGGCAATAATTTATATACCTGTTCCCGTAAGTCTTTATCCGAATTGTCGTTGGACAATTTATAAAGAATCGCTACTGTCTCGTTCGCCTGAAATTATATTCATATAAAATTGTAGCCTGCAAAAATTTTAGATAAAAAAATAAGATCAAGTAATTTAATAGAAATTATTAATGTCAATGTCAATGGTTAATGATTTTCATTACTGCAAAATTTGTAAAATCTATTATTGCTGTTTAATTAAATTTGTTTTATTAATGATTAATTATTACTCTATTCTGTTATACCTTATCGCAAATCATTTGACAGATATGATTTAATGCGAGAAGTTTCGCAGTATATACAACGGCCCAGATATAAGTGATTAATTTATCTAGGAAATTTTGAAATGTATCTACATTCTTGTCTGCATATGTCGTGTAAATCTCGCAACACAATTCCACAAAGAACGCGAAATAAGATGCCATCTGCAGCGTCATTTGTATACTGAATACTTCGTTTAATTCATGTGATATAAAGCATAATTCCAGATGAACGTGCCTGCAATCAAATCGTAATTGTTATAATTAAATTAAACTGATTACAGATGTGTTCAAACTTGACTAAAGGTATTTTCGATGTAAAAACATAATTGATTCTTTAATTATAAGATATCAAAGTTTTAATTTAAAGTTTTAATTAATATATGAAGTTAATCTATATACTTTGCAGTTTTCACATTGCAATTACATTATAATCCACATGTATTGTCTACATTTTTTTTGTTCTTCTGTACTTTGCTGAATATCTAAGATTAATTTATTTTGTCTTCTAGTGTACATTACGTCATCTTTAAGCAGATTATGAATGTGCTCGTTGATTTGATGAAATCTGGAGCTTATGTACCTGAATTTAATGAAAAACTAAAGTTAAAAGAGAATTTGTTATCTACAAATTTAAACTAAAGTTTATATATATATGTATATATCCGCGGATATATTTATGTATATAGAATTTTGTCTCTTTTCTCTACTTTTCTCTTTCTTCGACAGTTGTTTATTAATTATTACATATATTAGATTTATTTATGCAGATTAATAATTTTATTATATGATTTTTTTACTATTTTACATATACTGCACTTATCAAACTAACAATGCTAATTAACAAAATCTTATTTTAAACTATATGAAAAGGAAATCTCAAAGTATTAAAAGAAATTTAAAAAATATGAGAAGATTGAAAAGATATAGTCTTTTAAAAATCTTTTAAATATTTTTGTTACACACATATTGTTTATAAAGAAGTTGTACATATATACCGACCTCAGAATAGTTCCCCAAATTAAACCATTGAGGGCATTTACGTGAAACATATGATTCCCTATAAATGGTACACAAATACGACTAATGCTGAAGTACTCATAGTTTATCCACAAACTATCGCATGTATTCATGAACAAGGTTAATAAAATCCATCCTATTGTTATTCGAATTGTCCATTTATGTAGCCGTCGATATTCCTTTGACGTTCCGAGCACTTCCAGTGTATCATCCACAATAGAAAGTTTACATAGACACGTTTTCAATTTCTTAAAGAATAATATAATTTGATTAATCTAAAACGTAGGAAACAATATAAATACAGATAATATTTCTTCTCTAAATATTTCATCGGTGATGATATAACTATTGAAGCTGACCTATTAAAAACATAACTTAAACATTGATATTTGTGTATTTGTTTAAAGATTGAAATTAGTACTCTCAATAAAAAGTATTCTAATATGAAAAAGATTGAAGCGTAGTAAATTTGGACAATATAATTTATAATTCCTACCTTAAAACGAAACAAGCTGACAAACATCGACAGAATTGCGCTAAATATTATTACCATATTAGTCCAGGAAATGTATATAGTAGTGCCTATAGTAGTGTAGAAGTAATAAAAGAGATACACATAGAAGCTCCATGCGATTAAAAAATACAGACAAGTGAGATATGGCCTGGGTCGTCCAAGAGGATATTCGAAAAAGCCCAAGCCGCAGAATGATCCGACGATCAATAATGGTGATAGCGCTGCTTGAATTGTCTCCGTCATGGTTTTCGATATCATAAATTTAAATTACATCTTATTATGCGAGATACGAATACGCGAGAAATTTTGTGATAATATTTGTGAAAATTTAAAAAATGTTTTTACTTTCTTTTCGCACATCCTGCAGGAAACTTTACAAGAATTATACTGCGAAATATGTTGGAACTGCCATTTCACCGACGAGTATCGACCAGTAGAATAAACAGAGAGATAATCTAAATTGAGAGATCCTTTCCGCGCAAAATTATTATCTACATACAGCTATTTTATAAAACGTGAACGGTCGTAACAAACAATTCTTGCGATACTGTCTTCATATGAAAATTGAAGGACTCTGCATAATTTATATAAAAAATAATCTTTAAATAAAATAGTTTGCATTATGAATGGTTTGAATTATGATGAATTGTCATTTTTATAATATCCTAATTAAAATTTTATTATTAATATAAATATGAAATATATATATATGTATATAATTTAATTTTTAATGCTCAAAAATATTTATATATCTTTTTAAAAAAATTTGATACATAATCGTGTTCAGAAATATTTACATGATTAATTTATCGAGGAAATTAAATATGTTTGCGTAATAAAATTGCATTGTAATTCCACATTACTATGTAAGCAATATTTTACAAGCTTCTTGAGTGATATATAATTGGTATAATTACATAAAAAATCTTGATGCATCTTGATTGTAGTATTGTTGTAATGTTGAACAGAATATGAGCTATGCTAGTTTCCTTGCTCTCTTTTTTGAAAATTAATCGTCTGACATTAATGTCACAGACATTTGCACCATGATAATAACGTATGTTAGAACCGTCATGCAAAACTAGAAAAAAAGTATATAAATTAACTTTTGCCGAGTAAATGAAAGTAATTTATTGGAATGCACAAGATAAGCCAGAAAAGAAACTACACAGTACGTAGTATAGAAAAATAGTAATATTAATTTGATGAAAAAAATAATTTTGAAATTAATTTCCTTTGAAATTTCTTATAACTTATATTTGAAACATGGCATACGGACGATAAAATGAGAAAATAATAAAGATATACCTTTCGAAGAAAGTCATTGCCTAAATAGAAAAGATCCATTGCAGTAAACTTCAACGGATGATACATTGCTTGCAATGTGAATTGATAAATCTATAAATTAATAATCGTTATTATAAGTATTAATTATTTTGTTTTTTATTTTTTCTCTTGAATGTAATTAGAATATTTTTTACCTCTTTCAAAATGTTAGTATTTCGAAGAATACTTGTTAGTTGATGAATTATCTTGTCGATTTCCTTAGCCTAAAAAGTTTACTATTAACATATTTTAAATAAAAATTAAGAACATGTATTTTTACCGAGGACTATATATGTGGGTGGTTTTACCTTAACTCTGACACTCTCACAAATGTGATTTATGATATGGAGTCTCACTACAAGTATGAAAATCCAGTAGCTAATATTAATACATGTATATACTGATATTTCCTCTCGGTGTTCTTGCGTTAGCATCACAAATAAGCCGTAACATGTTGTTGATATGCTCGTAAAGTAGGATACCATTTCGAGAGTTATTTGCATTCCAAACATCGAATTCCATTCACGAGCAATGCGGCATAATTCTAAATGAAGATGCCTATCAAAAGACATGTTTTATTCCTATAAACTGTTGTTATACATTGTGAGAGTTCATATAAGAGTGACTCTCTTAATTAATTTCAAAATTAATTATTTTCGGAAATACAGAGTTTTATTAAATTTTATTATTAAATAAACATCGAGACGAGATAATCTTTACGAATATGTGCATATACCGATTTACATTAAGGTCCACAATGTTGACTTGTAATTGTGAGTACATAAAGTATATCTCTCTCGATGTAGGCCGGTAACGGGTTTCCTCCATGTACATTTAAATCCGCACTCCTCTTTCACCAATAGATATTGCACATGCTCGTTTATTTTGTCAAATCTGTTACCGATATACCTGTATTACAAATTCCGACATATCAGAACTTTCGACATACTTGTGATGTGTCGACGTGCATCGATATGACAAGTCTTTTACTGTGTATTATATAATATTTTAATTAAAAACTATAAAGATTTAAGAATACATACAAGCAGTTTGTTTGCTACACATATATATATATATATATATACATATATATATATAAATATTATACAAACCATAAGATAAAAATAAATAATAAGTCCATAAACGCATTGATGTGGCCGCAATGATTTAATATATGAGCTACAAGCAATCCCCAAAAAATTCGTTTTGTATTCAACCACCATATCGTATCGTAAAAGTTTACAATCAGAATGTATACAATCCATCCAATTATGATTCGTTTCGAGCACGTATAGATTTTTTGATATATCTTTGGAGTCCCCAATTCTTCCAAAGTATCATCCACAGCAGCAAGCTTTTTCAGGCATATTTCAAATCTCTAAAAGAACATACGCAACAATTTAACATGATTCGTAACACAATCAAGTTTCCCTTTCTCTCTCTGTCTTTCTCTTCATGATATAAAGTATAATTATGTGCAACTATTAAAAAAATTTAAGAAATATCATTTGGAAAGAATTTTAATTTTCAATAAGATTGCTATATTAAAGACTATAATGTTATTAGATATAATTAATATCAAATATGTACGTATATAATATAATTTATATATAAATTATAAAAATATAAATATAACTGTACCTTTTGATGATAGAAAGTCATAATTACATATATAACAGAGATAAAGATATTAATCTCCATAACGACTGTAACAATGTTGGATCGAAATAATACCTTCCATGTAAAAAGGATCACTGTATAGTAGAAGAGATAAGCATAAATGAGCCAGATTATTAATGAATAGAAAATACTTAAGTAAAAAATCCACCAAATTCTTGAATTTGATTGTTTTATAGGGTAGACGCCTAAACCCATAATAAAACACGTAACGAGAAAAGGACGCAAGACTTGTTGGATAGTGGTCGCCATGATCATCACTGCTGCATGATTAAAGTAACACTGACTATCTTGTTCAAACTTATTTGTTGGATATACCGCGATTAGGCAATTTGTCACGCGAATGAATTTTTGCGATGTATGTTTTGAAATAAATTTTTTGTAGCACTTACTTATATTAAAATAATCGATTCACTCTAATGAGCGATGAAAATGATTGATTAATAAATCATTCATACTGCAAACCATTAAAATAATGTTACTAACAATAAGTCATTTTTGCGTATTTTTTTCTGTATGAAACACATTCAATATTGGTTATGTCACCACGTTTCTGTATATGTACTGCAATTTTTCTTATTATGATATTGTACACCTCTGTTTTTCATTTAATATAAACTTATTTTTCATGTTTAACATAGATAGTAGATAACTTCTCATTAAAATTAATAAATAATTAAGGGTACACATAATTTTTGAAAAATATTATAAATAAATTATATGGCACTATAAAATTTCTAGTTACTTACGAAATTATTGTCATAAGAAAATACTTGATTAAGAAATACAGTTTTATTGTGTTCTCTTGGAGCATATTAAAACTGTATTTTTTAATCGTAGATTATTTAAAGTGAATTATGTTTAGTATGTTAAATAAGATACAAATTATTCTTTTGCGATAAAGAGAGAGGGAAAAGAGAACAAGGAGTATAAAGAATATATGATTTTTACTGTGCTTGTGGAACGAGATAAATATTTATGTCATATCATAATGTAAAATACAGAATGTAAAATCATTTTAATATAAATTAATAATACATTTTTCAATTTATTTATCGCAAAATATTATTAATCCAAAACACAAAAATTGAAACTTGCATTTATTGTTATATACAAAATATTTGTTTTATTTATGTAATTATGTTTTACAACAGTTGCAAAACATTTTCAATTTTTATTTCTAATATTTTTAAGCGTATGTATGTACTCAATAATTATATAAATATATGTATTTTTAAACATATATAACGTACTACTTAAAAACATATATAAATTTTCCATCTTGTACGATTTGTGTTTAAGAATATAGATCATTACATGATCGGTTTGTCGAAAAAATAAAATATGCTATAAAAAAACCATTTTAATATTTCATCTTTTTAACTTATACTTTATAAAACTGAATAACAGTAAATCTTGAAATAAAACTTGACGAAATGCTAATTTTGATATCGTCTTCTTTAAAAGCAAATTGTTACATACTTAAAAAAGAGGTATCTTCATTTGTATCATAATAATCACGTACATTAAAATCGTCGTGCAAAGCTGAAAGAAAACGTATTAATTAAGTCTTGCGGCATGTAAAAATAACAATTTATTGAAATGTACAATAAATTAGAAATTAGAAATTGAACAATGGGAGAAAACATGTGATAAAAAGATATTATATATATAATACAAGAATTTTTATAAAAACAACATTAAATTAATTTGTAGAATTATAATTTATGATTTAATAATATGTTTTAATACATAATATAAAAAAAGTAGTGGCAGAAAAAATTTATATAAAAGTAAACCTTTCGAAGAAAGCCATTGCCAAAATAGAAAAGACCCATTCCAGTAAACTCTAACGGATGTTGTATCGCTTGCAAAGTAAACTGATAAATCTGTAGATAAATAACTGTTGTTCTAATTTCATCTTATTTATTTTATTTACTTTTTTGTTATTAAAACATTGCTTACTTCCTGGTAGAGATCAGCATATCGAATAATATTTGTCAATTGATGAAATATTTTATTAATTTTTTTAGCCTAAAATTTAGAGTTTAATATTATGGATTATACATTTAATTCTGAATATATCTATTTTATCGAGAATTACGTAGTTTTACCTTAACTGTGACACATTCGCAAATATAATTTATTACGTAAAGCCTCACTATAAATATCAAAATCTGGCAGCTTAAACCAAACCAGATATATAATGGTAATATTATTCGTTGTATTAGGAATATGTTAAAACCAAAACACATAATTGTTATGTTTGTAATATAAGACGCCATTTCAAAAGTCATTTGCGTTCCGAATATTAAGTTCAACTCGCGAGCAATGCGACATAATTCTAAATGAAGATGCCTGTCAAGAAATTTTATTATATAAATGCGTAAAAATTGTATTTACGTGTTATAAAAACTTATAAAAAATTAATTTTTCTTTATTTATTGATTATTTTTAATTATGTAGAATATATATTTTATTATTAACACTAGATCGACAAATATAGCTTATAAGCCATGTACCAAAATATAGCGTATTTTGACTTACATTAAGATCCACAATATACGTTTATAATTATTTGTGTAGATAACATATCGATGAAGGGCGACCACAGGTTTTTTCCATTTCGGCATATGTTTTTCGTTCATAAATAGATACCGCATATGCTCGTTTACTTTGTCAAATCTAGTATTAATATACCTATAACATATAATAAATGTTTCATAAATTTTTTACAATATGACAGAATTTTCAATTTGCATTTAGATGACAAATCTCTTAATAATCATTATCTAATGTTATAATATCCATAAATATTATATATGTATTATGAATTCCGCGAAATAATATATCAATTTAAAAAGAATTTTTCTAAATATTTGTTATAAATGCTAGAAAGTGTCATCATTTAATGATAAATACATTTTATATATTTGCGAAGCCAAATTTTTCAAACAGAGAAAGAGAGAAGGAGAGAGAAAGAAAGATATAGAGTTTATATAGATCTAAAAAGTCCAAGTATAAATACAAATAGATATGCAATAGTGCTTGTACATAAGGTTATACATATAGATCATACATGAATACATATAAATACCAACCATAAGAAAAAAGTAAATAATAAGTCAACAAATATATTAATTTGAAGACAATAGTTTAGTATATAAGGTAGAAATAATGCCCAAGCAACTCCTTCTATTTTCAGCCACAATAGCGTATCGTAAAAATTTGTAATAAATCTGTACACAAGCCATCCAATTACTATTCGTTTTGAATACATGTGCATCTTTCGATACGCCTTTGGAGTGCCCAACTGTTCTAAAGTATCATCTACAGCAGCAAGCCTTTTCAGGCAAATCCTAAGTTTCTAAAACAATTTGGGACATTTAGGAAACATATTAAAATGTATCTATAAATATATCATGTTTCTATTATGCAAAACATAATTATGTATAAATTAAAGAAACTTGGAAATTATTGCTTTGAAAGAATTTTCCAGAGAATTATTATATTAAAGGATTTAAAGTTATCAAGTGTAATTAATATTGATATGGTGTATAAATATATATATTTGTACCTCTTGATGATAGAAACTCATAATCGCGGATACAATCGTGGTAAGGATGTTAAGCAGGACAGCGATCAATAAAATCTTGGATGGATATAACTTCCATGTAAAAAAAGTCACTGTGTAGTAATGGAGATAAGCATAGGAGAACCAAATTATCAAAGAATATAAGATACTTAAGTATGTAATCCATGGAATCCTAGATGTTGATTGTTTCATAGGGTAGGAACCCAATCCCATAATGAAGTTCATAATAAAAAAAGGACGCAAGACTTGTTGGATAGTAGTTACCATGATCATCGAGTACTGCAAACTAACATTGACTGTCTGTTTATTCTCATTCGTTAGGCGCATCGCGATTATGATGATTGTACAATAATGGATCTTTGTAATCGCAATATGTGTTCTCTTACTTGAGCGTATTAAAACCATCGATTAATTTTTATGAGTCAAGAAATTAATTTATCTTTAAATTTTACATGTTGCAAGACATTGAAATATTGTTCTTAATTTGTTTCTTGCATATAAAGCAAACATTGATAGCCAATACTGGTTGTCAAAATTGCTCTGTACACCGTAGACTTCTGTTTGTTTTATTATATTATAATTCAGTATGTGTGCGAAAAAAGATTAGCATATAATATCTAATTGTTTAAGTAATAATGATGTTTTCTTGAGATATTAATATATGCGTGACGTTTAATAATATAAACTGATTAGAAATAAATAAATCAGAGATTAGTATTGGGGAGGAAGAATTAATTTTAACATATAAAAATATTAAAATTTGCTTTTCAGTTACTTCTATCTTTAATAAATAATATATTATCATTATAATGTAAAATATCTAGAACACATACATTAAAAAGTATTGTGAGAAACTATATGGCAGTAAAACTTTCAGTTACACACGTATGGTACATGAATATCACTGTGAATATCATATGATCAGTATGTCTTACTGATCATATCTTGTTAATCGTTAATTTATTTTATTACGTAAATTGAGAATTCATAGTAGTTACACACATACACGCCTTTAAATAAGAACTCTTTTAACATTTATAAATCTTATTCTAAACGACTGATCTTATTATATATGAAATTTGACTAAATTAATTAGAATAAACCTATATTATTGATTATATGAAGAAAGGAAAGCTCCTAGTGAAGGAAATGTTAATCTTAACCGCTTAATCTTCCGCTTCGTCTTTCATAGAATTTTAATAAAAAGATAAATATTTTAGCTATCTGTTCAATAAAAACCGTTTAGAAATTTTTAGCGCTAATATTTTTCAGCGAAATTGAACGACTTCGTCAATGTGTATATGTTTAGAAATGAATTAAATGATTAGCGCTAATGCTTTGGTTCAATCATATACTATTCTATCGTTTTGATAAATGAACCGTGTATCGGCTAAATGAGTTTGTATAAACATGCAATGTCAGTTTGTTTCAGAATCCGTGAAAGTGATTAAATAAAATAAAATATTATTAATTATAATATTAATTAAAATATTATTAATTAAATATTATTAATTATAATATTATTAATTAAAATATTATTAATCCAAAACACAAGAATGGAAATTTGCATTTATTGTCATTCTAAGATATGAAAGATATTTGTTTTATTAATGTAATTATATTTTACAACAGTTGCAAAACATTTTTAATTCTTATTTCTAAAATTTTTAAGCGTATATATGTACTAAATAATTATATATATATATATATATATATATATGTATTTTTAAACATATATAACTTAATACTTAAAAACATTTATAAATTTACAATTTTGAACACGATTTGTGTTTAAGAATAGTTACATGGTCGGTTTGTCGAAAAAGTAAAATATGCTATAAGAGAATCATTTTAATATTTCATCTTTTTAACTTATACTTTATAAAACAGAGAATAACAGTAAATCTTGAGATAAAAACTTGACAAAATGCTAATTTTGATATCGTCTTCTTTAAAAGCATATTGTTACATACTTAAAAAAGAGGTATTTTCATTTGTATCATAATAATCACGTACATTAAAATCGTCGTACAAAGCTGAAAAAAAAGGTTTTAATTAAGTCTTGCGGCATTTAAAAATAACAATTTATTGAAATGTACAATAAATTAGAAATTAGAAATTGAATAAGGAGAAAAGGCATGTGATGAAAAGATATTAATACAAAAATTTTGATAAAAACATCATTAAATTAATTTGTAGAATTATAATTTATGATTTAATAATATGTTTTAATACATGATATAAAAAAGAATAGTGGAAGAGAAAATTTATATAAAAGTAAACCTTTCGAAGAAAGCCATTGCCAAAATAGAAAAGATCCATTCCAGTAATCTCTAACGGATGTTGTATCGCTTGCAAAGTAAACTGATAAATCTGTAGATAAATAACTGTTGTTCTAATTTCATCTTATTTATTTTATTTACTTTTTTATTAAAACATTGCTTACCTCCTGGTAAAGATCAGCATATCGAATAATATTTGTCAATTGGTGAAATATTTTATCAATTTTTTTAGCCTTAAATTTCGAGTTTAATATTATGGATTATACATTTAATTCTGAATATTAATATCTATTTTATCGAGAATTGCATAGTTTTACCTTAACTGTGACACATTCGCAAAGATAATTTATCACGTATAGTTTCACTATAAATATCAAAATCTGGCAGCTTAAACCAAACCAGACATACAATGGCATTAATTCTCGATATTGTATTAGTATTGTATTTAAACCAAAACACATAATTGTTATGTTTGTAATACAAGACGCCATTTCAAAAGTCATTTGCGTTCCAAATATTAAGTTCAACTCGCGAGCAATGCGACATAATTCTAAATGAAGATGCCTGTCAAGAAAATTTATTATACAAATGCGTAAGTAAATATGCGTACAAATTGTTATTATGTGTTATAAAAACTTATAAGAAATTAATTTTTCTTATTTATTGGTTATTTTTAATTATGTAGAATATATATTTTATTATAAAATTAACACTAGGTCGACCAAATATAGCTTATAAGCTATGTACCAAAATATTTTGACTTACATTAAGTTCCACAATATACGTTTGTAATTATTAGTGTAGATGACATATCGATGAAGAGCGACCACAGGTTTTTTCCATTTCGGCACATGCTTTTCGTTCATAAATAAATATCGCATATGCTCGTTTACTTTGTCAAATCTAGTAGCAATATACCTATAACATTTAATAAATTTTTGACTATAAATTTCATATCATAAATTTTTAACTATATGACAGAATTTTCGATTTGCATTTAGATGACAAATCTTTTAATAATCATAATCTAATTTTATAATATCTAAAAAGATTATATGTCTATTATGAATCCCGCGAAATATAGTTTATCTATTTGAAAAGAATTTTTCTAAATTTTTGTTAAAAATTCACGAAAGTGTCATCTTTTAATGATAAATACATTTTATATATTTAGGAAGCAAAATTTGTCAAACAGAGAAAGAGAGAGAGAGGAAGATGTAGAAAGGGGGTGGGAGGGGGAGAGAGAAGGGTGAGAGAGAAGGGTGAGAGAGAGGGGTGGAGAGGGGGAGAGAGAGAGGGGAGGGAGAGAGGGGGAGAGAGAGAAGGGAGAGAGAGAGAGAGAGAGAGAGAGAGAGAGAGAGAGAGAGAGAGAGAGAGAGAGAGAGAGAGAGAGAGAGAGAGAGAGTGAGAAGCAGAGTATATGTAGATCTAAAAAGTATCAATATTAATAGATATGCAATAGCTTGTACATAAGGTTATACATATAGATCATACATGAATAGATATAAATACTAACCATAAGAACAAAGTAATTAATAAGTCCTCAAATATATTAATAAGAATACAATAGTTTAGTATATAAGGTAGAAATAATGCCCAAGCAACTCGTTTTGTATTCAGATGCAATAGCGTATCGTAAGAATTTAAAACAAAACTGAACACAATCCATCCAATTACTATTCGTTTTGAATACATGTGCATCTTTCGATACGCCTTTCGAGTGCCCAACTGTTCTAAAGTATCATCTACAGCAGCAAGTCTTTTCACGCAAATCCTAAGTTTCTGAAACAATTTGGGAAAACATTTAGGCAACATTTTAAAATGTATCTATAAATATATCATGTTTCTATTATGCAAAACATAATTATGTATAAATTAAACAAACTTGGAAAGTATTGCTTTGAAAGAATTTACCAGAGAATTATTATACTAAAAGCTATAAAGTTATCAAGTTTAATTAATATTGATATAGTGCCCTGGCGGGCCAACTAGACAAACTATAGACAGAAATTAGACATAATCTTGACTTGTTTTAGATGCGTCCTGTACGTCGAACACATTTATTAGTCTCATTTTTAGACTTTCTTGTCTAATAACAATAAAATCTAGACGGATTCTGCCCAGTGCTGGATAACCTGAACTGTATATTTGGCTATAATTTAGACACACTGTGTTTTTCGACAACTTCTTACAACATATAGACGAACTGTCTATTCAAGAGCTGGACGTTTTATGTTGGTTCCGGACTATATCTGAACGTCTACACGTCAAAAATCTGTTTAGTTATGTCTACTCAATCAAGAATTTGTCCTGAATACATCTAGTATTTGTCAAGTACGTCGAAACCTTGTCTAGTTGGCCCGCCAGAGTGTATAAATATATATATTTGTACCTCTTGATGATAGAAACTCATAATCGCGGATATAATCGTAGTAAGAATGTCAAACAGGACAGCGATCAAATAAATGTTAGTTGGATATAATATCTTCAGTGTAAAAGAAGTCACTGCGTAATAATGGAGATAAGCATAGGAAAACCAAATTATCAGAGAATATAAGATACTTAAGCCTGTAATCCATGGAATCCTAGATGTTGATTGTTTCATAGGGTAGGAACCCATTCCCATAATGAAGTTAATAACAAAAAAAGGACGCAAGACTTGTTGGATAGTAGTTACCATGATCACCGAGTACTGCAAACTAACATTGACTGTCTGTTTATACTCATTTGTTAGGTGCATCGCGATTATGATGAATCGTACAATAATGGAAATTCGTAATCGCAATACGTGTTCTCTTACTTGAGCGTATTAAAACTATCGATTCATTTTTATGAGTCAAGAAATTAATTCATCTTTAAATTTTACATGTTGCAAGACATTGAAATATTGTTCTAAATTTGTTTCTTGCATACAAAGCAAATATTGATAGCGAATACTGATTGTCAAAATTGCTCTGTACAGCGTAGATTTCTGTTTGTTTTACTATATTATAATTCAGTATGTGTGCAAAAAAAGATTAGCAAATAATATCTAATTGTTTAAGTAATAATGACGGTTTCTTGAGATATTAATATATGTGTGACGTTTAATAATACTGATTAGAAGTAAAAGAATGAGATATTAGTATTGGGAAGGAAGAATACATTTTAACATATAAAAATATTAAAATTTGTTTTTCTGTTACTTTTATCTCTAATAAATAATATATTATCATTATAACGTAAAATATCTAGAACACATACATTAAAGAGTATTATGAGAAAATATATGGCAGTATATCTTTCAGTTACAGATACACACGTATGGTACATGCATATCACTTTGAATATCGTATGATCAGTATGTCTTACTGATCATATCTTGTTTTAATCATTAATTTATTTTATTACATAATTTGTGAATATTATTCATAGTAATTACTCATATATACGCCTTTAAATAAGAAACTTTTTGACATTTATAAACCTTATTCTGAGAATGACTGATCTTATTATATATGAAATTTGACTGTTAATTAGAATAAACCTATATTATTGATTATATGAAGAAACGAATGCTCCTAGTGAAGGAAATGTTAATTTTAAACGCTTAATCTATCGCTTCGTCTTTCATACAATTTTAATAAAAAGTTAAATATTTTAGCTATCTGTACAATAAAAACCGTTTAAAAATTCTTAGCGCTAATATTGTTCAGCAAAATTGATCGACTTTGTCATTGTGTATATGTATAGAAATAAATTAAATGATTAGCGCTAATGCTTTGTTTAAATTATATATTATTCTAACGTTTTGATAAATGAGCCTGTATCGGCTACATGAGTTTGTATAAACATGCAATGTCAGTTTGCTTCAGAAACCGTGAAAGTGATGTAATTATGGCGATGACCATAGAACAAGCTTTACACCCTTTGCTTCTGACTTTTTCCGTTCTCGGTTTTGGTGTTTACTTTCCAGAGAAAGCTTACTTAAATATTTTTTATGATCTATCAATTTGGATCGTTTATGCTTGTCTTTATTATTACATAGTAATTGAGTATAAAGTAGAAAAATGGATTCTTGAAACCTCTAATATAATTAATATGTTGATTTCCATTTTCGTCATCATCATATCTGTTATAATGAACATTTATCATAACAAGGTGTATTTATACATATTCTCAATACTGAGATTAATTAATAATAGAAAGAGTCAAATTATAATATATACTTTAAAGCGTAAAGATTTTGGCACTTTATAATAAAAATTGTCTATGTAGTCTTTATGCACAGAATAATGTTTTACATTGTAGAAAAATAAGCATATTCTGAAATGTTGCTTAATATTATTCAGAGATTTCGAATATTTATAAAAAGGCTTGCTGCTGTAGACAATACGTTAGAAAAACTAGGCACTCAAAAGATGTATCGTAAACTGCACACCTATGTGAAATGGGTGTTAATTGGATGGTTAGTGTCTATAAATATAGTAAATATAAATGATTTGATGTGGTATAAGGATGTGACGAAGGATCATATGAGCTTTATTCTGTCCTATATTACAAATCATCATTTTCACGTCAATATGTTTATGGATTTATTACTTGTGACTCTTCTATGGTTAGTATTATATTCAAAATATGTACATGCATTTTTTGATGTTTTTGATAATCAAAATAATTAATGCGTTAGTTAATGTATATTATGAAATAATTGGTAATGATAGAATATTAGTTCTTTATTAGATAAACATTTAATACTTTTTAATAAAAACAATCGTAAAAAAATTATTATTTATGCGTAAATTAAAACATAATTTCATATAGACTATTTCTACAATTTTTAATGTTAAACTCTCTAATACAGTCAATTTATATAAAAATTTAACTAAACACTAACTATATTAAATAATTTATGTTTTATATATTTTGAGATTATGTAAGTGCTTTTCCATTGTAACACAGGTATATTGGTACCAGATTTGATAAAGTAAACGAACACATGAAATATCTGTTGGTAAAAGAAGAATATGGATTGCGATGTACGTGGAGAAGAACTGCATTGATCATTCATAGAAATATCATGTGTACTAACTATTACAAACGTGTATTATGGACATCAATGTAAATAGATACACAAATTTGGATAGATCTCTATAATACTGGGGATTTAACAATAAAACTAATTTAGATTTAATAGTAAAGTTAGTGCATTTGAAAGTTGATAGAAATTTATGCAAATATTACATGATAGTTTTTTCCGCAATACACAGACGTTTTTCTATGTGTGCGTGTGTGTTCTCTTGTTTACAAATCTTATTTCTTAATAGGCATCTACATTTAGAATTGTGTCAAATCGCTCGCGAATTGAACGGAATGTACGGAATACAGATGACTCTGGAAATGATTAATTATATGATATATGTGGTAAGACTTTTTAGGTTTCTTTACATACACACACAAACGAAAGTTCTCTCAGCATTCTCGCCATTAAATTGGTTAGACATCCTAATCTGGTTACTCTCATATGGAACTAGGCTCTCTTATTTAAATTACGCTTGCGAGAGTGTCAGCTCTAAGGTAAATTTATGTAAAAATTTTCATAAATATATATTAACATATCAATATTTATATATATTTATAATTATCAATTATTATTGTTAATAAATTATTGATAATTCTTTTAGGCTAATGAAATGGAAAGAATTATTCATCAACTGACAGATTCTCTTCGATATGCTGATGTTCGTGACGAGGTAAAATAAATTTTTATTGTAAAAGACAAATGTTTTAAATAAATTGTTTAAATAATAATAATTTTGTATGTGCAGATTTATCAGTTTACATTGCAAATGATACATCATCCACTGAAATTTACTGGTTTGGGTTTTTTCTATTTTGGCAATGGCCTTCTGCGAAGAGTTAGTTTCTCTATAGATTTACCTTTTTATATACTGTATCATTTTATTAGATTATAAATTATTATGCCATAAATTATCATGCTACAAATTGTAGGCTTTATATCTTTTTATCGCATCTCACATAATATCTTTCTTATTTTATTCAATTCTATGTAACGGAAATTTATATCTCACAAATTGGATATTCAGAAATGTTAATCTCTCTCTCTCTTTCTCTCTCTTTCTTTTCTTCTGAAATAGTTCTATAATTAATTTATAATCTATACTATAAGGTTTTTTATCTGCAAGTAATTTAATTTAATTTACATGTTTTCTTCCAGTTTATCATGCAATTAATATCATTTATGATTATCATAATACAGATGGCCTCGATATCAGAAGAATTTAAATACTTAAGAGATATGAATGTAACTACATCGAGCACAGATTGATATAACACAAAAAGAATTGTTGATTATAAAACAAAAATATATATTTACATAAATATAAATATTTAAAGTATAATTTATATGTATATGAGTTTTTTGCCAATCTTCCTTTATTATTTGTATCTTTTCATACAATACATATCTCTTTTCTCATTCTTCTACAAAACATTCAAAGAAATATAACAAGAAATGTTAGTATAACAATTATTTAATTTTATAAACAATGATATGTACTAAGCAATAGTAACGAATATATATTCATCGACAAAAAAATTCAAGCACCTTGAAAAGCATATCCAATAACAACGTTATGTACGTTGTAATGGTATGGTTGTAGCGACAATCATGCAGTTTGGTGATCGTTCTTAGCGTGCGTGATCATTCAAACTAAAATCATTTGCACATCTACCTGCGATGTAATTGTATACCAAATTACATTGGTATACAATTGATGTGTTTGAATGTGTTTTACTGGGTGCTTAAATTTTTTTGTCACTGATTGTATATATATATATGTATATATATATCATATATGTATATATATATATATATACATTTCTAAATAAAATAGATTTCAAAATTTATATATTATACACTTTTATTTGGTTTCAGATAATTTTTTTTAATGACCATAGCTTATGTAAGTAATTGAATTACTACCACATAATTCTTTAATATATATAAATTAATTTATTAATATGGTAGTTGTATATCTTATAATACTTTATGTCGCATATTATTGAGAGTATACTATTTTTTTATTTTAATGATAAAGGCGAATTAACATAAATACATTTTTATATGTTACAATATTCCTCTCTTTGTTTTTTTCTGTTTTCCCTCTCTCTCTCTCTCTCTCTCTCTCTCTCTCTCTCCCTCTCTCTCTTTCTCTTTTGTAATCACAATATTACATTATTACATCAAACGTTAATTTAAAAGAACGGCGTTATTACGTATGCTTATTTTATTATAGTTTTTTGTTAATTTTATTATATACATGTAGAATATTATGATATTTTGTAATAAAAGAACGCATCATTATAGGATAATATTGAAAAGAATAACACTGAAATTGCTTGCTTCGTATAGAGAAACACACGAAATTTTTAACAGCAGTCTTTCAGTAATCTTAATAATGTGTAGTATTGTATGTAAGATTTAATGAATTAGTTTTTTCTCATTCATTAGAGCAAATCGATCATTTTAATATGCGTAAGTGTAGATTCAAAAATTATCATTGCTTATCGACATAATTATGATACGCACGACTGAGTTTAAATGAACGTTCAGTGTTAGTTTGCGATGGGAATGATCATGACAACCACGATACAGCAGGCCTTACGACCGTTTTTTATTACCTATTTTATTATCGGCTTAGGTGTTTATCCTGTAAAAACATCTACACTGAGGATTGGCTTCATTGTATATTTAAGTATTCTATATTCCTTAACAGTGTGGTTTGTTTATTGCTTTCTTTTGTATTGTATGGTGAGCTTTCTTTTCTCATCACTGATGTCAATATTTGGGTTCACTACTACTTTAATTGTTACGGAGATTAATATAGTTACGGCAATTACGTCCGCAATTCTTAATGTATATTACGACAAGGTACAATTACATGTATAATATTTTTTTAGTTATATTATATTTATGTCTAGATTTTTGACAAATGTTACTAATTATATTATATTATAATTATATTATAAAAAAAACATTAAGTTGTAATTACGCTTTCGTGATTTATATCAATAGTTAACATATTTTTATCTTAAAATTGTTTTACATATCAAATAATTTTTGAATAGCTTATATGTAGACGTATATTGTGTCATAGGAAGAAAGATAATATTTTCAAACATGGTGCTTTTTAAATTATTCCTTAATATCATCTTAGAGATTTCGGATATGCATGAAAAAGCTTGCAGCTGTGAACGATACATTGGAAGAGTTGGGCACTCCAACAATTTATCAAAAAATGCACAAATGGTCAAAACGAACAGTGATTGCGTGGATTATATATAGTATTGGCTTAAATTTTTACGATGTAATATGGTGGGTGAACAAAAAAAAAACAGCCTGGTCATTCATAATACCTCATTTAGTAAATCATTGTTATCACGTCAATATGCTAGTGGATTTAGTATTTATCACCATTTTATGGTTTGTATATTAATTCTATTTATTCACATGTAACGATTTTAGCTCAAATATCATCTCAATAAATATACATATAATTATTATATATTTTTAATTAAATTATTTATTTTCAATTAAATTAAATATCGCAACATTTCTAATAAATAATAAAATACAATTTCATTACTATAATGGCAATTTATAGTCTTTTTAAGAAAAACATTCAAAAAATTTTCTTTAAAATCGAAAATGTGGTTTTCTTTGATATCCAAAATATTTTTTTAAATAAAGGATTTAGATTATATACTTGATTTAAAAACTAGTCTCTTTCTTTCTCTTTCTTTTCTCTCTCTCTCTCTCTCTCTCTCTCTCTCTCTCTCTCTCTCTCTCTCTCTCTCTCTCTCTCTCTCTCTCTCTCTCTCTCTCTCTCTCTCTCTCTCTCTCTCTCTCTCTCTCTCTCTCTCTCTCTCTCTCTCTCTCTCTCTCTCTCTCTCTCTCTCTCTCTCTCTCTCTCTCTCTCTCTCTCTCTCTCTCTCTCTCTCTCTCTCTCTCTCTCTCTCTCTCTCTCTCTCTCTCTCTCTCTTTCTCTATCTTTCTTTTAAGCAAAGTTTTGTTATAGATCCTAGAATTTCTTAGACATCATTTGTATATATAGGTATATAGGCAACAGATTTGATAAGATAAACGAGCATATGCGACAGCTATTAGTGGATGAGCAATATGGGTTAAGAAATAAATGGAAAAAACCACTCATTATTCATGGATATACTATCTCCCGTACTGATAATTATAAGCGAGTGTTGTGGACCTCAATGTAAATCGATATACATATATTTAGCGTAAATTATTGATTAATGTTAACTTAACAATAAAATGATGAACAATATATTATCAAAACTATTTTTATATAAATACTTTATGTTTACTGACTTACATTACTGACTAGCGGTTTAAAAAATTATTAATTAGTTAATAAATACTTTATGTTTACAAATACTAATAAAATTTGTTTTGCAATAGGCATCTTCATTTGGAATTATGTCGTATTGCTCGTGAATTGAATCGGATGTTCGGAGTGCAGATGGCTTTCGAAATGGCATCTCATTTATTATTGTTTATAGCACTATGTTATTATTCATACGGAATGTTAATACAGAAACAACAAAAGGAAACAATAGAGAGAACATCTTATCAAATAATTGGCATCTTTTTGTGGACTTTCAGCTTTATGGCAAGGCTTTGCACTATAAATCACATTTGTGAGAATGTCAGTGTTAAGGTAAAATCTTATATAACATTTAAACAAAATATATGTTTAATAGTAATAAAGTCCAAATGTTTTAGGCTAATGAAATCAACAAAATAATCCATCAATTGACAAACACTTTTAAATATACTGATGTCAGAAAAGAGATAAAAGACTTTTTAATGACAAGAGAAATATAGATGAAATAAAATATTTAAAATTAAATAATACTTTGTTTGCAGCCTTTGTATCAATTTACTTTGCAAGCAATGCATTCTCCCTTGAGATTTACTGGAATGGGTCTTTTCTACTTTGGCAACAAGTTTCTTCGGAAGGTTTGTGATTTTACTTTATCTTTTTTTATCACTTTACTTCTTTATATCGCTGATTTATATCATAAAAATTCAGAAAATTGTTTTCATAAAATTATTATGAGATTTGTTATTAATATTTTTTTCTATTATATGTATACTATGTATAACACTAGCTTTTTAGTTTAATTTATATTGCATTTTAATAAAATGTTGTTTTTCTACATTTCAAAAGTTAATTGAAAATATTTAATACGTTTTTTTCAGTTCTGCCTGACAATTGTAACATTAGTGATTATCATGGTGCAAATGTTCAATGTCTGAGAATTTTTCCTGTTTGAAGATGGAATAATCAATCTAACACCTTATAACGCAGAAATTAATGTTCAAAGGAATGCATACAGATTATTCTTCGTAATTATACTGATTAGATGTTGCTTAATTAAATTGATATATAAACTAATTAAAAAAGAAGCATAATTAACAATTTTGTTATATATTTTTTTTGTCTTTTAAACTATAAATCAATTATGTAAATACTTTTGAGCGCTAAGCTAAATTTTGTAGCAAGCACATTTATTATGCTGCAAACTGTTAATAGAAAATTAAAAGTAAACATTATAGGCTTATAATATTTTGTAAAAAATATATAGATATTTAAATTAACTTCGAATTTATTATTATTAATTTTCAATAGAGCTAATTAAAAGACAAAACATGCTCTAAAATAGTAGTAAATATGAATATTCATTTTTGTACTTGATTTTATTCGACACTTTATGGGATTTTATATGTAGACATTTTTTTTCTCTCTTTCTTTTTGTATAATTATATTATTATCTTATTATAAAAGTAAAAATTTCAATTTAATTGCAACATGTTTAATATTAAATCATCTCTCACATTCATCGGGTCGATTACACAAAAATAATTTTTGTCAAGTAACTTTAATCAAAGTAGATGTTTTTTATAGATTTTCGGTCACAAAAAACAATGCCGCTGTCCAAATTGCTCCATCACATCAGGTTTCAAAGTTATTTTGAATTTTAAGATGAAAAATCAACGATTTATAGGAAGAAAATGTATAATAAATTACTAACCATCACTAAAGTAATAAAAATAGGTGAATGTTTGATTTACACATTGATTCCTTATTAGCAAAGAATAAAAAATAGAAATAGAAATAGAGAGGCGAAGTAGCGATGCGAGCAGCGTGCGACATGTAATCAGAGATGCCAGATAGATTAGGCGCGGTTCCACTACAGTTCTTTACGAAAACTCTGATTACGTGAGATTTGTGAGACGATTTTCTATCCTTTGCTAATAAGGAATCAATGTGTAAATTAAACATTCACTTATTTCTATTACTTTAATGACGGTTGGTGACTTATTATACATTTTCTTCCTATAAATCGCTGATTTTTCATCCTAAAAAATCGCTGATTTTTCATCGTAAACTATAAAACCTGACGTGATGGAGCAATTTGGACAGCGGCATTGTTTTTTGTAACCAAAAATCTATAAGAAACACCTACTCTGATTAGAGTTACTGGACACATATTTTTGTTTCGTTGGCCTGTGTTATCTTAATATGCGTAAGTGCTGGAACGAGTATATATTATGATTGTGAAAAAATATTAACATTGTAAATTGTCGTAATTGCAATGTGCACGCGCACGCAAATGAGTTTGACAAATGAGTTTGACAATGGTGGTTGAGCCAACAAGGGGTGCTTCCTATTTAGTGACACAAGTTGACACAACCTGACTTTTAGTATCATTTCTGCTATCCATTACATTTGTGTCGTTTTTTGTCGATGACACAAGTCGACTTCGAGTAACTCTGCTTGGATGGTGAGTCGAGCGTGGTCAAGCGTGGCTTTCCATTTATCGTATTAAAGTTACTAACTTGAGTTTACTTGAGTTAACGTAAGTCGACACAATGTAAATGGAAAGCACCCAAGGGTGCGGTCAACAGTGTTATTTTGCAATGACAACGACGACCACGATCCAAGAAGCCGTACAACCTTTTTTCACTATGTGCTTTATTATCGGCTTAGGTGTCTATCCTCTAAAAGAATCCAGACTGAAGATTAAGTGGATTATATATTTAAGTATTTTGTATTCTTTAATCATATGGTCCATTCATTTGTATTTTTTATACAATATAATAAGCTTTCATTTACTACATCGGACTAATATGGTTAAAATTGTTATGAAGATTAACATAATAATCGCAATCGCATCCGCGATTCTCAATGTATATTATTACAAGGTATATAATTATATGTATACTTTTATTTTAATTATATTATATATATATATATATATATATATATATATGTGTACTTAGATTTATATATAATTATATAAATTATATTACAACATTAAAGTAATAATTACACTTACGCAATTTTTAACAGAAAACTTCTATTTCAATATATTTTATTTTATAGACTTACTTATTTTTTAAACAGTCTACATGTATACGTATTTTAAATCCTGGAAGGTGATAGCATTGTATGTGTCTTTTAAATCGTTGTCTATAATATTATTTTAGAAATTCCAAGTATTTATGAAGAAACTTGCTGCTGTGGACGATACTTTGGAAAAGTTGGGAACTTCAAAGGTATTTCAAAAGATGCACATGTGGTCGAAAGGAATGGTGATTGTGTGGATTATTTACAGCCTCGCCTTGAATTTTTACACCACACTATGGTTGGTGAACAGAGGAGAAACTTCTTCTTGGATATATATTCTACCTCATCTAGGAAATTATTGTCTTCACGTCAACGTACTCATGGATTTAATATTTATCACCTTTTTATGGTTTGTATATTAATTGTATTTATTTATTTAAAAAAATTAACTATGTGTCTATGTACTTGTCATTATTTTTTATTCTTTATACATTAAATATCTGCTATTTCATTCTCCTTTTTTCGTTTCTTCTTTTTAATAAGTGATGAAATATGATCATGAAGATAATAAATATTTTTTCAATATTTTCACTGAGCATTTAAAAAGTTTTTCTAAAGATAAATAGTATATTATTATATGGCACTAAATATAAAAATAATTAAGATAATTAAAAAAAATAAATTAGAAAGGCTCTGAAATCTAAATATAAAATCAGTATAAAAAGAGGTTAATAAGAGCCAGCGCGTGGATATTATGCGCAACAATTTTATTCCTAAATTCTTCTTTAAACATTTTGGTCCTTCCTTTGGCTCATCCTCAGTATGTTAATTAATAATAAAATCCACATGTCAATGTTCGCTTCCTCATCTTACATCCTGGGTAGGTTCTCAGAGCAAGCGAGGACGGGACAAGGGGCGAACGTTCTGCATCTCGTGGATTGACACGTGGATTTTAATATTTATTTAATGTACTGAGGATGGAGCTTAATGTAAATCAGTAAACCTACTTATTTGCGTACATTAGTAATTCGATGTAAATCTAACAATAAAATAATAAACGATAAATTATCGAAACTATTTCCAATAAATTCTCAATTTTTATGTGACACATTTTGTCAATAGGCATCTTCATTTAGAATTATGTCGCATTACTCGTGGATTGAATGGAATGTTCGGAACGCAGATGACTTTTAAAATGGCATCCTATCTACTTCACTTGACATTACAGTGTCATTATCTATACGGAATACTAACACAGAAAGTACAGGAAGAAGCACAAATGACAGCATGGATTGGTCTATTTCTTTGGATCTTCATTTTCGTATCAAGGCTCTGCATTATAAATTATTTTTGTGAGAAAGTCAGTGTTAAGATAAAATCATATATGTTTCAATAAAAAAATATACTTAGTAGTAATAAATTTTAAATATTTTAGGCTAACAAAATTGGCAAAATAATTTGTCAACTAACAAGTTCTCTTCGATATGCTAATATTAGGAAAGAGGTAAGATATTTGTTTTAATAACGAGAAGTAAAAATGAAAGTAAAATAATGATCTGATTTCTTGAAGTTAAATGATGATTTATTCATACACAGATATATCAGTTTACTTTGCAAATAATGCATCATCCGTTGAGATTCACTGGAATGGGTCTCTTCTATTTTGGCAACAACTTTCTCCGGAAGGTTTATTTTTGCATTTACACCTTTTTCTATTATTTCATCCTTTTTATTATGTTTTATATTATAAATTATAGAAATTTAGAAAACTGCTTTATTTGCAGAATATAAAAATTTATGCTGCAAGTTTTACGGACGTACATATACAGTACTTATAACAATAAACATAAAATTTTAATAAATATGTATCCATAACTCAATTGCATATGCAGTGAAAGTTAATGTAAAATTAATACATTTTTTCCAGTTCTGCATGAAGATTGTAACATTCGTGATCATCATATTGCAAACATCAGGAAACTGAAAACTCGTCCTCAAGAATTAAAAATTAATCTACCATATAACACTTAGCTTAATATTTCACAAGAATGCATTAATATTATTTTTCTTAATTATATCAATTAGACGTTGCACTTAAGCTTATGTAATCATAATTAAAAGTAAACGCTCAATTAACAAATGTCATGTAAATATTTTTGCGCGTTAGATCCAAAAGTACAATAGCCGATCAATGTCATTGGACAATAAACAATATTAGCACCAATAATTGACAAACAATTTTTATTTTATTAACAGTTGTCAATTATCATGTCATTTTAAATATTTAATATTAAAATTGTATGGCAAGTAAAGATTACGCAGCAATATTTTTTTAATAAATGAGGAGAGAAACATAAACGCTTTATTTTTATAATCTATAGATAATTTTATTATTTAGATAAATGTCGGATTTTATATTATTTATATATATTATCTGAGTTACATGATCAATTAAATAGAATGTGATCGGTCTAGTATTAAAAAATCTTTTCATTTAAAATAAGCATATAATATATTAAAATAATATTGATATATTCATTATATGGATATAACAGCTATTACGTACGTATATAACTAAACTATTAATAATTAAAAATATATATAATAATAATAACTAGTTGGACATATATAATATAAATAATTCGCAACAATATACACATATCTTCTATTCTGCGAACTCGTGACATATCATATTATCTCTATTAGAAACTTGATATATGGGAGAAGTATCCATTTGAATTACAATAATAATAACAGAGAAAACCCAAACGAAGAACTAAAAGTAAACATTGAATATTACTATTTAAAATTTTTCTGCTATAATCAAATATTTATATTACAATAACATTTTGTTTTTACAAATACAGACAACATTAAGGACTAACCTTACAAAGAAATTTGTGGCCAAAGTAAAATAGACCCATTCCGCTGAATTTTAACGGCCGAAGTGATATTTGCAAAACAAACTGGCAAATCTACATTATATATAAAAATGATTATATTATATTTACAATAGTTTATACAAGTTATATAAAATCGAAAGATTGTTATGAATCATTTATCTCACCTCTTCGCGTGCTTTGACAAAACAGATAAGATTTGTCAATTTATGAATAATGCCCTCTGTCTTCTGCGCCTGAAATAATATAAATTAATCATGTGGTTCATAATCTTAATAATAATTGCATAGTTTCCAATAATTTTAGATAGACATACATATAAATAACATTTTCAACTTTCTCTTTCATAAAGAAAGTATTGGAATATTTTTTTTATTTTAAGATTAGAAAGTACTAATTTTCCTTCTCTTTTTCTCTTTGACTCAATTGTATTAAAACAGTTTTTTAACATTATATTTCAGATCCAATATTATATCAAATAGTTTTTCTTGCTTATGTGTGGGAACAATCTTTCCTTATAATCCATAGAAAATCAGCTTACTTTGACGCTAACGCTTTCGCAGATATAGTTTATTAATATGAGTCTTATTAAATTGATGGCACACCACATGTTACTGGTGAGTAAACATTTCCACTGAACGGCACCACCATTGTACATTAAGCATAACATCATGTGGTATTGAAAATAATACATCGTCGTCAAAGTGACAAAGTAGGACATTGTCTGCAGAGTCATTTTCATTTCGAATAAACCGTTTATATCGAGTGCTATTCGGTAAAGTTGCGAATGCAGATGCCTGAAAAAACATTGTATTATATTAGTAAATGCACACATTATTAAAAAATCAAAATATAATGATTAATCTGTTTCAGAGAGAACTATATGCATTGTTGGCATTTTATTGAAATGAATCAAGCACAATAAGTTTAACTTACACCGAAAGATTTATTTTTAACGCAAAGCAGCATGAAATTAATGTTTAACTTGCATCACGTAAGGTGAAAAATTAACAAATTTTAGAATTTATTAAATAAATTTTTTTAATATAGAATAATAAAATTATCTTTTTTATAAAATGTTATTTTCAACTTTTCATCTTAGCGTATATCAAATTACATTGCAGTCCATAATATACGCTTGCGATTCTCTGTGCTATAGTGGCGAGTGACGAGCGACGATTTTTTGCACATGCAACTCAGTCCACATTCTTCAGTTTTTGAAAGTTGTTTAATAAGATCATTTATTTTATCATATCTAGTACCAATATATCTGTAATTTAAAAAAGTTTGAAAAAAATGTTTCATAATTTTTGTAAGCTTGTTGTAACATATATTATTTTTTTTATTTAAAATTCCATAATTAGAGAAATAGTAATACATTTAAAACTTTTGTATTTGTATTGAATTGAAGAATTTAAATTTAATGTGTCATAGCATATAGATCAACTATGTGCCTTCTCTGTGTGCGTAGTATAATATAAAAGAAATTAATAAATGTTAAAAATATATTTTGATATATTTTTAATCATTTCTAATTTAACTATTCAGTAAATTTATTGATTTAAGTTATCTAATCTAAAGTAATGATTACTATTAAATAATTTTGTGATAAAATCACATTTATATACAAACCTTAAAAGAAACATAATCATTATATCTTTTAAAATATTGATATTCAAAGGATAATCCATGATGATAGGATACAAGTATACAATGCCTTTTGTATCCTTATACGTATCTGTGACGCATAAAGAATCAGTAGTACATAATATACACATTATTATAAACCACATAATTATTATCCATTTTATCGAGTTTTGCATTTTACGATATTCTTTAGGTGTTCCAAGCTCTTCTAGTGTATCGTCCACTTGACTGAGTTTGTTTATTAATACGCTGAATTTCTGAAAATAACAGCGGAAGATTAAAGAAAATATTTACAATTATCAAGAATTTTTGTAAATAAGTTATACGAATAGCATATGCGCAATAAACTAGATAATAAAGCAATAAAATGTAATAAGAGTCTGTTTTCTTTCAAAATTTTTAAATAAAATATTAAATGCAAGACATTTAACAAAAATAAAATTTATTATTTGAGCTTAATACTTTAATTGCTCCAGAAATCAATGTATTGATATAATATTTATTCTAAGAATATAAGACTTTATTTTATGTATGGAAGGAATAAGTTTATTTGAATTTATTTCTGTTAAAATTTAAGTAAATTTGTTTTCTCTCCAAATAACTAAAGATAAGTATAACTCCAAATTGATAGACAATATTTATATCATTTGCTCCGCTTAGATATCAAACTATTATACAATAATGCAACATATTATATAGAAAAAATGTACCTTTTGTTCGCGAATGGTGATAATTATAGATATCATCGTCACAAGCAGATTTATTATTATGTTAAAGTAAATCATGAAGCTTCTTATACGTCTCAACAAGAAGGTAAGCACATAATAAAATACGTAGGCATAAATACTCCATACACTCAATATATATAAGATGCTCAAGCGAACTCTTGGGTAACCCAAAGGATGCCTGAGAATTCCAAAACCGAAGAGAAAAGCAACGAAGTAAAAAGAATTTAAAGCCTTTTGTATGGTATCGACCATGATATTACACAACACTGTTGCAGTTCCATATACTAACTATTAAAGTTCCGAGTTAAATATAGTAGTGTACTGTGTAAGCATCACACTTATAATGATAATAGGATAACGCTTCATTCGATTGCATTAGCTTAATTGAATCGTTAACATAGATGTACGATAGAATATGATCGATTCTCATACTAAATATTAACAGTTATTTTTGCATTTTTTAAATTCTTGCTACATAGGTATATTTATATACATTACACGATTAATTATTTATTAAATGGATACAATAGCTATTATTTATACATATAACTGTGTGAGATCTGAATAGCTCAGTGATAAGAGCAGTTGCCCGAAAAGTGAAGGATTCGAGTTTGATTCCTGATTAAGTCACTTGCACCTATTTTCCTAATTCGCAAATATAATTTTCTAATTATTATTTGTTAGGCTGAAAAATATGCAAATACCCTACACAGATACGTCAGTGCCTCTGCTACGAATAGATGATTGCTACGAGTGTGTCTGAGCTCTTGTGTCACTACATAAACCTCTGTTTATTACTTTTAATAAATAAAAAGAAATAAAAATTAGTTTGACAGATATAATATAAAGAATTCTACATCAATCCGCATATCTCTTCTATTCTAGAACTCTTCTATTCTAGAACATAACATATCACATTATCTCTGCTAGAAACTATTCAAAACTAATTTTTATACTTTATAATTTTTACATTTAAGAGAAGTATCCATTTGAATTACAAAAATAATAACAGAGAAAACCCAAACGAAGAACTGAAAGTAAACATATTACTATTTAAAATTTTCCTGCTAAAGACAAATTTTTATATTACAATAACATTTTGTTTTTACAAATACAGATAATATTAAAAGCTAACCTTAAAAAGAAAGTTGTAGCCAAAGTAAAATAGACCCATTCCGGTAAATTTTAACGGCCGAAGTGATATTTGCAAAAGAAACTGGCAAATCTGCATTATATATAAAAGTGATATTAAATTATCGAGAAATTATTTATACAAGTTATACAGAATTATGTGTTATAAAATCATTTATCTCACCTCTTCGCGTGCTTTAGCGAAACAAATAAAATTTGTCAATTTATGAATAATGCTCTTGGTCTTCTGCGCCTGAAATAACATAAAATTAATCAAATTGTTTAAAAATTAATAATAATTGCATAGTTTTCAATAATTTTAGATAGATATACTTATATAAATGAGTTTTCAACTCACTCTCTTTTATAAAGAAAATATTGAAACTTTTTATTCATTTTTAGATTAGAAAGTACTAATTTCCTTTATCTTTTTCTTTTTCATTCAATTGTATTAAAACAGTTTTTGTACATTATATTCCAGATTTAATATTATATCAATTTTTTTTGCTTATGTGTGAGAACAATTTTTTCTTATAATTCACTACAAGTCAGCTTACTTTGACGCTAACACTTTCGTAGATATAGTTTATTGATATGAGTCTTATTATTTCAAAGGCACACGTTATGATGCATGAGAGTAAACATTTCCACTGAACAGCAGCACCATTGTACATTAAGCATAAAATCCTATGATATTGAAAATAAAATGTCATCGTCAAAATGACAAAGTAGGACATTGTCTGCAGAGTCATTTGAATATTGAATAAATCATTTATATCGAGTGCTATTCGGCAAAGTTGCGAATGCAGATGCCTAAAAAGGACATTGTATTATATTAGTAAATACACACACATTGTTGGAATAACGAAATATAATCATTAATCTGTTTCAGAGGCAATTATATGCATCGTTAACATTTTATTAAAATGAATAAAGGACAATAAGCTCAACTTACAGCGAAAGATCTATTTTATCGCAAAACAGCATGAGAAATTAATGTTTAACTGGCATCATTGTAAAGGATGAAAAATTTGAGAATTTATACAGTAAATGTATTTATATATAATATAGAATCTCTTTATTATAGAGATTTTGATATGCAAATACAAAAATGCCCTCAAAATCAAATTGTAAATAAAATTGGTTTATATTAAGAAGAGCTGTACACATATATTTATACATTTCTAATTAATAAAATTATCTTCTTTTTTTTTTACAAAATGTTATTTGTAATTTTTGTGTGTTATCTTAGCGTATATCCAATTACATTGCGGTCCATAATATACGTTTGCGATTTTCTGTGCTGTGGATATAATGGCGAGTGTTGAAAGACGATTTTTTCCACATGCATCTTAGTCCACATTCTTCAGTCTCTGACAGTCGTTTAATATAGTCATTTATTTTATCATATCTAGTACCGGTATATCTGTAAATGAAAACAACACATGTTAATTTTTCTAAGCTTATTGCAAGGTAAAAAATGAACATATATTATTATCTTTTTTATACAAAATTCCATAAATAGAGAAATAATAATACAATAAAAACTTTTGCATTCGTATATTGAATTGAAGAATTTTGATTTAATGTATCATAGAATATAGACCAACTGTGTGCCCTGTGTGCGTAGTACAATATATATGACATAGATTCATAAATGTTATAAATATGATGTAGCATTTCTAATCTAAACATTCAGAAAATTTATTGATTCTAGTTATCTAGATTAAAGTGACAATTACCACTAAAAAATTTTACTAAAATCATATTTATACAAACCTTAATAGAAATATAACTATTATATCTATCAAAATATTTATATAGAGAGTATAATTTAAGACGACAGTGAAAAAATATCTTTTTGTATCAAGCAAAATTTCTGTGTGGCATAAAAAATGAATGGACAATAATATAAAGATTATTATAAACCACATAATAATTATCCATTTTATCGAGTTTTGCATTCTACGATATTCTTTGGGTGTTCCAAGCTCTTCTAGTGTATCGTCCACTTGACTGAGTTTGTTTATTATTACGCTGAATTTCTGAAAATAACAGCGGAAGATTTAAAGAAAATATTTACAATTATAAAGAATTTTTGTAAATAAGTTATACGAATAGCATATGCGCAATAAACTAGATAATAAAGCAATAAAATGTAATAGAAGTCTGTTTTCTTTCAAAATTTTTAAACAAATTGTTAAATGCAAAACATTTAACAAAGATAAAATTTATTATTTGAGCTTAATTCTTTAATTACTCCAGAAATCAATGTATTGATATAATATTTATTCTAAGAATATAAGACTTTATTTTATGTATGGAAGGAATAAGTTTATTTGAATTTATTTCTGTTAAAATTTAAGTAAATGTGTTTTCTCTCCAAATAACTAAAGATAAGTATAACTCCAAATTGATAGACAATATTTATATCATTTGCTCCGCTTAGATATCATAGTATTATAGCAATGCAACATATTATATAGAAAAAATGTACCTTTTGTTCGCGAATGGTGATAATTATAGATATCATCGTCACAAGCAGATTTATTATTATGTAAAAGTAAAGTATAAAGTCTGTTACACGTTGACTTAGCAAAAAAGTCAACGCGTAATAAAGAACGTAGGCATAAATACTCCATACACTCAATATATATAAGATGCTCAAGCGAACTCTCGGGTAACCCAAAGGATGCCTGAGAATTCCAAAACCGAAAAGAAAAGCAACGAAGTAAAAAGAATTTAAAGCCTTTTGTATAGTTTCGACCATGATATTATACAACACTGTCGCAGTTCCATACACTAACTATTAAAGTTCCGAGGAAAATACAGTAGTATAATGTGTAAGTATCAAATTTATAATGATAATAGGATAACACTTCATTTGATTGCATTAGCTTAATTGAATCGTTAACATAGATGTACGATAGAATATGATCGATTCTCATACTAAATATTAACAGTTATTTTTGCATTTTTTAAATTCTTGCTACATAGGTATATTTATATACATTACATGATTAATTATTTATTAAGTGGATAGAATAGCTATTATTTATACATATAACTGTGTGAGGTCTGAATAGCTCAGTGATGAGAGCAGTTAGTGAAAGTGAAAGATTCGAGTTTGATTCCTGATTAAGTCACTTGCACCTATTTTTCTAATTCGCAAATATAATTTTATAATCATTATTTGTTAGGCTGAAAAATATGCAAATACCCTACACAGATACGTCAGTGCCTCTGCTACGGATAGATGATTGATACGAGTGTGTCTGAGCTCTTGTGTCACTACATACATCTCTGTTTATTACTTTTAATAAATAAAAAGAAATAAAAATTAGTTTGACAAATATAATATAAAGAATTCTACATCAATCCGCATATCTTTTCTATTCTAGAACTCATAACATATCACATTATCTCTGCTATAAACTATTCAAAACTAATTTTTATGGGACATGTGGAAGAAGTATCCATTTGAATTACAAAAATAATAACAGAGAAAACCCAAACGAAGAACTGAAAGTAAACATATTACTATTTAAAATTTTCCTGCTAAAGACAAATTATTATATTACAATAACATTTTGTTTTTACAAATACAGATAATATTAAAAGCTAACCTTAAAAAGAAATTTGTGGCCAAAGTAAAATAGACCCATTCCGGTAAATTTTAACGGCCGAAGTGATATTTGCAAAAGAAACTGGCAAATCTGCATTATATATAAAAGTGATATTACATTATCGAGAAATAATTTATACAAGTTATACAGAATTATGTGTTATAAAATCATTTATCTCACCTCTTCGCGTGCTTTAGCGAAACAAATAAAATTTGTCAATTTATGAATAATGCTCTTGGTTTTCTGCGCCTGAAATAATATAAAATTAATCAAATTGTTTAAAATCTTAATAATAATTGCATGGTTTTCAATAATTTTAGATAGATATACTTATATAAATGAGTTTTCAACTCACTCTCTTTTATAAAGAAAATATTGAAACCTTTTATTCATTTTTAGATTAGAAAGTACTAATTTTCTTTATCTTTTTCTCTTTCATTCAATTGTATTAAAACAATTTTTATACATTATATTCCAGATTTAATATTATATCAATTTTTTTTGCTTATGTGTGAGAACAATTTTTTTTTATAATTCACTACAAGTCAGCTTACTTTGACGCTAACACTTTCGTAGATATAGTTTATTGATATGAGTCTTATTATTTCAAAGGCACACATTATGATGCATGAGAGTAAACATTTCCACTGAACAGCAGCACCATTGTACATTAAGCATAACATCATATGATATTGAAAATAAAATGTCGTCGTCAAAATGACAAAGTAGGACATTGTCTGCAGAGTCATTTGAATATTGAATAAATCATTTATATCGAGTGCTATTCGGCAAAGTTGCGAATGCAGATGCCTAAAAAAGACATTGTATTATATTAGTAAATACACACACATTGTTGAAATAACGAAATATAATCATTAATCTGTTTCTGAGGCAATTATATGCATCGTTAACATTTTATTAAAATGAATAAAGGACAATAAGCTCAACTTACAGCGAAAGATCTATTTTATCGTAAAACAGCATGAGAAATTAATTTTTAACTGGCATCATTATAAAGGATGAAAAATTTGAGAATTTATACAGTAAATGTATTTATATATAATATAGAATCTCTTTATTATAGAGATTTTGATATGCAAATACAAAACTGCCCTCAAAATCAAATTGTAAATAAAATTGATTTATATTAAGAAGAGCTGTACACATATATTTATACATTTCTAATTAATAAAATTATTTTCTTTTTTTTTTACAAAATGTTATTTGTAATTTTTGTGTGTTATCTTAGCGTATATCCAATTACATTGCGGTCCATAATATACGTTTGCGATTTTCTGTGCTGTGGATATAATGGCGAGTGTTGAAAGACGATTTTTTCCACATGCATCTTAGTCCACATTCTTCAGTCTCTGACAGTCGTTTAATATAGTCATTTATTTTATCATATCTAGTACCGATATATCTGTAATTGAAAACAACGCATGTTAATTTTTCTAAGCTTATTGCAAGGTAAAAAATGAACATATATTATTATTTTTTTATAAAAAATTTCCTAAATAGAGAAATAATAATATAATAAAAATTTTTGCATTTGTATATTGAATTGAAGAATTTAGATTTAATTTATCATAGAATATAGACCAACTATGTGCTTTGTGTGCGTAGTACAATATATGTATATGAAATAAATTTATAAATGTTAAAAATATATTTTGATATAGCATTTCTAATCTAAGCATTCAGAAAATTTATTGATTTTAGTTATCTAGATTAAAGTGACAAATACCACTAAAAAATTTTAATAATATTATATTTATACAAACCTTAAAAGAAACATAACCATTATATCTATTAAAATATTTATAAATAAAGTATAATTTAAGACGACAGTGATAAAATAGCTTTTTGTCAAATATTTATAATCAAATATTTCTATGAAGCATAAAGAACTAATGGACCATAATATAAGGATTATTATAAACCACATAATAATTATCCATTTTATCGAGTTTTGCATTCTACGATATTCTTTAGGTGTTCCAAGCTCTTCTAGTGTATCGTCCACTTGACTGAGTTTGTTTATTAATACGCTGAATTTCTGAAAATAACAGCGGAAGATTGAAGAAAATATTTACAATTATCAAGAATTTTTGTAAATAAGTTATACGAATAGCATAAGCGCAATAAACTAGCTATAATAAAGCAATAATATGTAATAAGAGTCTGTTTTCTCTCAAAATTTTTAAACAAATTGTAAAATGCAAGACGCATTTAACAAAGATAAAATTTATTATTTGAGCTTGAATCTTTAATTGCTCCAGAAATCAATGTATTGATATAATATTTATTCTAAGAATATAAGACTTTATTTTATGTATAGAAGGAATAAGTTTATTTGAATTTATTTCTGTTAAAATTTAAGTAAATTTGTTTTCTCTCCAAATGACGAAAGATAAGAATAACTCCTAATTAATAAACAATATTTATATCATTTGCTCCGCTTAGATATCAAACTATTATACAATAATGCAACATATTATATAGAAAAAATGTACCTTTTGTTCGCGAATGGTGATAATTATAGATATCATTGTCACAAGCAGATTTATTATTATGTAAAAGTAAGATATAAAGTCTCTTACACGACTTAGCATAGAAGTCAACGCGTAATAAAGAACGTAGGCATAAATACTCCATACACTCAATATATATAAGATGCTCAAGCGAACTCTCGGGTAACCCAAAGGATGCCTGAGAATTCCAAAACCGAAGAGAAAAGCAACGAAGTAAAAAGAATTTAACGCCTTTTGTATAGTATCGACCATGATATTACACAACACTGTCGCAGTTCCATATACTAACTATTAAAGTACTGAGGAAAATACAGTAGTATAATGTGTAAGTATCACATTTATGATGATAATAGGATAACACTTAATTGAATTTTATTTGCATAATTAATTCGTTAATCAACATAAATGCATGATAGAATCGTTTCTCATACAAAGTATTAACAATTATTTTTGCGTTGTATTTTTTTACTTCTGGCTAAATATATAAATATATTTATATACATTACATGATCAGCGCTAAGGATCTAAACAGAATAAAATTCACTGTCAATAATGAAACCACTTTTAATTGTATCCATATATAAATATATTTTGTCATTGTTTCTTATGTTATAAGTAAATCATGTTGAAAAAAATTAATTATTTATTGTTATTAAATTTGTCAATTTAAAACATTATATTTTGTGTTTATTCGTATTTACAGTATTTCAAGAATATTGCTTATAAAATGAACGAATTTTCCAGTATTTTACTAAGAAGAAAATCTTATTAAAAAGTGCTTGCTATTATTTACATAATTTTCGAAAAGAAAATTTTAATGAATTTTTATTTAATTTTGTTTAAACTTTTTTTCTTTTAGTTCAATAAATTGCATTACTCGTCTACGACGTAATCGAATCTTTATATGCAACATCATTATAATGGCGTATTTAGTTGTATTAAAATAACTATATATGTGACTGTGTTGCCAAAACTTAAACATACACATAATATAATGTTTTCTCTTTCTCTTTTTTCTCATATTTTACAATTATTACAATTAAATAACAGTTTCACATTTTTGTAATAAATAATTAAATTAGAGATAGTATTTTAAACATATAATATAATTTTAATTAATTGCAAAATTTAAACAAATAATTCTCAACTACACATGTCTTGCCCCAGTAATTTTTAAAATTAAAGTAATACCCTCGTATACTTTACGACCTCGAAAATATACTTTGGTCACTGCACACGTCCACTCAGTACTTAGGCCGCAGTCGTACAGAGATATGTTGTAGCTTATTTAGCTTTATGCGATAATCAACACACGTGTATGTATCTACCATTATATCTATAAATATTTGAGTTGTTACTTTCGCCCCCTATTACTTTCGACCCCGCTCTACCTACCTTATTATCTTTATACATTATTGACACTATTACTGTTTGACAACATCGATCGATTACGTCTTTGAGTATGAAAGAATTAAGTGATACATGGCGCTAATGCATTTGATAATTCAATCATGCATTATTCTATCGCTTTAATGAATGAGTTCAATCAAATGAGTTCGAATGGACAGTCGATGTTAGTTTACGGCAGAAACCGTGAGAGTGATGATCATGACAAATACCATAGAAAAGGCTGTATATCCTTTACTCCTAACCGCTTCTGTTCTCGGTTTAAGTGTTTATTCTCCAAAGAAACCTTATTTAAGTATTTTATATAATATAACAGTATGGATCGCTTATGGATGCCTTTATTATTATACAGTGACAACCCTTAAGGCAGAAATATGGTTCCAGTCAATTTCTACTATGTTTTATATACAGACTGGCATTCTTGCTATTATTACATCTATTATTATGAGTGTATATCAAGACAAGGTATATATATATGTACATCTTCAATTTGTAACAGAAGAATATAATATTATACATAATAATGATATTATCTTTAAAAATTTTTATAATTTTTTTGTAATGCTTTATAATTTATTATTTATTGTAAAATTTAATATTTTATAATTTATTATTTATTATAAAATTTAATATTATTTAGTTTTTGAATTGTATTCTCTAATATTGTTTAGAGATTTCGAATATTTATGAAAAGACTTGCTGCGGTGGACGACACGTTAAAAGAGTTAGGCACTCCTGAGATATATCGACAGCTGCATAAATATTCAAAAAGAGTGTTAATAGGATGGTTTGTGTGTACTCATATGGCGAATTCATTTGATACTATTTGGTGGTTCTACGCGATGAAGGATCATCGGTGCATAATTATACCTTACATTACAAATCATTTTCATCACGTCCACATGTTAGAGAATTTATTATTTATTACTCTCCTGTGGTTTGTATTATATTACACAGTATACTTAAATAAACATTAAACTATAACTTCTGTGTTAATAAATCTAGTTTTTTATTGTCTTAATATATATGCATTTTACATATAAAATAGCCATTATTCTTGAAATAATACGCTAAAGAACATTATATTTTTTAGAAGAAAGAAATTTAATATTTTTGAGTAAAAATATCTTAAGAGAAGAGAAATGTATTTAATGTTTATTTTTTGCACACTAAAACATTCTGCCGCAAGTTATTTTTATTTCGAGTAATTATGTATAATCAATTTTTTTAATATATTTTAATTTTTGTATAATTGTTCTTCTTTTGTAACAGGTATATTGGCACTAGATTTGACAAGGTAAACGAGCACATGAGATGTCTGTTGATTAAAAAAGAGTATGGATTGAGATATGCGTGGAGAAAACCTGTGCTAACTACTCGTGGATGTATCACTGACAAATACAAGTGCATATTGTGGACTTCAATGTAAATCGGAATAACACAAATATATAATTCGGATAAATATTGATTTAAATATGATCTATCAATAAAAATAATTTTCATTCGGTATAAAAAAAAAATTAGATTTATCCAAACACTAAAGAAATAATTTTTTATACATATTGTCGTCGTGTTTGTCTTTACGTTCCCTCGTGAACAAATTTTATTGTTTGATAGGCATGTTCATCTAGAATTGTGTCAAATCGCTCGTGAATTAAACGTAATGTTTGGACCCCAATTGACTATGGAAATAGTAGCCTATTTGATATATCTGACAATATCATGTGATTACATTATTAAGCATGTGCAAACGAAAAGTCATTATATATTTTCGCCATTCACCTGGATAGACATATATTTTTGGATATTTTTGCATGTGGCCGGACTCTTCTGTTTAAATTACGTCTGCGAAAATGTCAGCACTAAGGTAAATTCCCGCAAATTTCAATCCCGTAAACTTAAATATATATATTTGTTTATTAATAATAAATTATCTATTTTAGGCTAACGAAATGGAAAAAATAATTCATCAATTGACAGATTTTCTTCGGTATGCCGATGTTCGTGACGAGGTAAAACATATTTTAGTAATAAAAGTAAACCAAGTAAGATCGTTTATATTTTAATAATTATTCTATGTATACGCAGATTTATCAGTTTTCTTTACAAATAATATATCATCCGCTGAAATTCACAGGACTGGGTCTCTTCTATTTTGGCAATGGCCTTTTACGAAAAGTTGGTTCTTATATTCATCTTTTTGTATCTTTTCATTTTCATATTATGCTACAAATAATAAGATTGTAATTTTTTATTACATCTTTTATATGATATCTTTATTATTGTATCCTGTTCTATAATAGAAATTAGATTAACATACAAAAATGCAGATCTAAAATAGTGTATCAAATATGTAATTCTTTTCTTTATAAGAAAAAAATTTAATTTACACATTTTCTTTCAGTTCTTCATGACAATTACAACATTTCTAATCTTCATAATACAGATGGTTCCCATACCTAAAAAAGCGACGGACTTTTGAAAGAATATTATCAAAAATTAATACTCCGTTACGAGCATACATCATATGAGAATTAATAATTTAAAATAGACTTAAATGATTAATATAGACAATACAGTCAAGACGTACAAAATGATGAAAATGGTAAAAATTTTGGTCCACGTCTGAATTCTCCTTAGTGATAAAAATACAATTAGCGCATATAAAAGCATATGATAGCAAAAGGAAGATAAAAGATATAAAAAGGTAAATATAAGAGTACAAATATAATTGGAGAAATAATCTTAGAACTTTCTCTGCAGTTTATCAAAGAATTCCTTTTCAATCCCCAAGCGTCACTTAACACACAATTTTTCCAGGAACTTTGGAAAGATGTTGCATCTCGGGTCAAATTAATAAAAGTTAATTACTTGAAATTTTCATAGCAGTGAAATAAAAACTAAAGAACAAGATTTACAATTAAAAGTTTAGTTGATTTGACTCAGAAAAATCAACAGAGCCATCACAAGAAAAGTCGCGTATGACAAATTCAAAGTATATCGAATATAAATGTCATAATAGACACAAAGATAATGGTTTAATAAGTCAGTCAATTTTCAAATAGATTTGAACACACACACTCAACAGATTTCATGGATTATCATAAAAAGGAGGAAAATTCAAGGAAATCATAGGAAAATTCAAGGAAATAACGATGATCTCAAATTTTATTGAGTTTATTAGTCGCCCGATAGAACGACTAATTAATCGACTAGTGATATTTATCAATGATTAATTTTCAATTATATAATTTATTAAGTATTACGTAATGCAAACAACCGCGATTAAAGGAGCCATTAATAAATTTATTAATTACATGTCTCAATTTCAAAATAAAATATTTAGACTATACTGGCATATTTGATTTTTTAAGAAAATTTAACGCGCGAAAAGATAGGTGCGAAGCTGTAAAAAGCCAACAATCAAATAAAAAAATAATAATCGTGATCAAGAATAAGATAAAATATGTTGGTTTGCGAATAATTTGACCAAAATTATTTGATCAGATTAAAACTCTATTCCTTTTACCGCAGGACCATAAAATTATAAGATATTTTATTATTGCTGCTAATGTTTAAAACTCTTTAGAAAATATAAGAAAATTGTTCAAAATACAGTAAAATTCTAATAGAATAGTCTTCCGTTACGCAAATAAAAATTTATTAAAAACACGTATATAACCCAACGCTAAACTTTCTAAAGAGCGACTTTAAATTATGAAAAAAATAATTAACGCTTCTAATGACTAAATCTATTTAAAAATTGAAGAATATAATTTAAAATATAATAAAACTATAATAAAATAGTTCCCCGTTTCGAAAATAGAAAATATTGGAAAATACGTAAATAAATCAACACTATAGCTTTGACCGGGCAACCCTAATATTTTGAGAAAATTAATTATCACTTATAATGTTTAAAACTCTTTGGGAAATGAAAGAATATGGTTAGAAATATAAGAAAATCTTAACAGAATTGTCTTTCGTTTCGAAAATTAAAAATCTTGAAAAACACGTAAATAACGTCGCGATCATGTATAGAAAAAGAATTCGACATTATACGAATTATGTTTCACTGCACGTTTTCAATCCGAATTATATTTATTGTTAGATCGTCGAAAGATCGAACGATAAAGCATCGGAAAAAATATATTTAACGCTAAGTATTGCCAAATTATTTTACGCATTATGCCATATATATACGAGAAAATATTAAATTATATAAGTACTTTAAAATATAGATTAATTATACATTAAACGATTGATGTTTCACGGAGCTTATTGTTATGCAATTCGATTGTTTTACTGTGCGTTCTCAATCCGAATTATATTTAGATGTTTGAATTAAATCGAACGATAAAGAATCGGACAAAATACATTTGATTCTAAGTATTACCGAAATATTTTGCGCACTATGACATATACATACGCGGAATATTAAATTATAAGTATTTTAAAATAACGATGCCGCGGGCTGACAATTGCTAATTATAATAATTATACAATATGATCGCATTTCGCATAATATTACGTGTATAATACGGTAATGTATCGAACGCGACTGCTTCGTTATCTTCTCGCTCGAGTCTCGCTGAATGAGTCACGAGACTGGAATGTAGCATATAGCGCGTAGGCTGTGTATACTCTACCAGCGCGCCAACTTTACTCCATCCCCCTCCATCGCGCTTCATTCATTATACCGAGGCAATTGAGGCGTGCAGTCGAGTACTACTTGGCGCGCTGTGGTGGGGATAAACGTAGTCTACGACCTACGCGATATATGCCACAAGGCCACAGTCTCGTCGTCATTCATACAGCGTGACGCGTGACTCGAGCGAGAAGGTAACGGCGTAATCGCGGTCGATACATTAGGGTACGATTTTACCATCAATTCTCATGCGCGTAATATCATGCGAAATGCGATCATTCTATACAATTATTATAATTATTATTATTATAATTAGCATTTATTAGCCCGCGCGATCGTTATTTTAAAATGATTGTATAATTTAATATCCCGTGTATGTATACGTCATAGTACGTAAAATATTTCGGCAATAATTAGAGTCAAACGTATTTCGTCCGATTCCTTATCGTCCGATTTTTCGACGCTTTCAATATAATTCGGATTGAGAACGCGCAGTAAAACTTTCGATTCGCAGGATTGAGTAATTAGCATAGCGCAAGGCTCTGTGATACATCAATCGTTTAATAAATAATTAATTTTAATACTTTACAATGCTTGTATAATTTAATATTCCGCGTATGTATATATGTCATAATGCGAGAAATAATTCGGCAATACTTAGCGTTAAATATTTCGTCCGATTCTTTATCGTTCGATTATTCGACCATCTAAATTTAATTCGAATTGAGAACGCGCAATATAACAATCGCTGGATTGAGTAATTAGCAAAATGAGAGGCGTGATACATCAATTGTTTAATAAATAATTAATCTGTATTTTAAAGTACTTATATAATTTAATATTTCCGCGTATATGTATAATATACATATGGTCAATTCCACGTCAAATCGGACAAGAAATAAACTCGTATTTTTTTGAAAATATCTCTGTGACAAATATAATCAGAGATATTAATTTTTAAATTGGACAACTTCTTCATTCTTCACAAAAATTTTGTTGTTTATAACTTCTGCAAAAAAAAATATTTTGGACAAATGAAAAAAAACGTACGTGTATCTCCTTATTTTACGTGAAAAAAGTTTCATTTGATTTAAAAAATACGAGGTCATTTCTTGTCCGATTTGACGTGGAATTGCCTACATGGAAAAAACTTGTGTTGATCACCTTTCATCGATATGTTATCTGTACTGATAATTACAAGCGAATGTTGTGGATCTCAATATAAATTGGTACACACATGTACATGTAGTACTACTACTAGATTAATAGATCATTAGTTAATATATAAATTCAATAATAAAATTTGATTAAACTTAATAGAAAAAAATTTTGAAAATAATTAACAAAAAATTAAAAGAATTACTTTTACGAGTTCTCATAGTATATGACAATAATTTTACGCTTAGTAATATTAAAATATATTTTTCAGTAGGCATCTACCTTATTTAAAATTATGGCGCATTGCTTGCATATGATTAATCTTGATGTTCGGAATGTCAATAATTTTTTAAACGGCCCATCTTGCATACGTATTAATATTTATATATATTTAAATATTTTGTGTCTTATAATCAACGATTTTTTCATGTATTGTATCAATCTATACTCGTTAACGATGTTATAGTTATGTTCCTCTCTCTTCATATATGCTTTCTGGTATCGTGGCCATCTGTATTATGATGATCACAAATGCTATTAATCTCATGATAAACTAAAAGAAAACATGTAAATTAAATTATCTTGCAGACAGTAAACTTTATAGTTAAGATTATAAATTAATTATAAGATTATTTTACAAGAAAGAAGAAAAAGAGAGAGAGAGACAGAGTAACAGATCAACATTTCTGAATATCAATTCGTAAAATATAAATTTCCGCTACATAATTCAATAAAATAATAAAAATATTATGTAAAATGTTATAAATAGATATAATTTGTAGCATGATAATTTATGTAATAATTATTTATGATCTGATAAAATATAAAGCATGTATAAGAAGATAAATATATAGAAAAACTAACTTTTCGCAGAAAGCCATTGCCAAAATAGAAGGAACCAAATCCAGTAAATTTTAGTGGATGATGTATCATTTGCAACGTAAACTGATAAATCTGCACATACAGAATTATAATTATTTAGACAGTTTATTTTAAACATTTGTCTTTTACTAAAAAAATATATTTTACCTCGTCACGAACATCAGCATATCGAAGAAAATTTGTCAGTTGATGAATCATTTTTTTCATTTCATTAGCCTAAAAAAAAATCGAAAATTTATTAACAATAATAATCAATAATTACATATATTGATATGTATATTTATTAAAATTTATACAAAAATTTACCTTAGCGCTGACACTCTCGCAAGCGTAATTTAAACAAAAAAGCCTAATTCCATATAAGAGCAACCACATATGGACATCAAGCCAACTTAATGGTGATAATATATATTTCGATTGTAAACGTATGTAAAACAACCTACAATATCTTATCATATATATCATATAACTTATCATTTTCATAGAAATCTGTATTCCGTAGATCCCGTTTAATTCGCGAGCGATTTGACACAATTCTAAATGGAGATGCCTATTAAAAAATAACATTTATTAACAAGAAAGCACATAGAAAAACACGTATGTATAAAGAAGAAAACTGTAATGTAGTATTCGCATAAATTTCTACCAACTTTCAAATGCAGTAACTTTACTGTTAAATCTGAATTAGTTTTGTTAAATTTTCAGAAATTAAAGAGATCTTTCCGAGCAAATTTGTGTATCGATTTACATTAATGTCCATAGCACATGTTTGTAATAGTTAGTAGACATGATATTTCTATGAATGGGGGGGAGCAATATAGTTTTTCTCCATGTACATCGCAATCCATATTCCTCTTTTATCAATAGACATCTCATGTGTTCGTTTACTTTATCAAATCTGGTACCAATGTACCTGTGTTACAATATAAAAGCACACAATTTCAAAATATATAAAACATAAATTATATAATATAGTTAGTGTTTAGTTAAGTTCTTATATAAATTGACTATATTAGTTTAACATTACGAATTATAGAAATAGTCTTTGAAAAATTGTGTTTTAATTTACAAATTACGCATAAATTATAGTCCTCTTAAATTTATATTTACTAAAAAATATTAAAAATGTTTGTCTAATAAAGAATTTTACATTATCAGTACAAATTATTTCATAATATATGTACATTAATTATTTTGATTATCAAAAAGATAAAATATGCACTTAAATATTTTGGATATAATACTAACCACAGAAGAGTCACAAGTAATAAATCCATAAACACGTTGACGTGTAAATGATGATTTGAGATATAAATAAAGAATAGAAACAAGCACCGATGATCTTTTATTACGTTCCACCACCATGTCATATCATTCATATTTATTATATTTATAAACATTAACCATCCAATTAACATCCGTTTCACATATGTGTGCACTTTGCTATATATCTTTGGAGTGCCTAGTTTTTCCAACGTACTGTCTACAGCAGCAAGTCTTTTTATAAATATTTGAAATCTCTAAATAATATTAAGCAACAATTTAGGATATGCTTATTTTTCTATAATGTAAAACATAACTGTGCACAAAGTGCACAAAGACTACATGGAAAATTTTTATTGTAAAGTGCTGTAGTCTTTACGCTATAAAGTATTATAATTTGACTATTTCTATTATTAATTAATCTTAGTATTAGGAATATGTACATATATACCTTGTTATGATAAAAATTCATGATAACAGATATGATGATGACAAAAATAGAAATCAATATATTGATTATAGTAGAGGTTTCAAAAATCCATTTTTCTGTTTTAAACTCAATTACTAGGTAATAACCAAGACAAGCATAAATGATCCAAATAGTCAGACTATAAAAAATACTTAAGTTAGCTTTCTCCGGAAAGTAAACACCAAAACCGAGGACGGAAAAAGTCAAGAGCAAAGGGTATAAAGCTTGTTCTATGGTAATCGCCATGATTACATCACTCTCGCGGTTTCTGAAGCAAACTGACATTGCATGTTTATACGAACTCATTTAGCCGATACACGGCTCAATTATCAAAACGATAGAATAGTTTATAATTGAACCAAAGCATTAGCGCTAATCATTTAATTCCTTTCTAAACATATACACAATGACAAAGTTGATCGATTTCGCTGAACTATATTAGCGCTAAAATTAGTGAACGGTTTTTATAGATAGCTAAAACATTAAACTTTTTATTGAAATTATATGAAAGACGAAGATTAAGCGTTTAAGATTAACATTTTCTTCACTATATAAGAGCATTCATTTTTTCATAATCAATAATTTATTCTATAATTTATTCTATTTATTCAGATTTATTTTATAATTAATAGTCGAACATGTATTATAAGATCAGTCAATCAGAATAAGGTTAAAAATGTTAAAAGAGTTCTTATTTACAAGCGCATATGATTACTATAATTATTATTATTATTATTATTTCTTTGAACTATCTTCAGCATATCAATTAGTAAAAAAATCTCCGTGTTTTGATCCGCATCCCCGTCTTACATCCCCAGCAGTCCTCAAAGCGAACGAAGACGAGATGAAGAAGGAGTGAAAGTCCTGACTTCAGCAATATACAAAACAATACTGACTGTGTGTATATATATAACAGAAAACATGCAAGAGTTTAAGAATAATTGCTAATATTTGTATATATAAAATACATAAACAAGGTTTCTCTAGAGAGTAACGAAATAAGTCAGGAGCGAAGGATGTAATGCCTGTTTTATAATAATCGCTATAGTCATATCACTCTTGGAATTCTTGAAGCAAACAGACACTCTTCGTACTTATTTAGCTAGCAAATTACTCATTTGTCGAGATAGAATATATAGTAGAATTGATGCATTATAGCGTTATGGATCATTTAATTTTATAAACATATGTATATAATAAAGTAATTAGGTCGATATCGCTAAATAATAATAGCACCAATAATTGGCAAACACCTTTTAATTTAAAACAGTCGTCAGTTGATATTTGACTTCACATCTTGACAGTAGAATTATGATAAGTTAACAAGCAGCAACATTTTTTAGTGAATTGAAAACGATATAGAAAATTTGATGTTTTGGAAATAAGTAACGCATTTATTTTTTTAAATAAAACTTCTTGAAACAGATTTTTCTTATATTACATGATTAATCAATAAAAATGTAATTTATAAATGTTAAAAAAATTTTTTTAAAACATATATATAAAACATCAAATATAATAGATTAATAAAATAAATTAATAAAATAAATTAATAAATATAATCAAGTATAATTAATATGATAATATTAAAGTAATGTCGAAATAAACGTTATCAACAGTAATCCTTTACAATCAATTTTGTAAGTAATTAGTAATATACGCATATAAAGTAATAAACTGAGAAAGGATACTACGTAGAACTCATTGGAGTTACTTATTTTCTCATTTACCCGTAACATGTTGCATTATTTCTGCTAGGAGTTAAAATTCGAGATAGAGGAGAACTATCCATTTGCACCATAAATATCATAACAGAAATAATTGCTACGATGAACTGGAAGTAAATAACAAATATAATTATCGCTGTTTAATGTTTACTTGCTAAATTGCTAAATTAAAAATTTTTAAATTGCATTATCTATATAGAGATGTAAATAATATTAAAAACTAACCTTTTGAATAAATTTGTAGCCAAAGTAAAACATGCCCATTCCGTTGAGTTTCAACGGCCGAAGTGATATTTGCAAAACAAACTGGCAAATCTGCATAGTAATATGAATATTATTTAAAAATTCTTAATATAGGTGTTCTAAAATCGGTAGATTTTAGAATAGGAAATTTATCTTACATCTTCGCGAATCTGAACAAAATAGACAAGATTTGCCAAATTATGGATCATGTTCTTCGTCTTCTCCGCCTGAAATAGTATAAAGTTAATTTTACGATTTTGAAAATTGTATTTTTATTCATAATGATATAAGTTTAGAGAGTTGAATATTTATATGAATAAATTTGCAATTTTTATGAACAAACAATTCCCAGACTTTTTATTTAAAAAGCTGAAGGAAGTATTTATTTTTTATTTTTTTTAAATTAAAGTACTTTACTAAAATATGTAATTTCAACGTCACCCACAGTGGAAAGATTGAATATCACATCAGGCCAATCACGCAGACACATTCGCATGCACACACACATATTGTAAATATTTTTTTTACAATTCATCTAAAAGTCACCCAAAAGCTCACCTTGTTGCTAACGTTTTCGCAGATATAATTCAATGTTACGAATTTTGTTAAAAATATGCTGCACCAAATGTCGATATGAATTAAAAATATCAGTTTAGTTCCTTCAATGTCCCCATAAATTTGTTTGAGACATAACACGAAGTAGTATTGAAAATAAAATATTCCGGTCAAGAAAACGAAATAGGATATCATCTGCAAGGTCATTTGCATTCCGAAAAATCCATTTACATCGCGTGCTATTCGGCAAAGTTCCAAATGAAGGTGCCTGGAAAAACATTATATTAATAGATAAATATATCTAAGACGCCGAAATATAATCACTGACCTATTCCTTTTAACAACTACATACATGCAATGTCTATTTATTTAGAATTAAATACGATCAGATATATAGTCAGGGTGATAGTAATTAATATTACACAATTACAACGTACATTAAAATAATTATTTTGTTATAAAGATGAGAAAAATTAATGTTTATACTTATATTACGTAAATTTGGAAATTTGAAATTATATAAATTTGTAAAGTAACAGATTTTTTGGTAGATAGATACAAAATTGGCACAAATTAATACAGAAAGATTGTGTAACAAGAATTGTAATACAATAAAATGTAATATATTTATAAATTGTAAGGTTAATAAAATTGTCTCTTTTGTTAAAATAAGTCCTTCAACTTTGTCGTTAATTTTTTCATCTTAATATATATCAATTTACATTGCAGTCCACAACATATGCTCGCGATTTTCAGCGCTTCGGACATAGTAGCGAGTAACAAGAGGTTTTTTCCAAGTGCATCTCAATCCATATTTTTCAGTCTCTGATAATTGTTCAATATAGCTGTTGATTTTATCGAATTTAGTACCGATGTGTCTGTAATTTAGAGAAATAAGGAAAGAACTAGCGAATGATACGCTTATATTGAATTCTTCTATTTATGTCGCAGATTAAAAACATGTTATTACTTTTAGTTTATTTTATTTAGAATATTATTTTGTAGAAATAACATTTTTAACATAAGATTTTTACAATTTATAAATTTAAAAATTGTTAAAGGTTAATTATTCAGACTTCTCAATAATGTTTATATATTTAAAAAAAAACAAATTCTACAAACCTTAAAACAAACATAAATACTATATCTATGAAAGTATTGACGTAGAAAGGATAATTTAGAACAATTGGAATAACTATGCTCCTTATATCCTGAAGCCTTTCTATCTGCGAGAAAGAATCAAATGCCCACGTTATGCAAATTGTCATAAACCACACAATTAATATCCATTTTATAAAGTTTCGTATTTTACAATATTCCTTAGATGTTCCAAGCTGTTCCAACGTATCATCTACGAGACTGAGATTTCTTATACACATAATGATTTTCTAAGAATAAAAATAACAAAAAAATATATAATACTATAAACATCTTTTTTAATATGCATGAAAATATATATCGACGTATTTAATAATAAAGTAATAATTTGTAAGGAAAATCTATCAAATATTTATATATTATATTAATTTATGTGATATGTACAAGATATATATAAGACAACATTTATTAAAAAAATATAATATTTTGGTTTTTCTGATGATACAACAATTGAGAGTAAAACATTTTGCATTTTAGATACATAAAATTTTATTTTACGTAAATAACAAAAATAGATTATATTTAATTAAATTTGATTTTAATAAATAACTAATAATAAAAATAGTTTCAAATTTAGAGAGATCGTGTTTCGTGGTATTTGTTTCGCTGCACATATGACACAATTAAAGTTATAATAAAAAAAAATGTACCTTATGTTTGCGAATGTTGATGATTACAGATATTATGGTCGCAAACAAATTTGTCATTACTATGAAAAAATGCAAGAAGCAAGTAAATATATGATTCGGTGCAAAGAAAGTCACTATATAATAAAAGCCACAGGCATAAATACTCCACACAGTTAGTATATAGAAGATGTTCAAGCAAAGTCTTGTATTATTCAAGTTATGCTTGTAAACTCCAAAACCAAGGAAACAAATGACTAAGTGAAAAGGATTTAAAGCCTTTTCTATAGTGTCGACCATGATCGCAAACACTCGCAGTTCCAAACGTTAACTATTAGATTCCGAGTTGAAGATGGTATAGTTATAACGTTACATTTATCAGCATAATGAGATGCCATTTAATTAGATCGTTGCATTAGCATTGTTAAAATATTAAACCATAACATAGATGTGCATTAAGATAACCGTTATTGGCACAATGTATTAGCAATTATTTTCAGTTTCTATACTTTCTTTGCTATCTCCCTGTTATGTACAAAGTGTATCCATATAATACATTTACATAATATGTAATCGTTAATGTACTGTAATTTTTAGTAATACAATTACAAACAAAATTACTAAAAACAATTACTAGCAATTTTAATTAAAGTGGTATAAAAAATCTAGAATCTCTGAAAAATTTTCGTGAAGTTTTTTCTATTATTTAAATTACTGCAATTCTTAAATGGCGCAACTACACATAAAAAACAGAAGAGAAAGAGAGAAATCAAGATATAAAAAAAAAACAGATATAAAAATTTCTGTGATAGTCATAGGCATATTCTCATGATTTTTTAGGTATACTGATATAGCGCATATATTCGAATTCATTCAGCCGACACATTACTCATTCACCAAGACAATATAATAACATACATATGGTTAAATTATTGTATAAGTATCGTGTATTATATTTAATTCTTTCATGAACATACATATAATAATATAGTCGATCGATTGCATTTATGACAATAAACAATATTAGCGCCAATAATTGCCAAACAGTCTCTAACTTAATGATAATCATCACTTCAAGTACTTAATATTAAAATTGTATGGCAGATAACGATTACATAGCTATAATTTCTTAATCAATAAGAAGAAAAAAATAAACGCTTATATTTTTATAATAATACACAATTTTTATATTTGGATAAAAGTCGGATTACTATTCGTATATTATTTGTATTATATATATATATATATATATATATATATACATATATGTGTGTGTGTGTGTGTATATATATTACATGATCAAATAAATACAATGTGATCATTCTAATATTAAAAAGTTTTTATTTAATATAAGCATATAATATTAACATAATATATTGAGACATTTATTATGTGGATATAATAGCTATTATTTATACATATAACTAAATATACTTTTAATAATTAAAAATATATAAAATAATAATAATAATTAATTAGACAGATAAAATATAAAAAATTCTGCGCACCTCTTTTTTATTCTAAAACACGTAAAATGTCACATTATTCTTGCTAGGAACTATTTGACATATGGGAGAAGAATCCATTTGAATTACAATAATAACAACAGAAAGAACCCACCCGAAGAACTGAAAAAAAAACATCGAATATTACTATTTGAAATTTTCCTGCTATAATTAAATTTTTATATTATAATAACACATTTTGTTTTTACAAGTACAGACAACATTAACGACTAACCTTACAAAGAAATTTGTGGCCAAAGTAAAATAGACCCATTCCGCTAAATTTTAACGGCCGAAGTGATATTTGTAAAACAAACTGGTAAATCTACATTATATACAAAGATGTTAATCTTATTTAGAATTGGAAGAATGTTAAGAATCATTTATCTCACCTCTTCGCGTGCTTTGGCAAAACAGATAAAAGATGTCAATTTTTGAATAATGCCTTCTGTCTTCTGCGCCTGAAATAATATAAAATTAATCGTGTTATTCATAATCAAAATAATATTTGCATAGTTTTTAATAATTTTAATTAGACATTTATATAAATCAGTTTATAACTCTTACTTCCATAAAAAAATTATTGAATTATTTTTTTAATTTTGAGACTAATAACTAATTTTCCTTTATTTTTTTTTTACTAATTTACATTAAAACAATTTTTGAATATGATATTCCAGATCAGTATTGTGTCAAGTAGTTTTTTTTGCATATATGTATATGTGGGTACAATTTTTCCTTATAATTTACCGCATTCTGCTTACTTTGGCGCTAATGCTTTCGCAGATATAGTCGAATAATATGAGTCTTATTAAGTCGTAGGCAACCCACATCAGATCACAAGGTAAATCTTTCCAATAAACGACACCACTATTGTACATTAAGCATAACATCATGTGGTATTGAAAATAGAATGTCGTCGTCAAAGTGACAAAATAAGACATTGTCTGCAAAGTCATTTGCATTTCGAATAAACCATTTATATCAAATGCTATTCGGCAAAGTTGCGAATGTAGATGCCTAAAAAACATTATATTATACTAATAAATTTAAACTTGGTTGAAATATCAAATTTAATCATTGATCTGTTTGTGAAGCAATTATATAAATCGCCGTTTCCTTTTTATTGAAATAAATGAATCACATAAGCTCAACTTACGTCGAAAGATCTATTTTAAAACAGCATGAAATTAATATTTAATTTACATCACGTAAAAAGAGTGCAAAATTTACTAATTTAAGAATTTATTAAATATACATATATATTCATTATAGAATATATTTATTATAGAGATTTTGATTAATAAATGCAAAAATACCTCCATAATTAATACAGAAGTGTGTAAATAAAATTATAATAACAATACTTATATATATATATATATATACATCTCTAATTAATAGAATTATCTTTTCTTTTTACAAAATGTTATCTGCAATTATTCATTATAGCGTATATAGAATTACATTGCAGTCCATAATATACGCTTGCGATTCTCTGTGTTACAGGTATAGTGGCGAGTGACAAGAAACGATTTTTTGCACATGCATCTCAATCCACATTCTTCAGTCTCTGACAGTTGTCTAATATGATCATTTATTTTATCATATCTAGTGCCGATATATCTGTAATTGAAAATAACGCGTGTTATTAAAAGCTATTCAGAAATAAGTTATTTGAAGAACATAAGATTGACTTCTGACAAATAAGATAATCTATATAAGAATTATTTTATTGATTACAAAATGAATCACTTCATTATCAATACTATGGATGTTGCACAAGCAAATTGACTCTCTAGCAATCATGAAAATATTTGGAACACACAATGTTTAAAAGAAAAAAATATCTCCCATTCTAAGATCTAGCCGGCGATATATATCACGTTTTTCAGCAGGAAGACACTGCACTATCGATTTATTCTTGATATATTCAAAAATTAACATAAAAACTAAAAATTCTGAAAATCAGGAGTTGATATCCGGATGGGCCAGAACCGTTCAAATTGATACCTCTCCTTTATTGATTTGTGTTATTTAGAGACTAGAGTAATAATTACCATTAAATAAGTTTAATAAAATCATATTTATATACAAACCTCAACAGAAACATGACCATTATATTTATTAAAATATTGATATAGAAAGGATAATCTATGACAATAACTATAACAAAGGCCTTTGTATAAGACATTTCCATCTTGCATAAGGAACTAGTAATCCATGTTATACAGATTATTATAAACCACATAATTATTATCCACTTTATCGAATTTCGCATTCTACGATATTCTTTAGGTGTTCCGAGCTCTTCTAGTGTATTATCCACTTGACTAAGTTTGTTTATTAATATGCTGAATTTCTGAAAACAACAGTGATAAGTAAATATTTTCAATTATGAATAATTTTTGTAAATAAGTTATACGAATAACACATATGCCCAATGACTAGATAATAAGGGATTAATATGTAATAAGAATTTCTTTTACTAAAATTCTTTATTAAATTGTTGGATGCAAGACACACGTAAGAAATATAAAATTTATTAATTGAGCTTAATTCTTCAATTGCTCCAAAAATCAATGCATTGTAATAACATTTATTTAAAAAATACAACATTTTATTTTATGTAAGAAATAAGTTTTTATTTTTGAATTTAATTATATTAATTAATATATAAGTAAATTTGATTTTTTTCCAAGTACTTAAAGATAAGAATAACGTGAAATTAATAGGCAATTCTTTATTTCATTTGCTCCGTTTAGATCAAACTATTAAAGTAATAATGCAACATTTTATATAAGAAAATTGTACCTTGTGTTCGCGAATGGTGATGATTATATGTATCATCGTCATAAGCAGATTTATTATTATCATAAAGTATTCAATGAAGTGCATAACATAACTCTGAGGAAAGATGAGCACATAATAAAAGACGTAGGCATAAATACTCCATACACTCAAAATATATAAGATGCTTAAGCGAACTCTCGGATAATCCAAAGGGTGTCTGAGAATTCCAAAACCGAAGAGAAAAGCAACTAAATAGAAAGAATTTAAAGCCTCTTGTATAGTGTCAACCATGATATCACACCACTTTCTCGCAGTTCCACATACTAACTATTAGAGTTTCGAGCTAAATATAGTAGTGTACTGTGTAGAATCACATTCATAACGCTAACAGAATAACATTTAATTGAATTGCATTAGCATAATTGAACCGTTAATCGATAACATAGATGAACGATAGGATCTAATCGATTCTTATACAAAGTATTAGCAATTATTTTTTAATACAAATTCAGGTAAGAAATAAAGGGGATAATAAAAGCCAGGCGCAGAAATAAGGCGCAACAAACTTGTTTTTAAATTCTTCTCTATTTAACTTGAACGTTTCGGCTCTTTCTTTGAATCGGATCTTCAGCATATCGATTAGTAAAAAATTTCACGTGTCTTGACATCTCCACATCCCCGTCTTACATCTTTGGTAAGTTTTCAAAGTGATCGAAAACGAGATTAAAAACAAGGAGAAAAGGACCGAAACGTTTAAGTTAAAAAGAGAAGAATTTAAAAACACAATTTTATTTTCTATTTAATTTTTCTTTTTTTTTCTTTCTTCTTAAAGCTTGTAAGTGTATTATCAATTTAAAAGAAACCAGAAGCGGTAAACTTCAAGAAATTAAGTTAAATTATTTGCTATGTAAATTGAGTAACCTGCAAAATAAAAACACATTTACATATTTATTTTTTTCTATTAAATTATATACATATATTATCTATTTATAGACAAAAACGCAATGCTCTTATTTCTTAAACAATTAATTGTCGTATATAAACAATGTTAATGTGTTTCGTTGTGGAAAAAAATTAAATTTGTGTAACATGTTCTCATTGATAAACAGGATTTACAGGACTAACAGCATTAACAGGATTTACTTCTTTTCTTATATCATCATTGATACCGGATCCCATAAAAGATTGCATAATTTTGCCAGTTTCATATGTCTAAAATAAATCTTAATCATGTAATGATCGAGTTTAATATAAAATCATGAATAAATCACACAGTAAATATGCAAAGCGTATCGTAAATCAATGTATAAATGGAGTATTAGAAAAGTATATCCTAAATATATATAGTTTTTATAACGTCAATATATATAAATCTTAATTCTTAAGAGTACATTCAACTATATTTTGGAATCAATTCAATTCTATATTTTTATCATGATGAGATTATCTTAGATTTTATTTTAATAAAAAAATGTATCTCCTCTCATACACTCGTATAAAGATAATTCACAAATATAATTTTAAATCAGTAAATTTCTGCTTAAATAATAAATTCACAAACATGTTGATAAAAATGATTAAATATATATATATATATATATATATATATATATATGTGTATATATATATATATATGTATATATATATATATATATATGTATATATATTACATGATCAAATAAATACAATGTGATCATTTTCTAATATTAAAAAGTTTTATTTAATATAAGCATATAATATTAACATAATATATCGAGACATTTATTATGTGGATATAATAGCTATTATTTATACATATAACTAAATATACTTTTAATAATTAAAAATATATAAAATAATAATAATAATTAATTAAACAGATAAAATATAAAAAATTCTGCGCACCTCTTTTTTATTTTAAAACATGTAACATGTCCTATTATTCTTGCTAGGAACTATTTGATATATGGGAGAAGTATCCATTTGAATTACAATAATAACAACAGAGAGAACCCAAACAAAGAACTGAAAGAAAACATCGAATAATACTATTTGAAATTTTCCTGCTATAATCAAATTTTTATATTACAATAACACATTTTGTTTTTACAAGTACAGACAACATTAAAGACTAACCTTACAAAGAAATTTGTGGCCAAAGTAAAATAGACCCATTCCGCTAAATTTTAACGGCCGAAGTGATATTTGCAAAACAAACTGGTAAATCTATATTATATATAAAAGTGTTCATCTTATCGAAAAATAGTTTATATAAGTTATTTAGAATCGGAAGAGTCTTATGAATCATTTATCTCACCTCTTCACGTGCTTTGGCAAACCAGATGAGATTTGTCAATTTATGAATAATACCTTCTGTCTTCTGTGCCTGAAATAATATAAAATTAATCATGTTGTTCATAATCTGAATAATAATTGTATAGTTTTCAATAATTTTAGATAGACACACTTATATAAATGAGTTTGCGATTCTCTTTGTCGTAAAAAGATATTGGAATATTTGTTTTATTTCGAGATTAGTAGGTACAAATTTCACTATTTTTTCTTGTACACAATTGTATTAAAACAGTTTTTAAACATCATATTCCAGATCCAATATCAAATACTTCTTTTTGCTTATGTGTAGGAACAATTTTTCCTTATAATTCATCGAAAATCAGCTTACTTTGGCGCTAACACTTTCGCAGATATAGTTTATTGATATGAGTCTTATTAAGTCAAGGGCACACCATATGTTACTGGTGAGTAAACATTTCCACTCAACGGCACCACCATTGTATATTAAGCATAACATCATGTAGTATTGGAAATAAAAAGTCGCCGTCAAAGTGATAAAGTAATACATTGTCAGCGCAGTCATTTGCAATTCGAATAAACTATTTATATTGAGTGCTATTCGGCAAAGTTGCGAATGCAGATGCCTGAAAAACATTGTATTATACTAATAAATACATTGTTGAAATATCGAA
>CAXASD010000115.1:0-52036 GCA_963971435.1 Lasius platythorax | reverse complement strand
AGTCCAGAATCATAAAAGTCGATCGAGTGCAAACATCTACAAGAGGAGAACATTATTATGTTAAGAACGTTAAAAATATTATGTATTTCACAAGTGTTAATGTTAACCAAAATCGTCGTCGCGATCTCGGAGGATCTGGAGGATCCTGAAGCTTCGGTGAGTCTCCAGAAATAGTATTTTCATGGCTTTGATCTAAACTTCACGCAGATAAGAGATTTTTTCATAAAAAAATGGAATGGTATACATTGCAGATAATAGATTACTTGTGTAATGTAACTGTACAATATATGTAACCAAAGAATTTTGATGCTATAGAAAAATATACATAAATTTTGTTAATTTTGCGTCACACATTTAAAAATAGATATCATATAGTACACAATTAAACTTAATTAGGACGGTATATACAGGGTGTTCAAAAAGTCCCGGACCGGTTGAATAACTTGTAAAGTAGGCGTCGCACTGAAAAATGGCCTAGATAAAAGTTGTAGGAAATATCCCTGGCTATCTGATGGTGACCTTGGCTGTAACTTTGGCCTTGACCTTCAAGGTCATTTGAAGGTCAAATCGATTTTTTTAAATGGAACGCCATATTTTTCAATGCATATTCTTGTAGCTTATCTCGAGAGCTTTCCAAAACACTATAATGAGTTATTTTTTCATTAAGTACTTTTCGAGTTATAAGGCTTGAAGTTTACAGTATTTTGACATAAAATACAAAATATCGTGTAATACATTCAGTTTTCGATAATCTTACCTTAATACTTTTATTCACAGAATAATGAGACCAATCAATTGGTGTAAAAAAACACATAGTTGCTTTAAAAAAAAGTATGCAGCTGCATGTTGCAAATTACATACTTTTTCTTAATAACAACTGTGTTTTTTTTTACACCAATTGATTGGTCTCATGATTCTATGCATAAAAGTATTAAGGTAAGATTACCGAAAACTGAATATTTTACAAGATATTTTGTATTTTATGTCAAAATACTGTAAACTTCAAGCCTTATAACTCGAAAAGTACTTAATGAAAAAATAACTCATTATAGTGTTTTGGAAAGCTCTCGAGATAAGCTACAAGAATATGCATTGAAAAATAGAGGGTTCCATTTAAAAAAATCGATTTGACCTTCAAATGACCTTGAAGGTCAAGGCCAAAGTTACAGCCAAGGTCACCATCAGATAGCCAGGGATATTTCCTACAACTTTTATCTAGGCCATTTTTCAGTGCGACGCCTACTTTACAAGTTATTCAACCGGTCCGGGACTTTTTGAACACCCTGTATATATAATAAACTTTATTTATATCTCTAAATAATTATTCATATTTATTTAATCCAAATATACTTAAACGTATATTCAAGAAAAGATAATACGACAAAAATGTAGAAAATTTAAAAATTAAAGTTTAATGCAAAAAAATTTAAAGTTGAAAAGATAACAATAAAAAAATTAAAGTTGAAAAATTAAAGGAAACATATTTTATGTAAAAATTTATAGTTAAAAAGATAAAAGCTAAAAATTAAAGTTAAAAAAAAAGGTACAAAATTATTTATTATAATCATTAATATATTATTGCATTAAATTTTAGTTTTCAAATTTTCTACATTTTTGTCGTATTATCTTTTCTTGAATATACGTTTAAGTATATTTGGATTAAATAAATATGAATAATTATTTAGAGATATAAATAAAGTTTATTATATATATATATATATATATATATATATATATATATATATATATATATATATATATTTACACCCTCTACCATTGTAGGCAGGTGAGCATACTATATATAGCATACTATATATATATATATTTTATTGCATTTCACTTGCTTATGCAAATAGAATATAGTGCAATATTAGATAGATAAAAGAATGCAAAATTTCGCAGTTTCAATATTTTCTGCATCTTACATTAAATAGATTTACTCTAATTATAGAAAATATATAATTCATCTGAATATTATACATTATATTTTTCTAAATTTACTTAACGTGATTTTTTTGATTTCACTTCTTTTTGATGCTAATATTTTAAGTTTTTTTCCCGTTTATTAATAATGATAAAATATAATTTATAAATATAATTTTTGAGAAGAAATATTTTTAATGGCGATTAATTTTTGTTAAGTTAAAAAATATATAATTTATATAATTTTTGAAAAGATAATATCTTTGATGGCGATTAATTTTGTAAAAAACTATTTTGGCTAGAGAAAGATATACTTAGCGCTTTTTTTACATCTGTGATGTCTTTTTTAGACGGATAAATATAATACATAATTATACATAAATTATACTATGTTATACATAAATAATGTTTTAAGGTCATATATTGACTGTGTTGTTTGAACTATTAAAACACATTCACGTAGAATGTCTATTTGATACCATAAAATTTTAATCAGAAATAAAAATAAAAAATATTTTTACAAAAAAAAAACTCCCAACTGCTGCCAACAAAGATGTGACATTTAAATTATAAAAATGTTATTAATAAAAAAATAAAACAAAAAATCTAAAATAAAAAAATTTAAACATTAATAAAAAATTTATTTAAATAAAAAAAATTAGCTTAGAAAAGTTTGAAATAATATGTATTTGTAAGTATTAATAAAATTTACTACTAATTACTATTAAATATTTTATTTTAATAAATTATATATATATATGTTATTTGAATTTATTATTTCTATTTATTCTTATTTGAATTTATTCTTATCACATATTTAGCGTTATGATTTATAAAGCCCAGACAGCACATGTAGATTCTGAGAATGTTCGGAGTATATCGCAAAAGTATATTGCGTATGTTCTCAGAACATTCGATATACGTACTACGATATACTGAATACATACTACGAACGTTCGTATGTCCCACTTATTTTAGTTCGTAGTATATACTGTGAATATCCTGTAGTACATTCGTAGAATGTCGCCAGTATGTTACCGGTATATCATACAGCCAGGCGCGCGCGCGCTCTCACACGCATACACATACATACATATATACTGGTTAGGTTAGGTTAGGTTAATTTGCACGTTATTTACGTTTTATAAATATAATTTATTTATTTTTTGTACATGTGTGAAATGTTTTAACTATAATATAATACAATATTTTAACTATAATATAAATATATAATAGAAATGTTTTATAACTATAATAAACTACAATATATATATATATATATATATATATATATATATATATATAAATTATAACTATCATGTTTTATACAATATTATGTTATTATAATGTTATTATTATATTTTATGCTTATTATATTTTGTGTTTTAACAATATTTTATATTATATAACTCTATGGCCCTGCGCACACAATAGAGAAGATATTAGGAATAGTAATAAATATTAAATATTAGGAATTTTATTTCAAAACAAGGAAACAAAATGGACTAACGCACAATGTATTGAGAATTAAGAATAAGGAATAAAATGGATTGTGCGTTAGTCCATTTCATTTTCTTGTTTTGAAATAAAATAATTCCTAATATTTAATATGTATTCCTATTCCTAATATTTTCTCTGTTGTGCGCGCAGGGCCTAATATTTAACAATATTAAAATATTTTATATATTATATAATTATCCTTTAAAATTAATATACTTGACGATTGTGTAGGAAAATGTTCAATAATAGGTCTGTTCTTTAACTGAACTGGCTGCACTAATCAGGTTTATCTTTTTTACTCCACATTGGAAGGAAAAATATAAACTCTGAACTAGTGCAGCCAGTTCAGCCTAATTCAGCTATAAAGAACAGACCTATATTGTTCTCAAAAAACATTGCACGGTTGTTATTCGAAGTTGTACTCGCACAGCAATATCTGAATGCCAGTCTTGATGCAGAAGCCATGCAGCAGCGAAATCTTTTGCAAATGGAAGTGCTCTATTGTGGTGTCCAGGGACTCCGGACTCGGCGATTCCCAATCATAATAGGTCTTCAAATCATCTTTAATTTGCTGTCACAATGATTTAGATGTCCATCGACGCCCACTCTACCTCTGACTGCGGAATTGTTTTTACTTTTGCGTTTGTTGCGATGTATCGCAGTTTTGCTTTGAGGCTGAATCATAAAATTACATTAATTAATTCAATGATATAGTAAATATCTCTTCTACAATAATTGTTTACTTTTCACTCTTTATCGTTAACTTGTAAGTAATAAAATTTTAACCCCATCGACGTACGCGATTATTGTATTGTGAGAGAATAAAATCTCGCGTTAATTATAAGTGTGCAATAATTTGATCGCGACTAATCATGACTTAACTATGACTAACCTCTACCAGATTTTGTTGCGAGTGTATTATTTGTGCCAAGGACAGTAAATACTTCAGGAAATGGTTGACAGCCGCGGAAGGGCCTACCATCAGTTCCGTACCCTATAAAGTGGATATGTTTATACAGTTCTGTTCTATGATATCTATTGAGAAGATACTGTAATTTTATATTTGAACAATTTAATGTTGTATAGATACGCACACACACACACCTGCATGTAAGAGATAAAAATGTGTTTCGCCCATCGAAGAATCAGTTCGGATAACAGCGATGCGATTAAGATACTGTAGCGGCACTGAGGCTAATAAAGCCGCCAATTTACCGAGATAACGAACGTTGATGCTTCTACTGTGGAGAGCCTCTATTAACGTGCTGCCATCCATCGCGGCCGCTGTGGTCCAGGCACTCTCAGATCTAAAAAAAGAAATTAATTAAGAGAAAAGAATACAATTATAATTATATACATATATGGCAATGAAGACAATAATCGCGATATCCCCTTCCGTTCCGAATGAAAATGTAAATGTGTACATATACACCTATGTGTATATTGTGTATATATATACTGTATGTGTGTGTATGTGTCCCACTAGCTAGGTGCGCAGAGAGCAGATCTTCATTTTTATGTAAAAAGAAGCAGTTCACTTTCCATCCAAATGTCACCAACATTAACACTTTACTGCAACAGAAGCCCAAAAACAACAAAGCAGTAATTGTCTAAAATTAACATTAATATATACATTACATTTCAAATCATTTGAATAAAAGTCGGGCTTTAACTTATACCCGAAATCAATTGTTCCGTTATTTTCCCTATGTCTAGCGATCTCTCTTATATTAGTTCGACTTAGCTGTGTCTGCTGTGAGAATCTCTCCTCGAGCCGGTGAAACTCGTCGTCCCGTTGGCGTAATAACGCTTCGAATTCGGCTCGCTGTCGCCGCCCTTCCTCCTGCAGCTGCTGGATTTCGCGGATCACTGCATGGAGAGTCACAGCCTCTGCTGTCGATTCCGATACCATATTCCACTGCTAGGTGTGTGCGCAGAGAGCAGATCTGTTCTTATCTGCAGAATGCAGATATTAAAGGTTGGTGCGAGTCTTCTTTTGTGGCAACGCTGCAATATAACAAGAATCTCACATAAGGATAATACTTCTAAAAGATTGAGCATCAAGATTTAATATGTATATACATATATTAAGTTGTATAATAAATGTCATATTTTTATAGATATGATATATACGCAATATGCAAGAGAAGTTTCTTTTGTGGTAATGCAACATAACAAGAGTTTTATAATAATTATTTAAGAATAAATATTTTTTATCTATATATCAAATATAATTTCACGATAAAATAGACAAGTTTAAAATATCCGATTTTGATGAGGTTAATTTGCAATAATAACGCATTTTATCGTAAACTATTAAGTATAAATAAAAAATATGACAAATATCTTTCATGCGGAAATATCTTTTATGTTTGATATATTTTAAAAGAAATAAAAAGGATTACCTGCGATTAATCACATCTACGAAAAAATCACGTATTACTCGTCACCAGTCACTAGTCACTTTAGCAAGCACAATTTGTGCTGCACAAGGAAGAGACAGCGCCGACAATCGGCAGTATCGGAAATTACGTATCCAAATTACATATCCTCTGCGTAACTCAAAAGTATATTCTGAGAATATACGAGAATATACGAGAAATAATATACTGTAAGAGATATTAAAAGTATATCCTGAGAATATACAAGAAATAATATACTACAAGAGATGTTATAAGAATGTTCTGAGTATATTACGTATATTACGTATATTCATAGTATGAGTATAGAATATTCGAATGATATCATGTGCTGTTAGGGAGGCTTCAGATTTTAGAATTAAATAGTACTAACAAATTACTTTCTTACATTGTAATTATTTAATTCCACATTTTACAAGAGCAGTCGGGAGACGCCGCCTAGGTGTATGTACCGTGTGCATGCGTGTATGTGCGTGCGTGCGTGTACGTGTGTGTACGTGCATTTACGTGCGTGCTTGCGCGTGTGAGTGCATTCGTGCGTTCATGTATGTGTGTGCGTGCGTACATGCATGGGTGAGTGCGTGCGTGCATGGATGAGTGCGTGCGCGCATATGTTTAAATCTAACGCGGCGTCTCCCGACTGCTCTTGTAAAATGTGGAATTAAATAATTACAATGTAAGAAAGTAATTTGTTAGTACTATTTAATTCTAAAATCTGAAGCCTTTGTAAATCATAACGCTAGATATGTGATAAGAATAAATTCAAATAAGAATAAATAGAAATAATAAATTCAAATAACATATATATATAATTTATTAAAATAAAATATTTAATAGTAATTAGTAATAAATTTTATTAATACTTACCAATACATATTATTTCAAACTTTTCTAAGCTTATTTTTTTTATTTAAATAAATTTTTTATTAATGTTTAAATTTTTTTATTTTAGATTTTTTTGTTTTATTTTTTTATTAATAACATTTTTATAATTTAAATGTCACAACTTTGTTGGCAGCAGTTGGGAGTTTTTTTTTGTAAAAATTATTTTTTATTTCATTCTTTTAAAGACTGTGTGTGTGTGCGCGCGCGCGTGCATGAATGAATTATTTATTATTATTTATTATCTATTACATGGATATATCGCAAGAAGTTATGGAGAGACGAGTAAGTTTTTTCTTTCTCTTCATTTTTTTTATGTACTGTGCCAGAGGAATTTGATTTGAAGATACACTGAAACAAAAAAAAAATAATATTCTTAATTAATTTCAATTTCATCTTTTTTAGAAGTAGCAGATTCACAATTGCCGGCAGAGCTGTAATAAAAAAAAAGTAGAGCTATATTAAAACTAAAAAGTAAAATTTTACATCCATTTCTCGTAATCCTGTGCATCAGAAATGTATATCTATTCTATATATATAAGTACCGTTTCATGTCTGTCTGACCGAGAACTACTTCCACATTTATGGACCGATTTTCTCGAAATTGGTACCAAAATTTCGCAAATTTTTCGGAGATAGTGACGTCGAGGTCCTTTTTAGCTTTGCACCCCCACCCACGCACCCACCTACGCAAACACGCATTTATTGACCGATTTTCTCGAAATTGGTATCAAAATTTTGCAAATTTTTCGAGGATGGAGACGATGGTGGTTTTTTTAAGTTTTACACCCCCACCCACGCACCCACCCACGCACTTACGCATTTATTGACCACGCAATCACACATTTATGGACCGATTTTCTTGAAATTGGTACCAAAATTTTGCAAATTTTTCGGGGATGGCTACTGTGTTTTTTTTTTAGTTTGACACTTCCACCCACCCACCCACGCACCCACCCACACATTTATGGACCGATTTTCTCGAAATTGGTACCAAAATTTTGCAAATTTTTCGGGGATGGGTACTATGTGGTTTTTTTAAGTTTTACACTTCCCATCCACCCACGCACCCACCCACGCACCCACCCACGCACCCACCCACGCAATCACACATTTATGCACCGATTTTCTCGAAATTCTTCGAAGAGAGAGAGAGAGAGAGAGAGAGAGAGAGAGGGAGAGGGAGAGGGAGAGGGAGAGGGAGAGAGGGAGTGGGAGAGGGAGTGGGAGAGGGAGTGGGAGAGGGAGTGGGAGTGGGAGAGGGAGAGGGAGAGGGAGAGGGAGAGAAAAAAGGAGGGGAGAGAGAGAGAGAGAGAGAGAGAGAGAGAGAGAAAGAGAGAGAGAGAATGAGGTTAAGAGAGATACGGAAAGAGATTTATGTGTGTGTATTTGTGTGTGAAAGATAGAGGGGGAGAGAGAGAGAGAGAATGAGGTTAAGAGAGATACGGAAAGAGATTTATGTGTGTGTATTTGTGTGTGAAAGATAGAGGGGGAGAGAGAGAGAGAGAGAGAGAGAGAGAGAGAGAGAGAGAGAATAGTGAGAGGGAGAGGGAGAGAGAGAGAGAATCTCTGATACAGAGCTGTTGTGCGGCTGTAAAAAAAGGCTGCTGTGCGCCTATAAAAAAAATTAATATAAAATAGAATAAGCACGAGAAAGAAAATATCTATTAATAAAATCGATCAATTAATGAATAATTAGTTTGCGGTCAGACAGACAGACAAACGGTATCTATATATATATATATATATATATATATATATATATATATACATGTATATATATATATATACATATATACGTACCTTGATTGACCATCAATATATATATATCAATATATATATATATATATATATATATATATAAACACAATAATTTAACAATAAGAACAATAGAAATGTTCATATAGAATCTACATTGACATTTCGAGAATAAAGTACTTCGATGTAGTCATAAAAAAGAAACATTGCATCCACGTGGATAAAAGTACATCGATGTAGTGATGAAAATGAGACATTGCATCCACGTGGATAAAAATACATCGATGTAGTGATGAAGAAGAGACATTGCATCCACGTGGATAAAAGTACATAGATATAATGATGAAAAAAAAACATTGCATCCACGTGGATAAATCTGCATCCACGTTGTTCACGTAAATTACGTGGAGTCGATGTGGATGTAACATATCTATTTTACTCGGGTAGAGTTTACCACTTCTCGACATTTTCTTTTATTGATTAAGAATTTAGAAATATAAAATTTGCGACAGCTTAGAAACAACGTAGGAACTAATTAAATAAGGAGATTGATTTAATCTTAAACTGTTTTCCGTACTGTGCTTACATATCTCTCTCCCTCTCCCTCTCTCTCCCTCTCCCTCTCCCTCTCCCTTTCTCTCTCCCTCTCTCCCTCTCTCTCCCTCTCTCTCTCTCTCCCCCTCTCCCTCTCCCTCCCTCTCTCCCTCTCTCCCTCTCTCTCCCTCTCTCTCCCTCTCTCTCTCTCTCTCTCTCTCTCTCTCTCTCTCTCTCTATCTCTCTCTCTCTCTCTCTCTCTCTCTCTCTCCCTCTCCCTCTCTCCCCCCCCCTCTCTCTCTCTCTCTCTCTCTCTACCTCCTTCTACCTCTCTATTTCTCTCTGCCCCCCTCTCCCCCTCTCTCCCCTCTCTCCCCCTCCCCCTCTCATCCCTTCCCCCTCTCCCCACCTCCCCCTTTCTCTCTCCCCTCTCTTTCCCCTCTCCCCCCCTCTTTCTCATCTCAAATAGAATTTACATTTATATTCTTCTTGTGGTTGAGAGATATTTCTGTAGATTTAACTATTATTTTCTTAAATTTGTAAAGTTATATTATTTTCATAATTTTTTGTGATTCGATTTTATTTTGATAATGTTTTATACATACATTTTCCTGCAGCTTATTAGTAGATTCTGGAATTGCAGACATGTCTGCAAATAAACACTTACCGACTTCATTTCTCACATTCACGCTCTCAGAATAATTCTGGACAGATTCGATGCTTGATGACATGTAGTCACGAACATCGATTAACTGGAATATTGGAATGTCCTGTTGATAAATATACATTGTATAACTTGTAAGTGTACTATTCCGTCGATGAAAAATGCATATGCTATTAGATAGAAACTTATTTCATAGATGATATGAAAATAAGTCGTTGAAGTAATAAAAGCAGAGTTGCAAATAGCGATATTAATAATATATATATGTTAATATATATTAATAATATATATATATCAATATTATAAGTTTGAAATCATTTTTTTATGTCAGAAATTAATAGCTGTATTTTATTTTATATTTTCTCATTTTCGTTCTGTATTACGTTTTCTTTAATGAAAAATAATATTTTATTTGATGTAACACCAAAAAAAAAATTTGTTATGTATACGAACCATTTATTTGTTCTAAAATTGCTTATGTATATCTCTGCTTATGTAATATACTGCAGTTATGCTTTGTAAATTTATAATAAAGTTTAAATAAATTTATAATAAAATTTTTAAATTTATCTTTTTATTTGAATATGATACCCTTATACACATAAGTATGATATTCTCAAATTAAAAAGCTTTATATTTAATTCACATTTATTGTTCAAAATTAAACACTAAGCAAAATTATAATTTGAGATGTTAATTTTTTAGTAGAATAAGAAATTACTAAGGTATGCTTAACGCATTCTCATATTCTTAAATTAAAAGCTGTAAATTAAAAAATTTGTATCAAATTTAAACTTCAGCCATTCTTCTTGATAGACAATTATTGTTTTTCATATATTGAGTATCAAAAAAAATGAGTAAATAATACATGCAAAAACGTACGTTTCAAATCAACTAAAAAATTATTAACTCGAATTTTAATTTTGCTTTCTTTTTAATCGTAAATAAATCTGAATTTAATATAAAGTTTTTTAATTTCAAAATATAAGAATGCGTTAAGCATACCTTAGTAATTTCTTATTCTGAAGCTAATGTAATTTTACGAAAAGTATATAAATTTATTGATTCAAGAATAATATTGTTGACATAAGTAATATAATAAATTGATTCAATAGATGTTTGAGACGGAGCATTCCGCTCCATAATTTAAGCGTTAGAATTAATTTAGCACGATAATTACAATCAAACGAATATTATACCGAGAATTATTCAGACGATTATTATATTAGTGTACTAGAAAAAGTCAAAAGTCGAACGTTCTCCTTGAAAAAACCTAAAGTCTTCAATAATATTGTCCTGAAAAAGAAGAAAACATGAACAAAATTAACCTTTCGCACGCTATAAAAACTAAATAAGAAAATAAACATTTCTAACTCCCTTTAGCCGTCAATTCATCGATCGAGATATATCAGGCATGCGCGAGGGCTCGCGTGGGCCCACGATTAACAATCACGCACGTTGTCGCGCACCTCGCGCATGTCAAGTGTGTGCAAATCTGAGAATACCTTCCGGCAGCCAATCGAGCACGGCGCCCTGAGGTCACCTCAAATTGTTTAAAATAATTAGACGCGATTGGTTGATGAACAAAGAACGGCCCCCTTGCAGAGGGATTAAAAGATGCGCCCCTCGGCGACGATCGCTATCGTCAGCTTTTCGCTCGCACGTTAAAATCGCAGATAAACCGCAGCTAAACCGCAATTAATTTACCGCCTTTGACTTAGAAGAATCATTCGAAAATCATTTACTGTACTTTTGTAAATACTTTATATATTTTGTGCATATTAAACTTTAATTGTGTACGTTACGTGTGGTGACCATCTTCACTCAAACTCCTTTTGATTAAACCGGAGGATCGCTCCTTCTCGAATTCCAAACACGCTCGCGAACATTTCTGGTCCTTCGAGCCGGATTCTTCAACCGGCAACCGCAAGTTCGCGTGTGTAACCCAAGTAACGTCAGTGGAGTGATCATCTGTGACAGTTCATTATGAGCATGGACTTAAACACTCTTCTTCAAAGCCAGACCGAAATTCACGGCCGTATCTCTCGGTCGGTGGATAATTTAAGGAAGATGGGGAGCACCAACATCACGCTCAGCGCAGTCGAGACCCGAATCAGGATCATCGATCAACTGTGGGCAAAATTTGAGGCGCAACACGACCTCATTCGAGCAGGCTACAAGGAAAGGTTCGATCAAAGTGAGTATAGTACTTCCGACATATTCGAAGATACCGAGAATACTTACGTTTTACAAAGAAGTGCTCTCGAAGACGCCAACCGCTACAAGGCCGCTCCTGCGGCACCGGCTCCAGGTGGTGAGCTACTTGGCGATCGCGCTCCGAAGACCGCGCTACCCCGCATCAAATTACAAAACTTCTCGGGCGCGTACGCCGACTGGCCGTCCTTTCGCGACCTCTTTCAATCCGTCATCGGTGAGAACGCGTCCATCTCCAACATCGAACGGTTTCACTATTTGAGGTCTTGTTTGCAAGGGCCCGCTGAAAGATTGATACGTCCGTTAGCGGTGACAGGAGAAAATTACGACCGCGCGTGGGCAATCTTAGCTAAACATTATGAAAACAAAAAGGAGCTCATCCGCTCTAATTTCGCCGCGTTCACCGCCGTCGGAAAGATGAAGGGCGATACCGCCGAAAAACTCAGCCGAATATATCACGCCGTCACCACCGCCGTAAACGCCGCGGAAAGCATCGGTCGACCCATCGAGTCAAACGGCATAAATCTTTTCAATCATTTCGTGATTGAACTCTTTGACTCGCGCACTCGGCTCGAATGGGAGTCTTCCACGTCCGACTCGTTCGACCCTCCAGACCACAGCACGTTGCTGAGCTTCATCAGCAAACGGATTCTCACGCTGAACGCTGCGAAGCCGAAGAACGTCGCCAAAGCACTGGGAGATTCGTCGCGGTCCGCGAAAGCTCATCTTGCGAAACGCGGATCCGATGCCGCTCAATGTGCAATCTGCAAAGAAAAACATTCAATTATGATGTGTCGGGAGTTTAAAGCCAAATCGGCAAGCGAGCGAAAATCCATCGTCGAATCCAGCAAGTTGTGTTACAATTGCCTCGGAAACCACCCGGTGGCAAGATGTCAATCCTTAAAAAACTGCTTCACGTGCAAAGCGCGGCACCATACTCTGCTCCACGACGCCTACGCTGCGACGAAGGTCGCGGAGGTTAGCACTCTCTCCGCCTTCCGCGAGGAAGAAGACCGCAAGGCAATTCTCCTTGCAACAGCACGCGTTACGGTCGCAGATCGCTACGGCAATCCACACACGATCCGCGCACTGATAGATCAAGGGTCCGAAGTTTCTCTCATCTCCGAAGCTCTGGTCCAGCAACTGCGCCTCCCACGGACTCATTCCGCCGTTTCTATCATCGGCATCGGAGACGCTCGATCCGGAGCAACTCGCGGCAAGGTAAAACAGGCGCTCACCTCGAAAGCGACCGGAGCCGAATTCTCCGCCGTCGCTTTCATTCTTCCGCGACTCTCGTCGTATCAAGGCACGACGACGACACGCAACACCGCATGGCCGCACATCAAGGGGCTCACGCTGGCCGACCCGCACTACCTCAAGGACGATCCAGTCGACGTTCTTCTTGGAGCCGAGGTTTACTCCATCATTCTCGAAGACGGCCTAAGGAAGGGTGGACCTCAAACTCCCATCGCGCAAAGGACCATCCTTGGGTGGATTCTCTCTGGGGGGTGTGGCGCACCGCTTTCACACTCCCTTCACGGCTCCCTTCACTGTACCGCAGATGACGAGTTAGTCAAACTGGTGCAACAATTTTGGGAACAGGAGAAGGAACCTGCCGCTCCCGCCACTCTCACTCCGGATGAAGAAAGGTGCGAAGACTTCTTCAAACAGACGCACCAACGCGACGCCGACGGACGGTACATCGTGCGACTGCCGTTCTCTTCATCACCAATGAATCTCGCTGAGACCCGCAAGCCAGCCGAACGGCTACTGACCGCCATGGAAAGGAAAAGCAGCCTGGACTCCCGCTTCGGCGAACTCTACCGCATGTTCATGAGAGAATACGAGGACCTACAACATATGCAATTGGTGAGTGCATCGGTGACACAAGGTTCGTATAAATGTTACTTACCTCACCACGGAGTAGTTCGCGAATCGAGCGCTTCCACAAAGCTCCGCGTTGTGTTCAACGGGTCGCAGAAAACGAGGTCGGGCGAGTCCTTAAACTCACATCTACTCGTTGGCGCCAACTTGTTGCCGCCCCTAGCGGACGTCCTGTTGAGATGGCGACGGCATCGATACGCCCTCGTCACTGACATCGAAAAGATGTATCGACAGATACTCGTCCACCCCGAAGATCGCAACTTACAAAGGATCCTCTGGCGTCATGATGTCATGGGTGAAGTGCGCGAGTTTGAACTGACAACAGTAACATACGGTCTCGCATGCGCGCCATTTCTCGCCATCCGAACTCTCCGCCAGCTGGCCAATGACGAAGAGACGCGATTTCCCCTCGGAGCAGCCTCACTGCGACGAGATTGCTACGTCGATGACATCGTCACGGGAGCAAACACCTTGTCCGACGCGATCTCACTACAAACAGAGCTCCGCAAGGCGAGCTCCGCTTTGCATGGCGGGCGGGTTTCCATTGCGAAAATGGGCCGCCAATTGCGAGGAGATCTTTACAGGAATTCCGCCAGAACATCGGACGCAGAAGACACCTCTCGCGTGGGAGGGCGAGGTGCACTCCACGTTGGGACTGCGATGGCACCCGTCGACCGATCACTTCGCATTTGAGATCCATCCGCACTCGGTCACAGGATACACAAAGAGGCGCGTTCTTGCGGAAACAGCGCGTCTTTTCGATCCACTGGGATGGCTCGCTCCCGTCATCATTCGCGCAAAAATACTGATCCAGTCCGCCTGGCTGCAGCAACTGGAATGGGATGCACCACTTCCCTCAGCTGACGCTCGACGCTGGAAGCTCTTCCTCGAGGAACTTCCACAACTCGAACGGGTACGCGTACACCGCTGGCTCGGCACCAGTGCCGAGGTTGAGGGCGCGGAACTTCACGGTTTTGCGAACGCGTCTGAGAGAGGATACGCCGCGGCTGTGTACATCCGCCTCGTAAACAACGCCACCGTTTCCGTCCACTTATTGACAGCTAAAAGCAAGGTAGCACCCGTGAAGCAAGTGTCCTTGCCTTGCTTGGAACTGTGTGCTGCCGCCTTGCTTACCAAACTGACTCTGCATACCCGCACTTGCTTGAGCTTGTCCACAGCTTCCACAGTCCTCTGGACGGATTCCAAGGTCGTGCTCCACTGGATCCGCGGGCACGCCTCACGATGGAAGACGTACGTGGCCAACCGTGTCTCCTACATCCAGCAACACCTTCCGGAGGCTCGATGGCAGCACATCCCAGGGCGCGACAATCCGGCTGACTGCGCGTCCAGAGGCATCTCACCAAGCGAAATAGCGGATCATCCTCTGTGGTGGACAGGACCCCCCTGGCTCCGCAAGGATGATTCCTACTGGCCCAAGGAGAGAACGGAGATTCCGGAGGACGACCTTCCAGAGATGAGAGTTGTGGCTCAACAAAGCGCTCAGTTGCTTCAGTCCGAGCCTGAGCTTCTGCTTCGGTTCTCATCGCTGCATCGGCTTCAGCGAGTAACGGCGTGGTGCCTTCGATGGCGTCGTGCTGTCACTCGCGGCAACGAGAGGGCCCCCTGCAACATAAAGCAAACCCTTCAGACTGACGAACTTAACGCGGCTTTAGTCCAATGGATTCACGTAATACAAAGGATTCATTACCCTGAAGAAGTCGCCGCCATTTCCGCACATCGTCTCGCATCTCCCAAAAGCAAGCTGGCGAAATTGAGTCCATTCTTGGATGAGACCGGAGTATTGAGAGTAGGGGGACGCCTCAAGCACGCCATCCTGTCTTACGACGAGCGCCACCCGATAATAATTCCAACGGCTTCATGGCTTTCCAAATTGATGATCGAAGCATGTCACCGCCGGACGCTTCACGGAGGAGTACAACTAACGCTCGGTCTCCTTCGACTACGCTATTGGATTCCTCAAGGTCGGGCTGCTGTAAAGCAAGTGCTGCATCGCTGCGTCACTTGCACGCGATGGCGAGCCGTCACACCGCAGCCTCCAATGGGAAATCTACCGCGAGGACGGGTCACTCCTGCACGGCCCTTTCTGAGAACCGGCGTTGATTACGCTGGCCCAATCTTCGTCCGCACGAGCAAGGGCCGAGGACATCGAGCTTACAAAGGTTTCATAGCCGTGTTCATCTGCCTTTGCACTAAGGCCGTACATCTGGAGCTCGTGTCGGACTACACTGCAGAAGCCTTCCTCGCCGCCTTTCATCGCTTTGTCTCTCGCCGAGGCCTTTGCGAGGAGATGTATTCGGACTGCGGAACGAATTTTGTCGGAGCGGACAGAGCTCTGCGAGAGCTCTTCCTCGCATCTTCGTTGGAGAGCCGCCGAATCGCAGACACCGTTGCCACAGAGGGAGTCAAGTGGCGGTTCAATCCTCCCGCCGCGCCGCATTTTGGAGGACTGTGGGAAGCCGCAGTGAAGTCTACAAAACACCACCTGCGCCGCGTAATCGGAGAAACCACCCTCACCTTCGAGAAGATGACAACCTTCCTCGCACAGGTAGAGGCATGCCTAAACTCTCGGCCACTGCTAACCCTCTCTGACGACCCAGATGACATCTCCGCGTTAACACCCGGGCACTTCCTGATCGGAGCTCCGCTCCTGGCTGTGCCCGAACCGTCGCTGACAGAGAATGCCGAGAACACGCTGTCCCGATGGCAGCTCGTTCAAAAAATGCGCGACCACTTTTGGCAGCGGTGGTCGCGCGAGTACATCCACGAGATGACCCCAAAACCGAAGTGGTTGAAGAACGGAGCCGTCCCTGACGTTGGAGCACTCTGCCTGGTCCGCTCGGAAGTCACCCCACCGACTCGATGGCCCTTGGCAAGAATCGTCAAACTGCACCCCGGAGACGACGGAGTAGTACGAGTAGTCACGGTCAAGACGCCCACATCAGAACTCGTTCGACCAATGACGAAAATCGTACTGCTGCCTGGAACCCACAACGAAGCTCCGCCGCCTAAAATAAATGCGTAAAAAAAAAAAACCTAAGTTAGATAAAAAAAAAATCAGCTCTGAGGTCCATTTGAGAATGCGAAAAAATTTACTCCCCTCTCTTTTCACTATCAATCATTGTCCGTATTCGCAGTTCGCAATTCTGTTTTCATCCAGCACCGTAGCACTCGTGTCTCACTTCACTTTCACTTTCACTCTTCACTTTCACTTTCGATCGGCGATGCCTGTCAGCTGTAATTAAACTCTCGTGTCGATACTTACCGCATTCCTCGTAACTCGCTCACCGCACGGGATCGAGCAGCCCTCCGCTGCAGACTAAACTTGACACTACACTGCGACTCATCTTGCTGCGTGTATTCCACTCACTGTCCGAATTATTAATTTCATTTAAAGATTCATTCGTCTTCTTTATCACTTAATCAATGTATCGCCTCATGACACCACTGTTTACTACACAGACACTCACACTTAACCTAACGTGACTCTCGATCACCACGTGCGAAGCTCTGCGCAACCGCGCCTCGCTCTGCGAGAATCGATCAAATATCGATATTAGTCGTCTCGACACCTGTCCGCACTGCCATCATAATTTGTCACACACTGACAAGGCGGGCGGGATGTTTGAGACGGAGCATTCCGCTCCATAATTTAAGCGTTAGAATTAATTTAGCACGATAATTACAATCAAACGAATATTATACCGAGAATTATTCAGACGATTATTATATTAGTGTACTAGAAAAAGTCAAAAGTCGAACGTTCTCCTTGAAAAAACCTAAAGTCTTCAATAATATTGTCCTGAAAAAGAAGAAAACATGAACAAAATTAACCTTTCGCACGCTATAAAAACTAAATAAGAAAATAAACATTTCTAACTCCCTTTAGCCGTCAATCCATCGATCGAGATATATCAGGCATGCGCGAGGGCTCGCGTGGGCCCACGATTAACAATCACGCACGTTGTCGCGCACCTCGCGCATGTCAAGTGTGTGCAAATCTGAGAATACCTTCCGGCAGCCAATCGAGCACGGCGCCCTGAGGTCACCTCAAATTGTTTAAAATAATTAGACGCGATTGGTTGATGAACAAAGAACGGCCCCCTTGCAGAGGGATTAAAAGATGCGCCCCTCGGCGACGATCGCTATCGTCAGCTTTTCGCTCGCACGTTAAAATCGCAGATAAACCGCAGCTAAACCGCAATTAATTTACCGCCTTTGACTTAGAAGAATCATTCGAAAATCATTTACTGTACTTTTGTAAATACTTTATACTAATACTTAATATTTTGTGCATATTAAACTTTAATTGTGTACGTTACGTGTGGTGACCATCTTCACTCAAACTCCTTTTGATTAAACCGGAGGATCGCTCCTTCTCGAATTCCAAACGCGCTCGCGAACAATATTTAATAATATTAAATATAATATAAATATAATATAATACTAAATATAATATAATACAATATAATATAATATAATACAATATAATATAATACTAAATATAATATAATACAATATAATATAATATAATATTAAATTGTTGAAAAAAGAATATTCTAGATTTGTCTGAAGTTAGTATGTGTTGTAATGAAAAGAAAATTTATTCGTTTGACAAACAGATACTCTCCAATATATAATATTAAATGTTGCTCTGACATTATAATATATTCAAAATAACTTCATTATTTAGTTAAATAAATACGCTAATATTATTGGAAGAAGTTTAACGTATGGTTGATATAAAAAGAGGTACAATCAAAACAACACTTTCATCTTCTTAATACAACTTTTCATCTTCTTAATACATCTTTTTTAAAATGTTAAAAGAAGATGTTTTATTGTCAATATAATTATATTGTATTCTTCAAGTGACAATTATAATATAGCAATAAGACTGTAATGTTGTTGAAATTTAAGATTATAAAATTCTTATAAGAAGATTATAGATTGTTGCGTATATAGGAAACAATGAACGCGTTAAGTTGAGTATATAAGTTTTGATTTGACACCTCTTTTTATTCTTAACGTTTCAAACCAACTTGAAGCTTTCTTAGAAATGGATCGCGTTAAACTTATAAATAATCCAGTTAAAATCGTGGATTGTTTTGCTTCACTTTCATTGATCCGTCTATTACTCTCATTCCCGTAACTGGGGCACAAATTTTCTTCAGTACGATACCAAGAATTAATTTTTTATTGAAACTGACGCACTAATATCCGCGTCTGGCTCTTTCTAGCTTGTTGAAATTTAAATATGTATTTCACATATTGAAGGTCTAAAATCTTAGTTGTTAGTTTAAACAATGTTTATATTTTAACAATAAATAGGTATATTATTATTATGTTGAATTATCTGTTTTATTAATCACTTTATTAATTCCTTTATTAATGCCCTTGTACAATGTAAACGAAAAAGAGAAAAGGAACAGAAGATAAGAAAATAGTACTTGATACTCTACGAAAAGAAAGGTAGTGAGTGAGCATTACATGTGTGCGTATATATATAAAAAAAGAAACTAGATAGGTTGTGCACACCGCCCGCTAGAGTAACTCTTCACTAAAGTCCCGCTTTCATCGTACGATTGCATTTCAACACTCCTCCTCAATCGTATAATCCCAATGCATCTCGCAATTTTTGGAATCTTGTAGTACCTAGCGGTTTCGTTAATAAATCCGCCAGCATGTCCTCAGTCGTGCATTGTTTGCACTGAATTAGTTTTTCCTTTACGTGGTTGCTCACTGCAAAATATTTGGTATCCACATGCTTAGTTCTGTTCGAAGAACATCCCCTCTCAATCAGTCTTATGCAGCTTGTATTGTCCTCCTGAATAATTGTTGCCTCTTCCACGGACTGATGCATGTCAGCTAGGATTTTTCGTAGCCATAGCGCTTCATTGCAAGCTTCGTTAAGCGCGATGAGTTCCGCTTCAGTTGATGATTGCGCTACTACCGGTTGCTTTTTACAAGACCAGCTTACCAGACCGCCATTAATTATCCTTTTTATGTAGTTTGACTGGCAGAGATAGTAAGTGCCATAATCATCCTTGATTACTTCTATGCCCAAATAATACTTGATGTTACCTAGATCTTGGATATCAAATTTTTCTGCGATTTGATTCTTAATCTCCACAACAGTTTGATTGGATTTTGCTACTACTATTATATCATCAACGTAGACTAATAGGTAGCACCAGCCACTTCCCTCTGGTTTCGTGTACAAGCAGTTGTCATTTTTGCTCCGTTCAAATCCGATATTGATAAGTGCTTTGTGAACTTCATCATTCCACAACCTTGCCGCTTGCTTAAGTCCGTAAATACCCTTTTTCAATTTGCACACCAAATTCTCCTCATTATCGGCATTAAATCCAGGCGGTTGTTTCATGTAGATTGATTGCTCCAACTTGCCGTTGAGAAATGCTGTTTTTGCATCCAAATGTCGTACAATCATTTTTTCTTTTGATGCGATTGACAATAAAATCCGAAATGTAGTTTGCTTCGCCACCGGCGCGAAGACTTCATCATAATCCGTACCATATTTCTGACAGAAACCCTGCGCTACCAGTCTTGCTTTGTATCTCGTGATGTTTCCTTTTTCGTCTGTCTTTAATTTATATATCCATTTGCAGCTGATTGCTTCACGTCCCTTTGGTAATTCGCATAGTTCCCATGTTTGATTCCTTTTAAGTGAAGCCATTTCGTCCTTCATCGCATTGATCCACTCTTCTTTATTTTTATCTGCTAATGCTTCTGATAATGATTTTGGTTCGGTGATGACATTTACCCATTCACCGAAGTGATTTGGTGGTACGCCTTTGTTTGTCCGCTGAGATTTTCGTTCCGTAGTATTTTGAATAACCGTTGTATCGTTTTCTTGTGATGAGTTTAAACTGGTATCACTTTCTGCCGTTTCATAATTTAGCATGCTATCTTCATGTTCAGATTGATCTTCGTTACGATCCCACGTATTGGTGTCGAGTGCTTCCTTATTTTTTTCTTTCAGTATTTGTCCCTCGCTGTTTTCTCTTGAATGATCTAATTCAATTTCTCCAGAATGCACTTTCTTCATAATAAAACGCACATTTCGACTGATGACTAGTTTCCTGTTTACCGGATCATAACATCGATATGCCTTTGAATTTTCATCATATCCGACAAAAATCATTTGTATACTTGTGTTTTGTAGTTTGTGACGTTTTTCCTGTGGTACATGCACATAGCATTTGTTGCCAAAGATCTGAAAATGATCGATACTCGGTTTGTAACCGTTCCACAACTCGAACGGCGTAGCGTTCGTTGATCGTGTTAAGGTACGATTTTGTATATAGTTGGCCGTACTTACAGCTTCTCCCCAGAACTGGTACGTTAGCTCTGCTTCAGTGATCAAACAGCGTGCCATCTCTATTAACGTACGATTTTTCCTTTCTGCTGTTCCGTTTTGCTCCGGTGTGAACGGTGCCGTATATTGGAAACAAATTCCTTCCAATGCCAAATAGCTTTTGATACTTTTGCTTGTGTATTCACCTCCTCTGTCTGAACGAATAATTCGTGGTTTGTGGCCGAATTTGTTTGTCACGAGTGCAATGTACTCCCTCAGTTTGTTATCTACTTCAGATTTTTGATTCAACAAGTAAATTATTGTGTATTTTGAGTAATCATCAATAAAAGTTATCATATATCTCTTACCACTTGGTGACCTCGTTCTCATTGGTCCACAGACATCTGTGTGAATGAGATCCAGTATTTCCATTATTTCCATTATTTCCATTATTTCCATTATTTCCATTATTTCCATTATTTTTATTAATTTAATTATTTACATTATTTCCATTATTTCCATTATTTCCATTATTTCCATTATTTCCATTATTTCCATTAATTCCATTATTTCCAATATTTCCATTATTTTCATTATTTCCACTATTTCCACTATTTCCATTATTTCCATTATTTCCATTATTTCCTTTATTTCCATTAATTTTATTATTTATATTATTTCCATTATTTCCATTATTCCATTATTTCCATTAATTCAATTATTTCCATTATTTCCATTATTTCCATTATTTCCATTATTTCCATTATTTCCATTATTTCCATTATTTTCATTATTTCCATTATTTCCATCATTTCCATTATTTCCATCATTTCCATTATTTCCATTATTTCCATTATTTCCATTATTACCATTATTTTTATTAATTTAATTATTTACATTATTTCGAGAGGGCTCTGTTAGCCTACATTCCCGATTGCCAACTGCTTCGTTTCCGCACATATTTTTGCCGACAGCTTCGTTTGCCGACATTCTCGATTGCCTACAGAGCGATTGCCTACAAGCATTATTGCACACATGAAATGCGCACATACACATTTCACACATGACATTATTGCGCACATACACATTGCACACATGACATCTTTGCGCACATACACATTGCACACATGGCAATATTTCACATATAAAATAATACAATTATATTAACACTTTGCACACACGACTTTATTGTACACATACGCATTGCACACATGACATCTTTGCGCACATACACATTGCACACATGACTTTATTGCGCACATACACATTGCACACATGACATTATTGCTCACATACACATTGCACACATGACTTTATTGCGCACATACACATTGCACAGATGCACATATTGCACACATAAAATAAGAAAATTATATGAGCACTTAGCTTACATGACTTCGCGCTCATACGCCTTGTACACATAATTAAAATCTTCGATTAAAATCGCAGATCGGACACAGTGTGGAAAGTTGCAAACCTATGTGTAATTATGCAATTATTGACCTCGTTACATACTGAAAGCACCTGTCGATATGGGTAGACCTCGCAAACCCATGTGGAACTTTGTTTAATCGGATCTATGTCTGATCGGGAAATATCGTCGTGTCCGATTCGTAATGTGCGTAGATCGGACACTGTGCGGAAAGTTGCAAACCTATGTATAATTATGCAATCATTGACCTCGTTACATACTGAAAGCACCTGTCGATATGGGTAGACCTCGCAAACCCATGTGGAATTTTGTTCAATCGGATCTATGTCCGATCAGGAAATATCTTCGTGTCTGATTCGTAATATGCGCAATCGGGACTCACTCGCAGTCTTCAATTTTAGTCGAAGATTTTAATTATCTTTACAATGCGTATGGGCGCAACAAAGTCATGTGTAAAAGTGCTAATATAATTTTCTTATTTTATGTGTGCAATATGTGTATGTGTGCAATGTGTATGTGCGCATTAAAATCATGTGTGCAATGTGTATGTGTGCAATAAAGTCATGTGTGCAATGTGTATGTGCGCAATAATGTCATGTGTGCAATGTGTATGTGCGCAATAGAGTCATGTGTGCAATGTGTATGTGCGCAAAGATGTCATGTGTGCAATGCGTATGTGTGCAATAAAGTCGTGTGTGCAAAGTGTTAATATGATTTTATTATTTTATATGTGAAATATTGCCATGTGTGCAAAGTGTATGTGCGCAAAGATGTCATGTGTGCAATGTGTATGTGCGCAATAATGTCATGTGTGCAATGTGTATGTGCGCATGTCATGTGTGCAATAATGCTTGTAGGCAATCGCTCTGTAGGCAATCGAGAATGTCGGCAAACGAAGCTGTTGGCAAAAATTTGTGCGCAAACGAAGCAATTGGCAATCGGGAATGTAGGCTAACGGGATCCCCCCCATTATTTCCATTATTTCCATTATTTCCATTATTTCCCTTAATTCCATTATTTCCATTATTTCCATTATTTCCATTAATTTAATTATTTCCATTAATTTAATTAATTTCATTATTTTCATTATTTCCATTATTTCCATTATTTCCATCATTTCCATTATTTCCATTATTTCCATTAATTTAATTATTTCCATTAATACCATTATTTCCATTATTTCCATTATTTCCTTTATTTCCTTTATTTCCATTATTTCCATTATTTCCATTATTTCCATTATTTCCATTAATTTAATTATTTCCATTATTTCCATTATTTCCATTATTTCCATTATTTTCATTATATCCATTATTTTTATTAATTTAATTATTTACATTATTTCCATTATTTCCATTATTTCCATTATTTCTATTATTTCCATTATTTCCATTATTTCCATTATTTCCATTATTTCTATTATTACCATTAATTAAATTATTTCCATCATTTCCATTATTTCCATTATTTTTATTATTTTCTATAATTCAATTATATCCATTATTTCCATTATTTCCATTAATTCCATTATTTCCATTAATTTAATTATTTCCATTATTTTTATTAATGTAATTATTAAATTATTTCCATTATTTCCATTATTTCCATTATTTTCATTATTTCCATTATATCCATTATTTCCATAATTTCCATTATTTCCATTATGTCCATTATTTCCATTATTTCCATTATTTCCATTATTTCCATTATTTCCATTATTTCCATTATTTCCATTATTTCCATTATTTCCATTATTTACATTATTTTCATTATTTCTATTAATTTAATTATTTCCATTATCTTCATTATTTTCATTACATCCATTATTTCCATTATTTCTATTATTTCCATTATTTCCATTATTTTCATTATTTCCATTATTTCTATTATTTCCATTATTTCCATTATTTTCATTATTTCCATTATTTCCATTATTTCCATTATTTCAATTATTTTTATTATTATCAATATTTCAATTATTATAATCTTGAATTTATACTCGTGTCACCAGTGAAGTAAAAAATTAAGGGGGTTTATTTTAAAAAACGACCCAACTGGCAAAAAATAGTCTTTATTATAATGATGTCATAGACGACGTTTCGACCTTTGGTTTAGGTCCTTTTCAAGTCTTAAATAAAATAAAAACATATACAAAAATTAATTAAATTCGGAAGAGTGAGATGACAGACGAAGAAAGGAAAACGAAAACAGCGCAAACCTTAATTAACACTAACCTTAGATGAAATATTCATATAATAAAAATTAGTGAAAACTCAGCATCGAAATAATAGATGTCAAACAACGTTCCTGTCAAGAGCAATGATACAACACATACTGAGAAAGAGAGCAATGTTTTAAACGACTTTGATGATGTTATCGTAAATAGGGTTTAAATTATCTGTGTCTTTTTGTAAGTTGATCGTGTTGTTATGTTTTTTTATGAAAAACATTTCGGCAATTTCTCTCTTTCTCGTGTGCCTTTCACAATGTAAAATATTCGGAGATGTCCAATTAAAGTCGTGCATATATTCAGTTTTATGTTTACTAATTACATTATGGTTACTCGTATGCACTTTAATATTATTGATATGTTCTTTGATTCGAGTGTTCAAATGTCTTTTAGTTCGTCCTATGTAAGTGGCGTCACATTTGTTACAGTCGATCTTATATACTATATCAGTTTTGTCCGTTTTAGATAACTTGTCTTTACCTCGTTTAATCAATTTGTCAAGTTTTTTCGGTATTGTATAAATTAATTTTAAGCTTGTTTTTTTAATTGTTCTGCTAATATTGGCACACGAGAAATAGAGAAATTGCCGAAATGTTTTTCATAAAAAAACATAACAACACGATCAACTTACAAAAAGACACAGATAATTTAAACCCTATTTACGATAACATCATCAAAGTCGTTTAAAACATTGCTCTCTTTCTCAGTATGTGTTGTATCATTGCTCTTGACAGGAACGTTGTTTGACATCTATTATTTCGATGCTGAGTTTTCACTAATTTTTATTATATGAATATTTCATCTAAGGTTAGTGTTAATTAAGGTTTGCGCTGTTTTCGTTTTCCTTTCTTCGTCTGTCATCTCACTCTTCCGAATTTAATTAATTTTTGTATATGTTTTATTTTATTTAAGACTTGAAAAGGACCTAAACCAAAGGTCGAAACGTCGTCTATGACATCATTATAATAAAGACTATTTTTTGCCAGTTGGGTCGTTTTTTAAAATAAACCCCCTTAATTTCCATTATTTCCATTATTTTTTTATTCCCATTATTTCCATTAATTTCATTATTTCCATTTTTTCCATTAATTTTATTATTTCCATTATTTCCATTATTTCCATTATTTCCATTATTTCCATTATTTCCATTATTTCCATTATTCCTATTATTTCCATTATTTCCATTATTTCCATTATTCCCATTATTTCCATTATTTCCATTATTTCCATTATTTCCATTATTTCCATTATTTCCATTATTTCCATTATTTCCATTATTTTCATTATTTCCATTATTTCCATTATTTCCATTATTTCCTTTATTTCCATTATTTTCATTATTTCCATTATTTTAATTATTTCCATTATTCACATTATTTCCATTATTTCCATTATTCCCATCATTTCCATTATTTCCATTATTTCCATTATTTCCATTATTTTCATTATTTCCATTATTTTTATTATTTCCATTATTTCCTTTATTTCCATTATTTTCATTATTTTAATTATTTTTATTATTTCCATTATTTCCATTAATTCCATTATTTTAATTATTTCCATTATTTTAATTATTTCCATTATTCACATTATTTCCATTATTTCCATTATTCCCATCATTTCCATTATTTCCATTATTTCCATTATTTCCATTATTTCCATTATATCCATTATTTTTATTATTTCCATTATTTCCTTTATTTCCATTATTTTCATTATTTTAATTATTTTTATTATTTCCATTATTTCCATTAATTCCATTATTTTAATTATTTCCATTATTTCCATTATTTTTATTAATTTAATTATTTCCATTATTTCCATTATTTTTATTATTTCCATTATTTCCATTATTTCCATTATTTCCATTATTTTCTTTATTTCCATTATTTCCATTATTTCCATTATTTTCTTTATTTCCATTATTTCCATTATTCCCATTATTTCCATTATTCCCATTATTTCCATTATTTCCATTATTTCCATTAGTTCCATTATTTCCATCATTTCCATTAGTTCCATTATTCCCATCATTTCCATTATTCCCATTATTTCCATTATTTTTATTATTTCTATTATTCCCATCATTTCCATTATTCCCATTAGTTCCATTATTTCCATTATTTTCATTATTTCCATTATTTCCATTATTTCCATTATTTCCATTATTTCCATTATTTCCATTATTCCCATTATTTCCATTATTTCCATTATTTCCATTATTTCCATTATTTCCATTATTTCCATTATTTCCATTATTTTTGTTATTTCCATTATTTTCATTATTTTTATTATTTTATTTATTTCCATTATTCCCATTATTTCCATTATTTCCATTATTCTCATTATTTCCATTATTTCCATTATTTCTATTATTTTTATTATTTTCATTATTTCCATTAATTTTATTATTTCCATTATTTCCATTATTTCCATTATTTCCATTATTTCCATTATTTCCATAAATTCCATTATTTCCAGTATTTTAATTATTTCCATTATTTCCATTATTCCCATTATTCCCATTATTCCCATTATTTCTATTATTTCCATTAGTTCCATTATTTCCATTAGTTCCATTATTTCCATTATTTCCATTATTTCCATTATTTCCATTATTCCCATTATTTCCATTATTTCCATTATTCCCATCATTTCCATTATTTCCAATATTTCCATTATTTCCATTATTTCTATTAGTTTTATTAGTTCCATTAGTTCCATTATTCCCATTATTTCCATTATTTCCATTATTTCCATTATTTCCATTATTTCCATTATTCCCATTATTTCCATTATTCCCATTATTTCCATTATTCCCATTATTTCCATTATTTTTATTATTTCCATTATTTCCATTATTTCCATTATTTCCATTATTTTCTTTATTTCCATTATTTCCATTATTTCCATTATTTTCTTTATTTCCATTATTTCCATTATTCCCATTATTTCCATTATTCCCATTATTTCCATTATTTCCATTATTTCCATTAGTTCCATTATTTCCATCATTTCCATTAGTTTCATTATTCCCATCATTTCCATTATTCCCATTATTTCCATTATTTTTATTATTTCCATTATTCCCATCATTTCCATTATTCCCATTAGTACCATTATTTCCATTATTTCCATTATTTCCATTATTTCCATTATTCCCATTATTTCCATTATTCCCATTATTCCCATTATTTCCATTATTTCCATTATTTCCATTATTTCCATTATTTTCATTATTTCCATTATTTCCATTATTTCCATTATTTCCATTATTTTTGTTATTTCCATTATTTTCATTATTTTTATTATTTTATTTATTTCCATTATTCCCATTATTTCCATTATTTCCATTATTCTCTTATTTTCATTATTTCCATTATTTCCATTATTTCTATTATTTCCATTATTTCCATTATTTCCATTATTTTCATTATTTCTATTAATTTAATTATTTCCATTATCTTCATTATTTTCATTACGTCCATTATTTCCATTATTTCCATTATTTCCATTATTTCCATTATTTCCATTATTCCCATTATTTCCATTATTCCCATTATTTCTATTATTTCCATTAGTTCCATTATTTCCATTAGTTCCATTATTTCCATTATTTCCATTATTTCCATTATTTCCATTATTTCCATTATTTCCATTATTTCCATTATTTCCATTATTTCCATTATTTCCATTATTTCCATTATTTCTATTATTTCCATTATTTTCATTATTTTAATTATTTCCATTATTTCCATTATTTCCATTATTTCCATTATTTCCATTATTTCTATTATTTCTATTATTTCCATTATTTCTTCTATTTCCATTAATTCCTTTAATTCAATTATTTCCATTATTTCTATTATTTCCATTATGTCCATTATTTCCATTATTTCCATTATTTCCATTATTTCCATTATTTCCATTATTTCCTTTATTTCCATTATTTTCATTATTTCCATTATTTTAATTATTTCTATTATTCACATTATTTCAATTATTTCCAATATTCCCATCATTTCCATTATTTCCATTATTTCCATTATTTCCATTATTACCATTATTTCCATTATTTTAATTATTTTAATTATTTCCATTATTTCCATTATTTTCATTATGTCCATTAATATAATTATTTCCATTAATATCATTATTTCCATTATTTCCATTATTTCCATTATTTCCATTATTTCCATTATTTCCATTGTTTCCATTATTTCTATTATTTCCAATATTTTCATTACTTCCATTATTTTAATTATTTCCATTATTCCCATTATTTCCATTATACCCTTTATTTCCATTATTTCCATTATTTCCATTATTTCCATTATTTCTATTATTTCCATTAATTTAATTATTTCCATTATTTCCATTATTCCCATCATTTCCATTATTCCCATTAGTTCCATTATTTCCATTATTTCCATTATTTCCATTATTTCCATTATTTCCATTATTCCCATTATTTCCATTAGTTCCATTAATTCCATTAATTCCATTATTTCCATTATTTTCATTATTTCCATTATTCCCATCATTTCCATTATTTCCAATATTTCCATTATTTCCATTATTTCCATTATTTCCATTAGTTCCATTAATTCCATTATTTTCATTATTTCCATTATTTCCATTATTTCCATTATTCCCATTATTTCCATTATTTCCATTATTTCCATTATTTCCAATATTTTCATTATTTCCATTATTTTAAATATTTCCAATATTCCCATTATTTCCATTATTCCCATTATTTCTATTATTTCCATTAGTTCCATTATTTCCATTATTTCCATTATTTCCATTATTTCCATTATTCCCATTATTTCCATTATTCCCATCATTTCCATTATTTCCAATATTTCCATTATTTCCATTATTTTCATTATTTCCATTATTCCCATCATTTCCATTATTTCCAATATTTCCATTATTTCCATTATTTCCATTATTTCCATTAGTTCCATTAATTCCATTATTTTCATTATTTCCATTATTTCCATTATTTCCATTATTCCCATTATTTCCATTATTTCCATTATTTCCATTATTTCCAATATTTTCATTATTTCCATTATTTTAAATATTTCCAATATTCCCATTATTTCCATTATTCCCATTATTTCTATTATTTCCATTAGTTCCATTATTTCCATTATTTCCATTATTTCCAATATTTTCATTATTTCCATTATTTTAAATATTTCCAATATTCCCATTATTTCCATTATTCCCATTATTTCTATTATTTCCATTAGTTCCATTATTTCCATTATTTCCATTATTTCCATTATTTCCATTATTCCCATTATTTCCATTATTCCCATCATTTCCATTATTTCCAATATTTCCATTATTTCCATTATTTTCATTATTTCCATTATTCCCATCATTTCCATTATTTCCAATATTTCCATTATTTCCATTATTTCCATTATTTCCATTAGTTCCATTAATTCCATTATTTTCATTATTTCCATTATTTCCATTATTTCCATTATTCCCATTATTTCCATTATTTCCATTATTTCCATTATTTCCAATATTTTCATTATTTCCATTATTTTAAATATTTCCAATATTCCCATTATTTCCATTATTCCCATTATTTCTATTATTTCCATTAGTTCCATTATTTCCATTATTTCCATTATTTCCATTATTTCCATTATTCCCATTATTTCCATTATTCCCATCATTTCCATTATTTCCAATATTTCCATTATTTCCATTATTTCCATTATTTTAATTATTTCCATTATTTCCATTATTTCCATTATTCCCATTATTTCCATTATTTCCATTATTTCCATTATTCCCATTATTTCCATTATTTCCATTATTTCCATTATTTCCATTATTCCCATTATTTCCATTATTTCCATTATTTCCATTATTCCAATTATTTCCATTATTTCCATTATTTCCATTATTTCCATTATTTCCATTATTTCCATTAATTCCATTAGTTCCATTATTTCCATTATTTCCATTATTTCCTTTATTTCCATTATTTCCATTATTTCCATTATTTCCAATATTTTCATTATTTCCATTATTTTAAATATTTCCATTATTCCCATTATTTCCATTATTCCCATTATTTCTATTATTTCCATTGATTCCATTATTTCCATTAGTTCCATTATTTCCATTATTTCCATTATTTCCATTATTTCCATTATTTCCATTATTTCCATTATTTCCATTATTTCCATTATTTCCAATATTTTCATTATTTCCATTATTTTAAATATTTCCATTATTCCCATTATTTCCATTATTCCCATTATTTCTATTATTTCCATTATTTCCATTATTTCCATTATTCCCATTATTTCCATTATTTCCATTATTTCCATTATTTCCATTATTTCCATTATTTCCAATATTTTCATTATTTCCATTATTTTAAATATTTCCATTATTCCCATTATTTCCATTATTCCCATTATTTCTATTATTTCCATTATTTCCATTATTTCCATTATTCCCATTATTTCCATTATTTCCATTATTTCCATTATTTCCATTATTTCCATTATTTCCATTATTTCCACTATTTCCATTATTTCCATTATTTCAATTATTTCCATTATTTTTATTATTTCCTTTAATTCAATTATATCCATTATTTCCATTATTTCCATTATTTCCATTATTTCTATTATTTCCATTAATTTAATTATTTCCATTATTTTTATTAATTTAATTATTTACATTATTTCCATTATTTCCATTATTATTATTATTTCCATTATTTCCATTATTTCCATTATTTCCATTATTTCCATTATGTCCATTATTTCCATTATTTCCATTATTTCCATTATTTCCATTATTTTCATTATTTCCATTATTTCTATTATTTCCATTATTTTCATTATTTTAATTATTTCCATTATTTCCATTATTTCCATTATTTCCATTATTTCTATTATTTCTATTATTTCCATTATTTCTTCTATTTCCATTAATTCCTTTAATTCAATTATTTCTATTATTTCCATTATTTCCATTATTTCCATTATTTTCATTATTTTCATTAATTAAATAATTTCCATTTTTTTTATTATTTCCATTATTTCCATTATTTACAGTACAACCGACTCCGATTGAAATTTTGGGATTATTGGAAATTTTGAAAATTATGGAAATTAGGGATATTATACAAATTATGGAAATTATTAAAATAATAGAAATAATGGAAATAACGAAAATTATAAAAATTATGAAAAATATGGAAATAATAGAAATTATGGAAATAATGGATATAATGGAAATTATGAAAATAATGGAAATAATGCAAATAATGGAAATTATTGAAATTACAGAAAATATGGAAATAATGGAAATTATAGAGAATATGGAAATAATGGAAATTATGGAAATTATGGAAATTATGGAAATAATGGAATAAATGGAAATAATGGAAATAATTGAAATTATGGAAATAATAGAAATAATTGAAGAATTGAAATAATTGGAATTATGGAAATTATGGAAATAATGAAAATAGTGGAAATTATGGAAATTATGGAAATTATGGAAATAATGGAAATAATGGAAATATTGGAAATTATGAAAATTATGGAAAATATGGAAATATTAGAAATTATGGAAATAATGGAAATAATGGAATAAATGGAAATAATGGAAATAATGGAAATAATATTTTTACTCGAGGATTCAGAGATAATTATTGCAATTGCGAGTCTCTTTTCGAAATTTTAAATAATTTAGAACTGTAGGCATTAAAATTCGATTGCTCGGACTCGCGCTTTTCTTTGCTATCGAGTAGTTGTCTCTCATTGGTTTTTACGAAAGGCTTGATTTCTCAAAATCATTCGAAGATTCGATTTCGAATAGAAACGACGCATCTATAGAAGTCGCACAGGCGGCTTTTTACGAAAACGCATCTGTCGTAAATCAAGAGACAACTATTCGATAGCAAGAAAAAGTGCGAGTCTGAGCGTGGCCTTCAGCCTCAATAATTACCTTCCTACACAGTTATGTATTGCACAAGAGAGCGAGCGAGATGACCTATCATCAAAGAGTTCCGAAGTCTCTTACAATGGCCTCTCCCCATCCATAGCAATTCACGAATGTAAACATTTTTGAAATGAAAACTAAAACTTCTATTTCGCATTTAATCGGCTTGAAAATAATCTTAATGGATTAATGAGATTTTGGCGATTAAAACGACATCAAACACGACATAAATCGGATAATTTTTAGTGAAGAATCTTACAATTAGTTTTCGGAGCGAAATAGCGTCAAGAGGAGCGCACCTATTGTTATATGCTTATTTTCAAAAGACTACGCATCCAATCGAATTTATAAATAAAAAATTATTTAAATTAATAATAAGTATGAAATAAATTAATATAAAAAAATTAATATAAAAAGCTATAAATTAAAACCATAATTTGATTAAAATGCACGATTGCTTAAATGCTTGATACCTTTGTTCCAAGAATAAGAAAAGGTGAAAGTAATTTATATTGCATATATTTTCTACATTATATACAATTAAGACTTATTAAAAAAATTGATTTAAGAAAATTGATTTTATTGCACATGTGGATATACGTAAAAATACTTCAGTAATAATTTATATATCACTGTATTATATCGTAGTATATATTAGAATGCCAAAACGTTACGCGCAGTTAATAAAACATGTAAATAAATTCATGATATTTCGATATTTTAGATCCACAATTATGGACATAGCACGGAACAGAACCAAAAACTATGCACATAGCCACCGACTAGATACTACTAAAGACAGTCAGCCCTGGGTAAATTTTTGTGACCATCAAGTGGGCCCGGTGGGCTCGGAGGTAATTGAAGAACGATGACATTACCGACCGTTTCAACTGCACGTAGGATAACAAATAAGAACATTTTATATATTTTACCAAATCACTATCTTATTACCGACAATGGAAAGTTGAACATACAGTAAAAAAGGTGTGGAAAATAAAATAATAATATATGCATTGTACTATGAAATAAAAAGATTTGTTTTTAATTAAGAAAATAATCTATGAATTATATGTATTTAAATATTATTATGTATTATATATTAATTATATATATTAAATATACAGGGTGTCCGGTAATAATCGCCCCACCCGTCGTGTGCAGGTAGAGCAGGTTAAACCGAATAAGAAAGTCCTGTACCGTTTTGCAATCTTCGCAATAATTAATGAGAAATAAATTAAACAAGATCAGCCAATCCGCGCGAGTAAAAGCGCGCGGCGAGAAGAGACAGCCCACGCGGGGGTCCAGCGTTATGCATTGCTCGTATTTATCCATTGTCCTTTGTAGAGTGCTCCTCCCCGCTTTATCGCGTGCGTAGCAACCGCGTAAACATTAGGCTTTTATTTTCGCCGCGCGACAAGAATCACGTAAACAGTAGGAGGTCTCTTCTCGCCGCGCGCTTTTACTCGCACGGATTGGCCGCTCTTTTTTATTTAATTTCTTATTAATTATTGCGAAAATCGCAAAACGGTACAGGACTTTCCTATTCAGTTTAACTGCCTCTACCTGCACGTGACGGGTGGGGCGATTATTACCGGACACCCCGTATATGTATCTATTATACAAGGTGTCCGATAATTATTGACACAGCCGAAGTGTGAAGGTAGATTGGCTTAATCTGAAAAAAAAAGTCCTGTACCATTTTGATAAATTCGCAATAGTTATTGCGTTGTTAATTAAAATATCTGAGCTAATGAGCGCATGGGAAGCGGTAGGCCGGAATCGGTAGGCATGTAAGATGGCTTATTTGTTTACGTCTCTTAGCAATAAAAGCATCATCTGAGCGAGAGGTGGAGTTACGCAGCGAGCGGCGAGCGACGTCTGATATTTGTTGCTAAGAGATGCAAACAAATAAGTCATCTTACATGCCTACTGATTCCGGCCTACCGTTTCCCACGCGCTTATTAGCTCAGATATTTTAATTAATAACGCAATAACTATTGCGAATTTAGCAAAATGGTACAGGACTTTTCTTTTCAGATTGAGCCAATCTACCTTCACACTTCGGCTGTGTCAATAATTATCGGACACCTTGTATATATAATAATTAATCAATTATATTAATAAACTATAATGACACTAATATAAATAAAATAATATATAAACAAATTAATATGTATATATAAAACTATCATACATGGCTTTGAATATTCTAATCTCTCTTAAACATTGTTTAGAGATTACACATCTTGTATCTTATTATTAATATCTTTTTTAATTTATATTATTCTCTCTCTCTAATATTTCTTAATAATTTTTTTTAATTAACACAAGTACCTGAGTAGCAGAGTGGTGTCAAAAGATATCAAAGATGTTATTACGACATCAAAGTACATCATCATTATAATTTAATTTAATTACACACACACCATACAACTGTAGTAAAGATCCTATGTTACGTATATACTTTTTGTATTAGACACGCGTGAGTAATAATTTTGTAAATAATGTAATAAATATATTTTTTCTATTAATATGTATATATAATAAGCTGAATATACTACTGAATAATAAAACATCTTTATTATCATTACAAACAAAAATTTCCTCTGAAAATTTCTCTCTCTCTCTATCTATCTATCTATCTATCTATCTATCTCTCCCCCTTTCCCTCTCTCGCCCTCTTTCTCTCTTTTTTTCCCTCACGTAAGCAAGCATCGACAAACCTTAAAGCTTATTATTTTTGATTTATTTATTCTTTTGCAACCTGCTTGTGTGTATGCACAAACTAAAATTTTTATATTTTTTACTTTATATTTTTGATATTTTTGTAATTTTACTAGATTAATAAAGTTTTTATTTAAAATAGCAACAAACACATTATTTGGATAAATTTTAATTATAAATAAATTTAATGTTATAAATTCAATAATGTTATAAATTTAATTTTTGTAAATTATTATGGATAGGAAGACTATTGTAAGAGCTTCGGAACTCTTTAATGGGTCATCTCGCTCTCTGCTCGGTCCTCGGTCTCGCTGTCGTTCTCGCTCGCTCTCTGCTCGGTCTCGCTCTCGCTCGGTCTCGCTCTCGCTCGGTCTCGCTCTCGCTCGGTCTCGCTCTCGCTCGGTCTCGCTCTCGCTCGGTCTCGCTCTCGCTCGGTCTCGCTCTCGCTCGGTCTCGCTCTCGCTCGGTCTCGCTCTCGCTCGGTCTCGCTCTCGCTCGATCTCACTCTCGGAGAATCGCGTCAGAAAGATAAGCAGGCCGGCGAATCATCGCTTCTCGAGCAACATTCGGAACTCTTTGATGATATATCATCTTACTTGCTCTGTACTTGCTTTCGCTCTCGTTTTCAACGAGCCGCGCTATAACAACCAGGAAAGATATAAAAGCTTGTAAAACACATATACATATGTATAGAAGTGTACTGGATATATGTCCTTGCTTGGCGCGGTCCTATGTCGGTTTTAGTTTATCCAAGTCCGTGAAATAGAAAACTTGTGATAAAAATTTGGAAGTATTAATTAAATGTAAGTATTAATTAATACTATTTCTGTTCATAAATGTGAAGAATTTCTGTACGAATAAGAATGTATGTATGTATATATGCATAGAAAGTTAAATAATAGCATAAACGTAATGATATCTTTTAAATACAGAATGGATAAAAAGGAAGCAAAACGCAAATTAGAAAAAATCATAGAACAAGAGGAAAAAAGAAAAAAAAAGAAAAAGGAATTGGAAGAATTATTAAAAGATACCGAAAGAGAGAGAGATAGTGAATATAATGCAGATGACGAGACAGAAGTCGACGTCGAACGAAGGTATTGTGCAGTGATATAGTATTAATTAGTTATAGTATTAATTATATTTAAAATATCATTTGTGTCTTTATCAGAGAGAGAGAGAGAGAGAGAGAGAGCGAGAGAGAGAGAGAGCGAGAGAGAAAGAAAGAGAGAGAGAGAGAGAGAGAGAGAGAGAGAGAGAGAGAGAGAGAGAGAGAGAGAGAGAGAGAGAGAAATTATATTACAATTATTTTTATTTTTAAAGAAGAAAATAGATTATACATTAAAAAAGATCTAGTTAAAATATAAAACAAAATACTTAAAAAAAATATATATATATATATAGTTAAACAATAAGATAATTGAACCTTTTTAACTATTTTATTTAAAATAAAATATTAGTATACTATAAAATCTTTGTATTTAAGAAGTTTATATTCAATAATATATATATATATATTTTTTTTTATTATTAAATTGTTCAGATCTACCGGCATAGATGGGCAACAACAGCAATCAAATAGTGATGCCCCTACTTGTAGCACGCAGCATCGGGCAGGGGTAAAGCGCGCCGAACGCGATGCGAGGTATGTTCACTAATTTTCTACTTATGATATAAATATATATGATTGATTGAAAGTCATTGCATATTATCAATACAGTAACAGCACAATTACATGTATATAAATGCACGTTCCTATTTACTAGTAAATAAATAAAATAAATGGTAATAAATAAATCTTTGTAGCTCGCGTTTATAATTATTAACAATATTAATTATAGAAATTATATTTATATATATGTATATATCCTATTAAAAAAACCTTACAAAGGTAAAAAAAATACGCCAAGTATATAAAAACCCTAAAAAACTTAAGAAGGTTTTAAAAAATATTTACTCCTAAAAAAACTTATAAAAATAATTTTCCTCTAAAGAAATAACCTTAAAAAATAATAAAATTTGAAAAATAATTTTCTCCTAAAAAGTATTCTCTAAAAAATAAAAAATCAAAACTAAACATGAAATCAATAATTAGCCAAGTATTTAGAAGCAATTTAATTTGTGAGGGTTTGAAATAGTATTTGCCATAAAATCAATCTTGCATTTATAGAAATATAATACATAAATTTTCTCCATAAAGTCAAAACGCATTTTGTTATTAAGAAAAATTTATTTTTAAAATAAGTTTAATTTGGTATGATAAATGTTTTGATATATAAAATAGCATTATTATGTCACACGGATTTTATTACAAATAGTAAAATATAAAACTATTTAACCTCCACTGCGCCATGACGTTGATCACATTGATTGTCAATTTTAAATATAAAAGTGTCCTGTGCTACAAATTGATCGAAGTGTTTGAAATTGCTGTTTTGAAATTAATCATAAGCTTATAAGCTTTGCCAAGTAGGTCCGGAAATAAAGGGGTTAAGGCACAAAGTGACATACAAAAACTTGGCGTGCCCCGGTCGCATTATTATTACTAAATATTTAAAATTAAGGTTCGCGAAGTATATATCTGAAATTAAAATCTGCAAATTATTATCAACATGTTAATGTTATTATTAGCAAATATTTAAAATTAAGGTTCGCGAATTATATGTCTGAAATTAAAATTTGCAAATTATTATCAGAAATTATTATCAACCTATTAATAAAAATATATGAATAATGCGACCGGGGCACGCCAAGTTTTTGTATGTCACTTTGTGCCTTAACCCCTTTAATTCCGGACCTACTTGGCAAAGCTTATGATTAATTTCAAAACAGCAATTTCAAACACTTCGATCAATTTGTAGCACAGGACACTTTTATATTTAAAATTGACAATCAATGTGATCAACGTCATGGCGCAGTGGAGGTTAAATAGTTTTATATTTTACTATTTGTAATAAAATCCGTGTGACATAATAATGCTATTTTATATATCAAAACATTTATCATAACAAATTAAACTTATTTTAAAAATAAATTTTTCTTAATAACAAAATGCGTTTTAACTTTATGGAGAAAATTTATGTATTATATTTCTATAAATGCAAGATTGATTTTATGGCAAATACTATTTCAAACCCTCACAAATTGAATTGCTTCTAAATACTTGGCTAATTATTGATTTCATGTTTAGTTTTGATTTTTTATTTTTTAGAGAATACTTTTTAGGAGAAAATTATTTTTCAAATTTTATTATTTTTTAAGGTTATTTCTTTAGAAGAAAATTATTTTTATAAGTTTTTTTAGGAGTAAATATTTTTTTAAACCTTCTTAAGTTTTTTAGGGTTTTTATATACTTGGCGTATTTTTTTTACCTTTGTAAAGTTTTTTTAATAGGATATCACTGCTTTTGTAAAAATTTATTTAATCTTTATGTTACATACAAGTTGTGAAATTTTTATATACTTGGCGTATTTTTTTTACCTTTGTAAGGTTTCTTTTAATAGGATATCACTGCTTTTTGTAAAAATTTATTTTAACTCTTTATTACATACAAGCTGTGAAATTTTTATATATTTAGCGTATTTTTTTTTACCTATGTAAGGTTCTTTTTAGTAGGTAGTTATATCTTTCACTTATTCATACGTGTGTAGCTGCACGAAAATTTCATAATTTTAAGAATAGAGGATCAAATCAGGATAATAAGGATATTAAGGATACCAATAAAATTTTGTAGACTATTGTCAAACATAATAATTTATTAAATATGCTTATATATCGCGAAATAGTGCAACACAAGAAAAAAAGTGATAAAGTGATTAACGGTTATTAAGAGTATCGCGCGGAATAGTGCAAGGAAGAGAATTTAGAAGATAATTTCTTCTAATCGATGTCATATTGAGCAAAGTTAGATTATAATAGACAAACTGAGCGAATGCTTACACTTGAGTGAATCTGTGCATTACCAATTAACATATTAATGAGTTGCATGCTTATGTTAACGTACTTAAATAAATCTTGTGGTAATTCTACCAAAAATATTATAAAAACAACAACATTGAACACATTTTTATTAATTGGCTTTATAAAGCATAATGAAATGAAAAATCATATCGCTTCTATAGTGTCCACAAATATTTTGCGGATTTGGAATTACTCGCAACTTTTAGTTCTGGGAATGTGAATATTTCTTTATATTTTATATATAAATGTAATTAATGCGTAACTAATATTTTTAGATCACTTACAAATGACTAAGCAATGAGTTGCATGTTTATGTTAATTCTATCAAAAATATTACATATACAGTTGAATTGAAAGCATTAGAATTAGAGCCTGAAATAGAAATGTTAAGCATTAGTTAAAGAAGAAAAATATGGTAATAATTTTGATTTAAATTATATAATAAAGGTTATTTATTTTCTTGGACTAAATACTTTAAGGACATGACAGTCTATTTAACTTTTTTTGACATAATGGTTAATCATTTTTTTAAAGCAATAAGAAAACGTCAAAGTGGAAATAGATGACTTGTTAGGATGGAGCTGCCTTTTGCAATATAATGTTATCGAAGAGCATTAGAATATCTGTCATCGACAAAAGTAGTTCAAATTTGAATCAAAATGAGGAGGGAGAGTCAGTTAGTGATACTGAAATGTAGATTTTATTAGAGAATCGTATAAAAGTTCATAATAATTTGGCAGTTACATTGATTAAAACAGAAGCCTACGATGCAGCTTTAGAAAATGTGAAACATGTTTTGAGTCGTCAACCACAAAATGTGTAAGCACTATTTAGGAAAGGTATTGCAAAAATCCTAATCTTCTTTTATTTACTATACTTAATCTTTCTTTAAAATAAGTTGTATATATTCTTGATTTATATTTTACATATGGAAAATTCAAATATGTGTGTATATGTATTGTGCGTATCGTAGGATATTGAGACTCAAGGGGAATATGCAGAAGCTTATACAACACACTCTCTCTCTCTCTCTCTCTCTCTCTCTCTCTCTCTCTCTCTCTCTCTCTCTCTCTCTCTCTTTCTCCATTGATTCAAAATTAAATTCAGAAATAAAAGTATTTACTGCAGAATTAATGATCTTAAAGGATTAATGATCTTAAAGGAAAGAAAATTGCTAAAGACGCAGAAAAAAAAAGCATCTATATCGTAAAATGTTATGTGTAGTTGAAAACTAAAAATTCGTCTTTTTAAATATTTTTATATACATATGTATATACATATGTATATATGTGTATATATGTATGTATTTATGTACTTAATAATACTTTTATTATCTGCTTTTATATTCTTTGATAGATTTTTGGTATCTTCAACTACACCTAACATTTTACGATACAAGTGCTTTTCGTTTTCTGTGTCTTTAGCAATGTTATCCTTTAAGGTCATTAATTCTGCAGTAAATATCCTCATTTCTGGATTTAATTTTTAAATTTCAGTGGAGAGAGAAAGAGAAAGATTACATAATTTTTTTTATTCCCCTTTGAATCTCAATATTGTTCCTATGCACAATACATATACACATATTTGAATTTTCCATATGTAAGATATAAATCAAGAATATATACAAATAGTAAATTAAAGAATAAGACTTTTGCAATACCTTTCCTAAATAGTGGTTTCACGTTTTGTGGTTGACACCTCAAAACGTTTTATATTTTCTAAAACTGCATCGTAAGCTTCTGTTTTAATCAATGCAGCTGCCAAATTCTTATGAACTTGTATATAATCCTCCAATAAAATCTGCAACTCAACATCATTAACTGACTCTTCATTCTCATTTTGATTCAAATTTGAACTACTTTTGTCGATGACAGATATTCTAATGCTCTCCGATAACATTATATTGCAAAAGACAGCTCCATCTGAATAAATCATCAATTTCCACGTTGACGTTTCTCATTGCTAAAAAAAATAAGTTCAACCATTATAAATAAACTAAGAGCCACTGTGCACAAGCTTTTGCTTAATACATTATGTTACATTAATTGTAAGTACTAACCGTAAATAGAGAAATTTTTTACAACTTGACCAATACCAGCAAATAAACGGGCGAAATTGGAAGAATATTTTTTAGAGAGAACGTATCTCTTGGTTTGAGATTACAAGATTCTCTTAATTTTCCTCCAACCATACCGTAAATAAATAGGCTAGAAAAATATAGGTCCGAAAAGTCGCTGAAGCAGGAATCGAACCTGCGTCTTTCGCTTGCCGGGCGACTGCTTTAACCATCTAAGCTATTCAGACCCTTTCGATCCTATATTTTTCAATTGCCTTTTTAATAGATGTTAGTAAACAATAATTTGAGAACGTTTTACCGGCTCTCGACGGTGAAAGATGTAAATTCTAATATTGTGTATTAGCTCCATAATTAGGTCCAGGAGCGGATTAAATTAAGTAATTGGTAATTTTTTATCGCTAGTCAAATAAATTCAAATAGAGAAATTTTTTACAACTTGACCAATACCAGCAAATAAACGGGCGAAATTGGAAGAATATTTTTTAGAGATTTACTAACATCTATTAAAAAGGCAATTGAAAAATATAGGATCGAAAGGGTCTGAATAGCTTAGATGGTTAAAGCAGTCGCCCGGCAAGCGAAAGACGCAGGTTCGATTCCTGCTTCAGCGACTTTTCGGACCTATATTTTTCTAGCCTATTTATTTACGGTATGGTTGGAGGAAAATTAAGAGAATCTTGTAATCTCAAACCAAGAGATACGTTCTCTCTAAAAAATATTCTTCCAATTTCGCCCGTTTATTTGCTGGTATTGGTCAAGTTGTAAAAAATTTCTCTATTTGAATTTATTTGACTAGCGATAAAAAATTACCAATTACTTAACTAACCGTAAACTTAGATTTGTATGTAATCTTAAACTTCAGTCAACGCACAAAGAAAATCATAACGTAGTAATATTTTTGCTATGTTAGGATTTTCTTTGTGCGTTGACTGAAGATTAAGGTAACATGTGTATCTAAGTTTACAATCAGTACTTAACATAACGTAACGTGTTACAGAAAAGCTTGTGCAATGGCCCTAAATCTTGTCCTTAAATGTTGTCCTTGAAGTATTTAGTCTAAGAAAATAAATAACCTTTATTATGTAATTTATAAACAAAATTATTACCTTATATCTCTTCTTTAACAAATGGATAATATTTTTATTTCAGACTCTAACTCCGATGCTTTTAATTCAACTGTATATGTAATATTTTTGATAGAATTAACATAAACATGCAACTCATTGTTTAGTCAATCGTAAGTGACCTAAAAATATTAATTATGCATTAATTACATTTATATATAAAATAAACATTCACATTTCCAGAACCAAAAGTTGCGAATAATTTCTGATCCGCAAAATGTTTGTGGACACTATAGAAGTGCAATATGATTTTATCATTTTATTATTTATACTGTCAATTAATAAAATTTGTATTCAATGTTGTTGTTTTTTATGATATTTTTGGTAGAATCACAAGATTTATTTTACTACATTAACATAAACATGCAATTCATTGCTTAGCCATTTATATGATAACCTAAAAATATTAATTATGCATTAATTACATTTTTATATGCAATATATAAATAAACATTATATATGAATGCGCGTTCGTGCGTATAATTACCTGCTTATCATTATCAAAAACATGGCCAGGCAAAATTTCCAAATATTCTTTCAATGCTTATATAATAATTATTTTCCAACAATTCATTTATGAGAAATATGTTAATTGATAATGCACAGATTCACTTAAGTGTAAAAGCATTCGCTCAGTTTCGCTAATATAACCTAACTTTATTCAATATAATATCACTTCTCTTCCTTGTCCTTGCACTATTTTGCGATACTCTTAACCATTAATAATTTTATGTCACTTTATCACTTCTTTTCCCTAGTGTTGCACTATTCCGCGATATTCTCATAACCGTTAATTATTTTATTACTTTTCTTCTCGTATTGTACCCCGCGCGTATAAAATATAAACATTATCTCCACACATCCACATATGATTTTGTCTCTTAAGGCGTATTTGCACACTCAAGCGAATAAAATCGTACATGAGCGCTGCAAACGCGCCTTGAGGGACAAAATCGTTTTGCATGTGTGCATGCGAGCATACGTACGTGAGTCTGAATCTGGAACTGAAGAACGAAAAGTCACATTCTGACATTCTGATATATGAATAAAATCATTTCTCAGGATTGACTGCATCAATCTTATTGAAACTGGTCGCAATCAAAAGCTTGTATCCACATTATATGATAAAAGTGCAGTTAGATTTTTTATTACAGCTTTAGTTCAAGAAATATCTTAATCGAAAGTTTAACTTGAGGTAAAATTCCGGATAAGCTACTTGGTAGCGCCGCAGCCCCTGTATATAGGCAACTTCGAAAAGCTAGAAAGAAATTTTTATATACTTGGCGTCGCGACGCTACCGCGTCGCTTGATATATATATAATAAATATTAATTATAGAAATTATAATTACAATGTATATATATATAACAATTAGTTATTATTCATATTAACGTAAAATAATTAATATTTATAATATTAAAAATTACAAGTATTACACTAAATATTTGTATTAATATTTTACTAAAATATTATAATTAATTTAATATTTAGCTTTAATATTACTATATTTACTTGCTACATTTTACAGATATAAATGGTCAATGCGGAGAAAAAATGAATTTCGTCGCGGACAAACTGTAAATAGAGGAAGAGGAGAAGGAAGGGGAAGAAGAGATGGAAGAAGAGGAGGAGGAGGAGAAAGAGGGAGAAGAGGGAGAGGAAGAGGAAGAGGAAATGGAAGAGGATTCATAAGAAATCGCGGAGCAAGCAACGACAAAACTTTTATTTTTAATTACAATTTTTAAACTACATTTTCCTATATTTTATGTTTCATATTTTAAAACTACATTTTACTATATTTTATGTTTCATATTTTAAAACTAATGCTAATTTTGTTTCAATTTTTAAACTACATTTTCCTATATTTTATGTTTCATATTTTAAAACTACATTTTACTATATTTTATGTTTCATATTTTAAAACTAATGCTAATTTTGTTTCAATTTTTAAACTACATTTTACTATATTTTATGTTTCATATTTTAAAACTAATGCTAATTTTATGTTTCAATTTAAACTATATTTTATTACATTTTATGTTTCATATTTTATATGTAAAAAAATAAAGATATCTAAAATAAATTTTTATTATATTTATTATACATTTTTAATACTTTAAGAATAATTTTCAAAGATACAAAATTACATATAATTTTAATATATTTTCTAGGTTAATGTTTTAAATTATTTTTTGCAATATTAATTAATAATTACTTATTGCATTCCATTTTTTTTAAATTATATATATTAAATAAAATTTTTAACTTTGTGGTTTTTATATGTTTCAATATGTGTTATTTAAACACATTTTTATGTATATGTTTTCACATTCACATTTATATAAATACCTACATATTTTCAAGTATAATTTATAATTTATGATATAAATACTGATTGTTACAATATACATATATGAATGTATATGGAGTATTGTCAAGATGTTACACAGGTATGTCAATTATACTGATCTGTTATTTCTATATGTTTTTCATTTGTCTTTTTAATATATTTAACAAAAAAATAATTACATTCGGCGAAATTGCATTATTTTTTAAACATTTTATATTATTTGAAAAAAATATCTATATATCTATATGTATACATATGTATACATATATACAGATATATATATACATATATTGTAAATGTCTCATCAAAATAAGACTATATATAATTAATTTTTTAGACTTTTAAAAGTATTATGTAATAAATCAAAATTGAAAAAAAAATATATATTGATTTATTATATAATAATTGATTAAATAATGTTTATATTAATATTTATAATTAAACAAAGACATTTCTTTGTTTAATTCTAGGGTTTATTGAGCATACAGTATAAGAAAATAAATAGCGCGCGTATAATACGCTTTTTTTAATATTCTAGCTATTAAAAATGTACATAAAATTAAAAAATAATTCTCTAACTTTACGACCGCATAGCACTTGATATATGTATGTATACATGTCGTGCGCCATATTTACGCACGTATCTGATCGCTCGTTGCTATATGACATGAGCGACAAGAGAGGGGCAATAGGCGTGGATTACGCAGGACAGCTCACGGATCCGAGACTATCCGTATTTTGTGAACAAAACATCGTCGATTGTTAGTTCTTTTTCGCGGTACAGTAGCGAGTGACGCGTGTGTAGAGTCTGTAGAGTGTGTAGTTGTGTGTAGAGTGTGTAGTTTATAGAGTTGTGTAGAGTGTATTTGTACAATATCTCTCTGCAGTAAAAACTGTGTGTTTTAAGTAAAAGTATTTAAACAGAGCTTCCTCTATGAGGAAGCAAAAGTAGTTAAAAAGTTTAAAGAAGATTTAATAAAGAAGGCAAGAGAGAGAGAGAGAGAGAGAGAGAGACAGAGAGAGAGAGAGAGAGAGAAGGGTAAGCTTGTATAATATAAATATATATACATATATATATATACATATATACACATATATATTTCGAAAATATAAATATAAAATAAAATAATGCCGAATAAAATAAAAAAAGGATATACTCATAGCAGTATTTGCATTTACAAAAAATGCGGTATTAAAAGTAGGGACAACATATTGAATGTCCGATTTTTTCGTCTACCAGTCGATGATAGAGATCGATTAATTACGTGGCTAGTGAATAGTGGTTGCGATAATTTAATTGAAGAATCCGATGCGGAATTGCGTAAATTAAGAATATGTAGTAGGCATTTTGCATTAAACGCAATATATCCAAGCGGAAGATTAAAAAAAAATGCAGAACCATTAATATATCCGCTTGAATCCGACGATGAGGATTCTGTTACTTCCAATGATGCGATATATAAAAAGCAAATATACATTTTAGAAGCTAAATTAGCACGTAAAAATAATGTTATAAAAACATTAAAAGAACGTAATAATGTATTAATGCGCAAAGTTAGAACGAGAAATACTCAAATTGCTCGTTTACAAAAAAAAATAATAACAGGCGATTTATCAGATAAAAGCCTTTTAAATGCCTTGTCGCGACGGCTCCAAGGTTTCTTATTAACATTTTTAACAATGCAACTTTTTCATAAAAATCAATCTGCTTACACTGAAAAAGAAAAGGATTTAGCTAAAAAAATGCACTACACTTCGCCAAGTTTATATAGAAAAATGCGCGAAGAGTTTGGTTTTATATTACCTTCCGAAAGCACAATTAAAACATGGTTTAATGTAATAGATTTATGGCCCGGAATTTGTAGCACCATGTTCAATTGTTTGAAAACAAAAGTAAACTGTATGGACAGTAATGAACGCAATTGCGTTTTGCTTTTTGACGAAATGAGAATAAAAAAGGGTTTCGATTTTTATGAAAGACGACAGAAAATTGAAGGTTTTGAGGATTTAGGACCACTTGGACATAACGCAACAATAGCAACAAGTGCATTAGTTTTTATGGTCCGAGGTTTATTGCATAATTGGAAGCAACCTGTAGCGTATTTTTTGACTAATGGTGCTCTAAACAGTAATCATTTATCGTCTGCATTAAATATAGTTATAGATGCAATATTAGATACGGGATTAAAATTGCGTGCTGTTGTTTGTGATCAAGGCACCAATAATCAAAGTGCTATAAAACATAAAATTTCTAAAAGTCGTCCTTATTTTATGCATGGACATGAGAAAATATATACAATTTTTGATGTGCCACATATTTATAAATCGATAAGAAGTCAGCTCTTAAAGTATGATATTTTATACGATGATAATAAAATAGCATCATGAAATGATGTGCGATCATTATGGCAACTAGAAAATGGCAAAGCGACGAGAGCGGCTTGCAAGTTGTCAGAAAGACATATAAATCCTAATAATTTTGATAGAATGAAATGTCGTTTAGCGCTACAGGTATTCAGTCGCAGAGTATCAGCAGCTTTGTTAACTGCAGGAACAACAGGCGGAATTAATAGTGAAACTGTAATGCATACTGCTGATTTTTTTACAATTCTTAATAACAGTTTCGATTTTTTAAATAGTCGAAATTGTAATGATCCAGATCCAAATGCTTGTGCGCTATCAGAAAATCGATTAAATGTAGAAAATAATTTAATACAATTATTGGAAAATTGTTCCAAATGGCGCACTGTCACGAATAATGGTAATAAAATACCGCCATGTTTTGAGGGATTACAAATTTCTGTAAAAGCTATTTTACAATTATGGGATGATTTAAAACGTGAAGAAATTAAATTTTTTATGACTTCTAGAGTAAATCAAGATCCGTTGGAAAATCTGTTTTCCATGATACGTACGTATGGTGGAACATATAATCAAAATCCAACTGCAAAAGTTTTTCGATTATTATTGCAAAAAAACATTATATTAAATTTATCTAAGCCTGCTCAATCTGCAAATTGCTTAGATGATGAAGATGAAATCTTACTTCCAAATTTAATACATAGAACATCTGACATTCAGATAACATCTCATGTTGAGTTAACAGCACCAATTAATCAAGAGACACGGTAGTGTCTCGCGCCAAGTACCGCGCAGCAGTAGCAAGGCACTCCGTGTATCTTTACGCGAGCCGGCTAGTTGAGAGTACTCGAGATTATCAGACCTCAATATCCGCTGAACGGATTGAGTTCTTACTAGGCTTAATCGATAGCTTGGGTTTAAATTATATAAGGAAAGTGTCTTTATTTTTGCTCTACATATTCTATAAGCAGAGGTATTACGACGCAAAGTCGAAATGTGGAAATTTTCATTTTAAGAAACGTCACCGTGGTCACCGTCACCGTCACCGTCATCGCTAACACGTATACTACACGTACACAACACATGCATAGATATATAGTAGTATCGCGCTACACGTATATACACGTACACAACACATGCAATAAATAGCAATGTATGCATCTTGTACGGTTGACTTGTTTGACGGAAGATCGCGCTAACAGCGCTCTGAGATTTGACAATTTGACAACAAAGTGACAAGAGTAAATAAAATAATAAAGAAAAAGGTTAACACGGCATGCGTAATTTAAATAATTTTAATGACAGTAAACAATAAATAAATAATAAATATATATATTTATATACATATATAAATTATATATATAATATACAGGGTGTCCGGTAATTGTAGGATCACCCGTCGTGTGCAGGTAGAGCGAGTCAAACCGAGTAGAAAAGTCCTGTACCATTTTGCAATCTTTGCAATAATTAATGAGAAATGAATTAAACAAGATCGGCCAATCCGCGCGAGTTCAAGCGCGCGGCGAGAAGAGACCTCCTACTGTTTACGTGATTCTTGTCGCGCGGCGAAAATAAAAGCCTAATGTTTACGCGGTTGCTCGGCGCACGACAAAGCGGGGAGGAGCACTTTACAAAAAACAATGCCTATGTACGAGCGATGCAAACGCTGGACCCCCGCGTGGGCTGTCTCTTCTCGCCGCGCGCTTAAACTCACACGGATTGGCCGATCTTTTTTATTTAATTTCTCATTAAATATTGCGAAAATCGCAAAACGGTAGAGGACTTTCCTACTCGGTTTAACCCGCTCTACCTGCACACGACGGGTGATCCTACAATTACCGGACACCCTGTATATATATATTTATATATATAAATAATTAATAATTAATAATTTATATATATATTTTTTATATATTTATATATATATTTATTATATGTGTATATATATATATATATATAATATCTATGTTTATTATATGTTTATAATAAATTTTCTGTTATATATTATTTTTTATGCGGCATGCGTTAGCGGCATGCGCGGTTAACCGCACTTTTGAGTTATAAATTATAACATTGATGTTATGTTACTGTTGGTCTTTACTGGAAAGATATTGTCGAAACTTTATTTAGACTCGAAAGTGTTAATAAAGCGCGTCACGCACGTGTTTGATTGTACAATACAAAAAGTATGCAAAAAGTGTGGCAGTTTTCTTCTGGTAATCAGGTAATCATTTCATATTCATACACACATTATAAATAAATCATTTATAGTGCGTATGCTTTTAAATTATTGTGTATGCAAGATAATTTGTATAATATATGCATCTTTATTACGAATAACTTGGTTCATTAAAAAATAGAAAGAATTGTATGTAGGAAATATTTATAAAATATATTGTTTCTTTATTTTTTTCAACCAAGTTATATTTGTAAAAATGAATGTATTATATGAGTTATCTTGCATACGTACTGATTTAAGTGATGTATTTACAAATTTTTAAAAATTAAAAATATTTTTTTTAGACTGGAAAGTGTTAATAAAACGCGTCACGCACGTGTTTGATTGTACAAAAAGTATACAAGAAATGTGGCAGTTTTCTTTTGGTAATTAGGTAATTATTTCATACACACATTATAAATAAATCATTTATAGTGCGTATGCTTTTAAATCATTGTGTATGCAAGATAACTCGTATAATATATGCATCTTTATTACAAAGAACTTGGTTCATTAAAAAATATAAAGAATTGTATGTGGGAAATATTTATAAAATATATTGTTTCTTTAGTTTTTTCAATCAACCAATTGGATGTTATAAAATAAAGAAACAGTTAACAAATTCTTCATTAAAAATACATGTTTTAAATATCAAACTTATTTGTGATTAATATTTAATCATTTTATAATTGTATTTCAATCAGTTCAATATAAAAGTGTCTCGTAATGTCTCAGTAACTTCATGAACAATGTTTTATATTCTGCATTATTCGTGAACTGTGAAGAAATATTTAGATAATTCGCAAATAATTTGTCTTTATTACCTTTACTTTTAAAAATAGAATTATATAACTCACTTTTTTCGCTTTATAAACTAGATAAGCACCAACAATTATTCATCATTGGATTTAGAAGTATATATTGTCAATAATAAGTGTATTAATGACACATTGTTTTATAATTATCCATTATTTTTACAATAACAGTAGCAATGAAGTTTCAAAGATTTGGATATCTATAATAAGCAAAGATGACCGTCATATTTTGATGGAATATGACGGGGGTGGTGGCGGGTTTTTTGCTATTTATTTAAAGATTTATTTAAAGATGTTTAACATATACTACAAAAAAGAATGATATAATCCCTAAAAACTTACCTTTTTAAAAAAGGTAAAAAAAAAGGCGCCAAGTACACGCGCCAGTTGTGAAGAACTGTTACTTGTATTTATAAAGTAGTGTTATTTTAACTGTAAAAAAACTACTGTCAAAAACTACCGTAGAAAATTCTTCTACAAATTATTTTAATATTGTATAAAATATTTATATTGATATTGTGTAAAATACCTACAAAAATAATGATATCAAAAAATTGCGCCAACTGCAAATAAAAACTTATAAAAATATTTTAATCAAAAAAGTTGTACAAAATATGTAGTTCTAATTTCCTACAAAAATAATGATATTAAGAAATTGCGCTAAATGAATAAAAATTTATGCTATAAAATTTATTTCTTTTATTATTTTCAATGTCATTGAAAGGATTAAAACTAAAATGACGAACAAAAACTTGGCGTGCCCGGGTCGGGGCATTAAAATCTGACATGCAATGAACTGTATATGCATTAGCAATTATAAATAAAATTAGCTTCAATTATCTGTATATAATTAAAATAAAATAAGTAAAATTTATTAAAAATACACCCTGTCTTAATATAAAACGTAAAATATAAACAAATTATTTACAATTCTAAAATTTATTTTAAGAATATATTTACAAACCTAACAAATAAAATGTAAAGAAAGTATAAAAGTATAAGAGAAGAATAGCATAATTATATCGTATAATATGGTATATTTTTAAACACAAAATCTTATTTATTATTCCATAAATCAATTTTATAGATTAATATTTAAACAATCTTATTAAAAATTTATATAATTTTAATGCCCCGACCCGGGCACGCCAAGTTTTTGTTCGTCATTTTAGTTTAATCCTTTCAATGACATTGAAAATAATAAAAGAAATAAATTTTATAGCATAAATTTTTATTCATTTAGCGCAATTTCTTAATATCATTATTTTTGTAGGAAATTAGAACTACATATTTTGTACAACTTTTTTGATTAAAATATTTTTATAAGTTTTTATTTGCAGTTGGCGCAATTTTTTGATATCATTATTTTTGTAGGTATTTTACACAATATCAATATAAATATTTTATACAATATTAAAATAATTTGTAGAAGAATTTTCTACGGTAGTTTTTGACAGTAGTTTTTTTACAGTTAAAATAACACTACTTTATAAATACAAGTAACAGTTCTTCACAACTGGCGCGTGTACTTGGCGCCTTTTTTTTTACCTTTTTTAAAAAGGTAAGTTTTTAGGGATTATAATTAACGATGAAAGTGATAATGAAAATATATTGGTTGACGTCGAAAAAACTG
>CAXASD010000114.1:0-23418 GCA_963971435.1 Lasius platythorax | reverse complement strand
GATGACAAAAAGACAACAAAGGAACAATAAGAGAAAAAAGAAAAAGAAAACTAAACAAGCCGTAAGCTATCTATAATCGGAATGTAAATTTGTTCTAATTGTTCCGTGTCGGTCTGCAAATTAATGCTGTTCTTCTGTCTCTTTATGTATATCATCTCTGACAGCAGTCTTTTCGCTAAAATCGGTTCTTCGTCTAAAATTTTTACATTTTCCCAATCGAATTCGTGGTTCGTCAATCTGTGGTCCGTTATCACTGACCGTTGCGATGTGTTCCTATTAATATGGCTGCGGTGCTCTTTCATTCTGGTTTTTAAAAATCTACGGGTCTGGCCCACATATGAGGCATCACAATTATTGCACGAGATTTTGTAAACAACATTTTTCCGAAACTCATTGTTTTGTTTGTCTTTATGTACTTTAATATACTTGTTAAGCTTATTTATTCCCGTGTACGACATTCTTATATCTAAGTCACGAATTATTCTATTGAACTGATCCGAGATTCCCTCCACATATGGAATATTAAAATATGTAACTTTTTCTTTATTGAGTTTGTCTTGAGTGTTTTTTGTAGTGTTCTTGTCATTGTTAAGGCAATCATTGCGGACATCACATTGCAGGATTTGGAAAGAAAAGCGATTGCAAATTTGCCTGTAACACTTCCGTTTTATGTCCGTTACGTCGACGATATTGCGATGGCGGCCCCCTCCACCATGATTGTGGAGATACAAAAGATTTTTAACTCATACCATCCAAGACTACAGTTCACCATGGAGGAGGGCGTCGACAACAATCTCAACTTTTTGGACGTCACTATTATAAAAAACAACAATACGCTAAATTTCGACTGGTATCACAAGCCGACGTTCTCGGGACGTTACTTAAATTTCGAGTCACAGCATCCTCTCTGCCAAAAAAGAGGCACAATAATTGGTCTGACTGACAGAGCGTTTCTTCTCTCTAATCCGAGATTCCACCAGAAGAATTTAAATTTTATTATTAACCTATTACTTGACAATAATTATCCATTAACTTTCATATTTAACACTATTCATGACAGACTAAAATTTCTTATTCTTAACAATGACAAGAACACTACAAAAAACATTCAAGACAAACTCAATAAAGAAAAAGTTACATATTTTAATATTCCATATGTGGAGGGAATCTCGGATCAGTTCAATAGAATAATTCGTGACTTAGATATAAGAATGTCGTATACGGGAATAAACAAGCTTAACAAGTATATTAAAGTACATAAAGACAAACAAAACAATGAGTTTCGGAAAAATGTTGTTTACAAAATCTCGTGCAATAATTGTGATGCCTCATATGTGGGCCAGACCCGTAGATTTTTAAAAACCAGAATGAAAGAGCACCGCAGCCATATTAATAGGAACACATCGCAACGGTCAGTGATAACGGACCACAGATTGACGAACCACGAATTCGATTGGGAAAATGTAAACATTTTAGACGAAGAACCGATTTTAGCGAAAAGACTGCTGTCAGAGATGATATACATAAAGAGACAGAAGAACAGCATTAATTTGCAGACCGACAATTAGAACAGCATTAATTTGCAGACCGGAACAATTAGAACAAATTTACATTCCGATTATAGATAGCTTACGGCTTGTTTAGTTTTCTTTTTCTTTTTTCTCTTATTGTTCCTTTGTTGTCTTTTTGTCATCAATAATCCAAATAACATGTTTATACGAACCACAGTTGTTGTTTGACATTTATATCTGACAGTATATATATTGTTATGATCGATGTGCGATGTGAGTTAAAGCAATTTCTCAGACTTGTGCGTAAGGATCTCGTGGCTTTCTGTGCGGCTCTGCGATTGTCTTTGGTGAGTTGCCTCTTATAATATTTTATAACAGCAATTGATATATTGCTATTCGATACAGCGATGTGCATTATTTGTCAATGCACATCCCGCTTCCTACCGGCGGGTACCGATCGGGAGGCGTCTCTAGAGGGAATCGCGGGGTAGCCTGGATGCCGCGTAGACACACTGCTAGTCGTATCATTTTTCGTAATTCAAGCGTACGTTTTAATTTCTTTTTTTGTATATATAATCCGATCACCGGTTTTTGGTTATAATGTTTCTCATGTCATGTAATTCATTTGTTTATACAGTTACTGAAGATGGCCCGAAGCGGGACCGAAACGTCTAATTATATAATAAAGAGTAGTTTAATCTAAACAACTGTATTTACTCGCGCCTTTACCTATGCGGGCTGGCTCTTATTAGCCGTTTATTTTATTATTTTCATTTTAATTATTTTAAATTTAATAATTTATCTATTGCATATGTATACAAATATTGTGTATAAAATAATTTTAAAATAAAAGTTATTTAAATATTATTTTTAATAAATCTATATATAAAATAAATATCTATACAAAATAATTTAACTTTTCAATTACAGTGTTTGAAGATGGGTTAGATCATTTATTAATTAAAGCAATGATAGAATTTGAAAAACAAGAGGATTTAAAAAAGTATAAGAACGAACAAAATAAGGAAGAATGCAAAAAAGAAAGTAAAAAACGTAAAGATAATAATAATGATAAGAAAAAAAATAAAAAAAATTTAATTTATAGAAATTAAAAAAATTTTATTTATTATCTATACTATATATATTTATATATGTGTATTTATTTTTATACTATATGAATAAATATTTATTAAAAACAATATACTAACAATTTTTATATAAAAATTATTTCATAAATTATAAAAAATAAAAATAATATTAACAATATAAATTTAAAAATATTTTAAAATGATTACGTACCAGTTTGTGAAAAGGTTTAATATATAAGTCGTTTTTCTATATATATAATCTATATATATATATACGTTAACAACCTGTAGTAGTGGCTGATAATCCACAGCCTGAAGAAATTGAAAAGGATACATTGAAGATATAGAAAATTTTATATAGATTTTTTTACAGTAAAAACTAAAAGTCGATGGGCCAGAGCAGGAAGAGGCCGAGGACGTGGACGCGGACGTGGTCGTGAACGTGGCCGCGGAAATAAAACAAATATTAATTACATTAATATGTAGCTAATATAAAATAAATCTGTATATAAATATAGATACATATACAAATATATATATATATAGAGATTTATATATGAACCAAAAAAAATGTAGCATTCTTCCCTTCATCTTTTCTCTTCCACTCTCTCCCAAAATTATTCTTTCTCTGTGTCATCCTGATTCTTTGTCTCACGTGTGTGCATGTGGAAAGGCGTGTGTGTAAGGTAAGTGTGTGTATGTATGTGCGTATGTGGATGCGCGTGCGTGTAAACGTGTATATATTATATGTATATATAGATATATAGATTATATATAAAACAACTTATTTATTAAATTTTTTTACAAATTATTTATTAAACGTTTTTACATATTAATATAATTAATAATTGTTCTATTTTCGCGGCCACGTTCACGTCCACGGCCACGTCCGCGTCCACGTCCTCGGCCTCTTCCTGCTCTGGTCCAGCGACTTTAAATTTTTACTGTAAAAAAAAATATATAAAATTTTTTATATTTAATTAAGTTTAATTAGTTTATTTATTATTTTTTTATTTATTATTATTTATTATTATACTTACGTTGCAATGTATCTTTTTCAATTTCTTCAGGCTGTGGATTGTCAGCAGCCTGCAGTGGTGGCTGTGAATTGTCAGCAGCCACCACTGCAGGTTGTACTGGTTGCTTGGCTAAAGCAGCAGTCAGTTTCCGTTGTAACTCCTACAATTTCGTCTTTAATAAGTTATTTTCTGCAGTAATTTCTTCGGTATTAATCTCATTCTGGAAAAAGATATATATAGATTACTCTTTTTTTCTGCATATCTTTTTTTCATACACACACACACACATACACACACACAAACACACATTCTTTTACTATATCAATCATCTCTCTATTTATATCTCTAAAATTAAAATTTACTTATTTTATGCTGATTTGAGTTGCACGCATTTTCGCTGCTATTTTTTGTCTCTTTAGACATTTTGGCGTCGTTTGAAGATCTTCTTCTTCTTCTATGTGGCTAATTAGGCTTCCTTCGGAATTCGCCTATACGCCAGTTGGTGATTTTTTTCCCTTTGTTGTTGTGGTTGAGGTTGTTGACTTCTGAGGATTATATTATTTGTGATTATATATATAGGTTGGTTTCTTTTGTGAAAGCGTACAAAGCTTTGAAAACCTTAGTGTTCTTGGAGAAAGCGATGCTGAATATGTCCAGTGTCATTAACGTGTTTGTTTGATATAGAGAGGTAACAAGAGAGTCTGATTGGTCGATATAGTCTAGGCAGTGGAAAAAAACATGGTTGAGATCTTGACGTGTGTGTCCGCAAGGGCATTCAGGTGAAGTGATTATGTTCTTTTCCCAGAGGTGTGAACGAACCGCTGCATGGTGCGATCTGATTCTTGATATCATAGTTATAACCGGGCGCGTTAGACCTTCTCTAATACTCGAGTACCATGGAGTGGAGAAGGGAGATTCGATTTTTGCAAAGTATCTAGCTCCTTTGAAAAGGCTTTCTGAGCGTAGAATTTCTATAGCTTTATTTTCGGATGACTGTTTGAATTTTGAGTAGAGGTTGGTGTAATGGCACTTGCTGATGAGGAAGGGGTCAGGGAGGTGCAGGGATTTTTTTGCCAAAGTGTCTGCACGTTCGTTACCTGCTATGCCACGATGGCTGTGAATCCAGAGTAGTTTGACTACTAAATTTTGTTTTTTACAGTGATATAAGTGACTTCTTATCCTTAGAATAGCATGACGATCGGTATCTGAACAATCTGGTGTTTGTAGATTAGAGAGCACGCTAAGTGAATCAGAAAGAATCAAAGCTTTGGGGATTTTGTTAGTGAAGATGTATTTAACAGCTTCCTCGACGGCCGAGGCCTCTGCATCGAAGACTGTTGAGTGATTATTAATCCGTTTTTTAATATTCAGATTAATTTCAGGGGATGTAACCGCATAACCTGTTCTTCCGATTTCACCTATCCGGTCTTTGGAGCCATCTGTGTAGAAGGTGACGTCGAAATTTTGTTCGCTCAACAATTTGTTGAAGGAATCGATGATGTTGTTATTTTTATCATTTCTGATAACAAAACCAGAAAGAGTATCAATTAAAGGTTGAAAATGTCTAGTCAGATATGAATATTCCAAATATCTGGGAAGTTGAAATTGTTCAACTTGGTTGAAAAGATGAATATTAAATATGAATGTGTCAACGAGGGCACCCAGGGGTGGTCTATCATTTCTATAGAGTGGAATTAAGGATTTAAGGATTACATTGAGCGGATGTGTTTGACGGGCAGAAACCCTGCATAGGAATTTCTTCCGTAGAAATTGCCATTTTGTTTTTAATGGTTGTTCTCCATTTATGTCCAGTAAAACGTTTGTGGGCGTGGTGCGCATCATTCCAGAGACGATTCTCAATGAAGCGTATTGCAGTCTGTTTGCTTTTAAAAGCAGTCCGTTGTCAATTGGATGAAAGATTTGGCAGCCCCAGTCCAGTACGGATCGGATGAGACCCTTGTATATGGTTAAGAGGATTTTAGGATGAGCACCCCAGCGAATACCAGTTATAGCTTTGAGTACGTTGATTCTTGGATTTATTCTATTCTTCATATTGGTGATGTGGGCCTTCCAGTTGAGTTCAGTGTCCAAGTAGATTCCGAGGAAGCGGGGTGTCCAAGCACAAGGTACAGGTTCTCCCAATATGTTCAGCGAGAAGTGACTGCGGCGCATGGATATACGCAAGTTTCTGGGTTTTTGATTGGAGAAAATAGTGTACATGGATTTGGTTGGTGATATCGTCAGTCCGAGATTTTTTAAGAAATGCTGAATCCTCACTATAGCAAGATTTAAATGGATTTTTATGTGGTTAAGGGATTCATGTGAACAGTAGATTGCTATATCGTCTGCATACATAAGGATATGTACAGGAAGCGGGAGGCAGGTTTCTATCAGTGCGACATATAAGTTAAAGAGGATTGGGCTAAGAATGGAGTCTTGAGGAAGTCCGCGTGTGGTATGTCTTTGTTGGAGGGCTGCTCCTGCAGCATATCCTATTAGATTGCGATGGCAGGTGGTAGCTCCAACATATGTGATAATCTTGCGTGGTATTTTGTATTTATCTAGGAGAATCAGGAGAACTTCTGGGATAACATTATCGAATGCTCCAACCAGATCTAAGAAGAGAACACCAGTATATTTGCGTTGATGATTTGCCATGCGGATTTTTGTTATTAAAGTTGATACACTGTCGATGCAAGATAAGCCGCGACGGAATCCAAACTGAAAGTTGGGCAGGATATTGTTATTTTCCGACCACCATTCTATTCTTTTGAGCAAGAGTTTTTCGAAGATTTTATGTAGATTGTTTGACAGAGCAATGGGTCTCAAGGCTCTTTTATTCCTTGATTTGGGTATGAATATAACAAAATAATCGTTCCATTTGTTGGGAAATGTACTTTTGTGGAACATTAAGTTAAAGATTTTAAGGATCAGAGTGTACATTTCGATAGGAAATTGTTTAATAATCTTGTTCGAGATCAGATCCGGTCCGGAAGCAGCGTGGAGCTTAAGAGATGCAATGGCGGCTTCATATTCCATAGGCGAAAAGAAGTGAAGCATGTAAGAAGAGTCCAGCTCAGAAACGATGGAAGGGATGTTGCGTATTTCCTGCATGTTGTGCTGCTGTGGGATTGGTCTTGTTGGAGCAATTTTTTCAAAGGCTTCGTTAAATTGTTATTCTGAGATGATGTTGTGGCTGTTCATGCCTTGGCGAGGGTTGGTGAATGCGTGTATGTGTCTGCATACCTTTGAGATAGGTGTATTAATATCAAAAGAGGAACAGTATTCTCTGAATTTTTCTCTTTTTTTCTTTGTAAATATTTTGGTATTTTTTTACCCGCTTCAATATAATGTTGAAGATTGTCCATATTCGGGTGTGCCTTAAATGCCTTGAAGTAAGAACTTTTTTCTTGAATGAGTTCGTTGCATTCATTGTCCCACCAGGGTGTAGGTCCTTTTCTTAGCGGTTTGTTATGATTGTGTTTGGTAGCTCCTGATGAGAGTAGTGCGTCGTATATGACATTCAGCAGCTTTTCATATGTGGAGTTTAGATCTTTGGAATCTATTTTGAAATTCAGTGCTTTGGTTCTACACGTAGCTTGGAATGTGTCCCAGCAGACTCTTGATGTGGAGAAACTGGGTCTTCCAAACGCGGCTGCAGGAATCGTTTCGTTGATATTAGTTGGGTAGTGATCGCTACCATATTTATCTTCAAGGGCAAGCCAGTTGCATTTGTTGGCAATTAAAGGCGATGTAATAGTAATGTCTAAGGCAGATGAGACAGATAGGTCCGCAGATAACCATGTCATTGATCCATCGTTTAGACAGAGTAGATTGGAGTTGGTGATTGCCATTTCTATTTTTCCTCCCTCACTATCAGACCAATGATGATGATGAGAAGACCAGAGAGGGCTTTTTCCATTAATGTCTCCGCAGATAATAACTGGATCAAAAGAAGAACAATATTGCAATATTTCGTGCCAAGCGCGAGGTTCCGTGGGACGGTGATTGTTGCTACGTGGGGGGCTATATATAGAACCCACAAAAAGATGTTTATCCAGGCTAATCCAAATCTTCCCCATGAGGAACTCTATATTATTTCTGGTGCACACTCTCTCGATATATTCATCTTGAATTAATGAGGTTCTGAAGGCCTTGTCGACTAGAAGGGCTACGCCTCCACCTTGTCGATCTCGATCCTTTGATATGAGCGTGTGATTGGGAAATGCTGGGTGACAGTTCAAATCGAGACGTGTTTCGCAGAGTGCGGCGGTGTTTATTTTCTGTACCTCCAATAAGTAATGAAGTTCAGGCAGTCGACGTAATAGTGAGCGACAGTTCCATTGGAGTATGTTTATTGTTGGGTTTGTATTAACCATATTAGTGATTATTTATGTGCACATGGCACTTTTGAGTAGGATTTGTCCCATTTCTATGAGTACATCGCGATGTAAACATTTGGTTGATGCAAATCTATTCTGACAATTGGAGATCCATAGGTTAAGAATTTCAGGGGGCGGTTTTAATGAGGAGTATGAGTTATGAGAAGGGAGAGGGAGGGAATAGTTATTAATTGAATCGACAGATTGGTCCTTTTTATCTTTACGGTTAAGAGAAGGCTGTGTTTGTGCAGAAGCAACTATAGAGTTGTCTTTTAATTTGATGTCTTTTGAAGGTTTTGTTGAGGTGACCGGAGACGAATCCGCCATAACAAGGTGTTTTTGAAAATTTTTTAGTAGGATGTTTTTATTTGAGTTTTGCGTGGGATGAGAGGGTTTTTTCGAATTAAGATTTAAGGGGGGAGTTAACACGCAACTGTTAGCGTCAGGTAACGGAGGAAAGGGATTTGCATAATCCGATTGCTTGTTACAAGATTCCTTATTTTTGTTCCATGTTTTTACAGGATACAAGTTATTAATATTGTTTGAGGTATTAAGAGTAGTGGGAGGGAGAAAATCATATAAGGTGGGAGGGGGAACGCCTAAAGGTGGACGAGACCATCCCCCGGGAGGGGCATCCTTTCCACGTTCTAATAAGGCCTCTGCTTCAGCAGGGGAGATATCGTGGTATGCCGCGATTTTTTAAATCTTTTTTTGCTTAATAAAGATAGGGCAAGAAGCACAAGAAGCTTCGTGTTCTAAATCAGGTAATTTGAATCTTACGCAATTAATGCAACGAGGTTTTTCTGACTTACAGATGTTGTTCTTATGTGAAGAGGAAGAAAGGTTTTCTCCGCACCTTGGACAGATCGAATTAAGGGCAGATGATCTGTAGAACTTTGACAGGTGGCCAAAGCGTTGACATCTTTGACAACGACGGACCCTTTGTATGAAAGGTTCCAGAAATAGACGCTTTCCCATGTAGATCAGGCTTGGCGGAGGAGCAGTTGTTCTGAAACGAGCAATGTAAGTATTAGTGTCAACGTATTGCATGGTGACTGTGTTATCGTCTTGTTTGGATTGAACGACTCTTTTTAGGCGAACAATTTCAAAAGGGGGGGTCCAGAGTATGCCCCAATCTGGAGGGGGGCGAATGTGTGTTAGTAGTTCCTCTGCGGAATCATTGTCATCTACACCTCTAATAATGTATTGTTTGATGACTTTGTAGTTGGGAATATATGCGAGCCAAGACTCACCTTGGAAGATAGTGTTCTTATTTTTGTTGAAGTGATCAACAAACTTATTGGCTATTGAGCCCTCGCAGAAAGAAACTGTGAACTTGTTTCTACCAGAACTTTTTAGATTAAATGCATGCTTAAAGATATCAATGTGTTTAGCAATGCGCTTACCCAAGGCTATGATTCCGTATTGCTTGAATTCCGATTGACGGAAGTTTTTTATTTCTTTATGGTTAGAGGGACTTGTGGCTTCAGAATCCTGCACCTTAGTGTTTTCAGGAGTGTCTTGAGGGGATAGGAGGGGAGATAATCTTTCAATGTTAACCACAAAGGGTGGTTTGGATTCTAATGAATATTTATTGAGTAGACGAGAATCTTGAGCTTCGATAGAAGGTTTTTTCCTTTCTGAGAGATTATCAGGTATAAGGGAGGAGTTCCTTTTCAAGGTCATTTTACGGGTCTTAGCGACATGCCGATCATCGGCCGGCAAAGAGATAGTGTTACTACGATTCTCTGGAGTTACTAAGGTTTTTTGGGTTGAATTTGTTATTGCTTTGGCATCGGAGATGTTAAAGTCTCCATGTCAACATCTTCTTCATTGTTTGAAGATACTACTTGGTTTTTCTCTGGTGTAGTATGCATTTTAACGGTTTTGTGTTAACGGCAATATGGCCGGTCAGGCCGGTTAGACCAAGCGCGCGCAAGGAGCGCGTTATTGCACTATAATGCAGGCGTTACTGCAATAATGTTTGTAGCGGACGTCACACGTCTCAAAATGGTGTGATATAATTGCACTGGGATACGCTAACAAACTTTGTACTAAGTTAAGACAGGCTAAAAATTATAGCTATTCTCACGCATGTCTGCTCTTTATGGAAGCACCAACGGAAGTCCCGTCGTTTGAAGAGATGTGCATGACATGAGCTACAAAAAACATTCGAAGGAGATGTGGTACGCGGTACGCGTACAATAAGAATATTGGGGATAAAAATATTATGGTAACCACATCTAAACTAAAGGTTTATTTACACGTAGTTTATTTTAAATTATACCTTATCAGCGCGTTACATTCCATAGTCTTCGTGATACATCAATCGTTAAATAAATGATCTATACATTAAAATGTGTGTATATAATTTAATAATTTAATATTTTGCGTATGTATGTATAATATGTAAAACATATAGCGCGGCAATACTTAAAGTCAAATATATTTCTTATTGTCTGAAAATTGATTAACAAATGATCGAAATTATTGAAAAATTTTAATCGTAATGCAAAATATATATAGATATAAATGCGAAATATATTCACTTTAATAAATTATCTCGATACGCGCATGAGTCGTTAATCGCCATTTAATTAATTGTGAAATATTGACAATCTATATTAATTTATATAGAAAATAATTGCGTTGTGATTCCTAATATTTATAACGATCGTATTCCGAGAGATAATACAATGATATGTAACGAGACTCGAGCGAAAAGATAACGTCGCGAGACGTTCCGCGTATCATTGCATTACTTTTTCAAATGCAATCTCAAACATAGATACTGAATGCAATCATTCCCTATAATTATTACAATTAGTACGATTATCAGTTCGCGTAATTAATTATTATTTCTCACGATAAACGATCTTTCAAAATTAATGGTTTATTTACTCTTTGTTGTATGTGAGTGTGATTTTGTCAAAATCACTCCTTAGGGATGATACGAGTTTTTACGTTCTTGACGTGAATCATTTCATAAATGATTATATACATAAGTTGATGGTTTCACATTAAATCACGTTAAATGTCATCGTGGATAAATCGAATGAAATAGAAAATGTTGTAATAAATGAAATCGGTACAATAAAGAAGAAAGTGTCAAAGGTGTAAAAATTTACGAGAAACAAGTTAGTGACAGACGAAATTATAACGTTGAAGAAGGAGAGTGAAGGAATAGAACGGTACATTTTTTAGTTATATAAATATATATAAACTGGCTTTTCGGCCCGCGGTTCGCACGGCCTCAAAGCCTTATAGCGCTTTGCGCGGGACTCAAAGCCTATCTATCTAAATTTTTTATTTTATGTACTCCCGGATATTTTAATTCGCGCCGCGTTTCATACACTTAAATATTTAAATTAAAATTTTGTTTTGCTTAATAATAGTTTGTTGTTATATTAATCGCTACACAATTTCACGTGTTTTAGCTATGAAAAATCAGTTTGGTCAATATATACTATATCTATAAATATTTATAATAAATGTGTTTAAAATTTGTAAACAATTTTTTTTTAAATTACACTTTTATTACATTTTTCTTACATAAAAAGAAATTATTTCTTAGATATCCGAGAATAAATTAAATCATACAAAAAGGCTGTTGTGCGCCTATAAAAAAAGGGCTGCTGTGCGCCTATAAAAAACGGCTGCTGTGCGCCGATACAGAGCTGCTGTGCGCCTGCAAAAAAAGGCTGCTGTGCGCCTATAAAAAACGGCTGCTGTGCGCCTGTAAAAAAAGGCTGCTGTGCGCCTATACAAAGAATATATATAAAAGAGATTAAGTTCCAGAATAAAAAGATCGATTAAGAAAATCGATCAATTAATGAATAAGTAGTTCGCTGTTATACAGATAGACAAATGGTACTTATATATATAGATAATACGGTATTTATATAAATAGACGGTACTTATCTTATAAATAGACAGTACTTATCTATATATACAGATATAATTATTTTTTGATGTAAAAGTTGGAAATAATTGAGAATATTTATATTCAACTTAGGATTGATCAATCAGTTATTTATAAATATTGATATTCAAAATTATTGTAAAATGAAAAAGTAATCAAAAATTTATATAAAATAAATATTTTGACATACTTCGAGAAATATTATTGTTTTATATAACAATAAAGTAACGTATACAGTTCGACGCAGATAATTATGCCTCAAAAAAGAAAAGGCGGAAATTTGAATTTAGTGAGTCGCGAAGGCAGATGCTCACAAATAAGACGAAAAATTGAGAGTTCGGAGGAAAGGTCTCAACGACTCGAAGTTGCTGCCCAGAGACAGGCTCAGCAGAGAGCGAATGAAAATGACGACGCAAGGACTAAACGATTCGAAGCTGCTGCCCAGAGACAGGCTCAGCAGAGAGCGAATGAAAATGACGACGCAAGGACTAAACGACTCGAAGCTGATGCCCAGAGACATGCTCAGCAGAGGGTCGATGAAAATGACGACGCAAGAACTAAACGACTCGAAGCTGATGCACAGAGAAATGTTCAGAGAAGGCAACAAGTTAGACAATTAAATTATCACATTGCGTTAATTGTAAAGAATCATGAAATAAATGTGCCAGTTCATACACTTGGCCAAATGAATGTAGAATGCAAATTTTGTAAATCGTTAAACTTTGAATGTGAAAAACCTAAAGATGGAAACTTTACATATTGTTGCCAAAAGGGCAAGCTTAAATTAAAGCCAATAAATTGTCCTGATTTTATTAAAAGATTATACATGGGAAATGATTTTGCATCAAAAAATTTCCTTAATAATATTCGTTCATATAACAGCGCTTTAGCTATGGCTTCCATGGGTGCACCGGGAAATAGAAATCCATTGGATGTTGTGAACAATGCTCCTTATTGTTTGAAGATTCATGGACAATATCATCATTTGACTTCGATGGCAATGCGTCCAGCGGATGGGCAAGCTCCACGCTTTGCGCAGCTTTACTTTTTAGATACAGAAGAAGCTATAAATCATAGAATGAATAACAAAGCTAATAAAGAGTGTGATCCTGAAATAATTAAAGAATTGTCATGCTTTATGGTCCAATGCAATGAATTAGCAAAAACTTTCAAGATGATGCGTCAAGTTGAACAAGATCTTAATCCGATAGGCAATAAAACAGTAAATTTAATGTTGTCCTTTCGAAACGATCCTCAACATGATAAAAGAAGATATAATGCTCCACGAGTTAATGAAATAGCTGTTGTCTTTCAGAATGTAGATGGTGAGCCTCCGTTTGAAAGAGATATTCGGATTTATAATAAAAATTCGAACGATGTTCAACAAATATCAATTCTTGACAAAAGGTGTGACCCAATGTGTTATCCTTTGTTATATCCATATGGTAACGATGGATGGCATTCAGAACTTAAGTCATATAATCCTAAATATCCAGGATTCAAAGTAACTCAAATGGATTATTATGCTCACCTGCTGGCACCAAGAGCTGAATTTAGTCAATTTAAAAAGGCAGGCAAGTTGAGATGTCAATTTATACTTGATGCCTATATGAAAGTTGAAGCCAATAGGCTTAATTATATTAAATTAAATCAATCTCAATTAAGAGCAGAACTTTATTCGGGATTAATGGATCACTTAGATAATCGAGTACAAACTGAAGGAATTAAAGCTGGAATACCTGTAATATTACCATCTTCATTTATGGGCAGTCCAAGAAACATGCAAGAAAGGTACCAAGATGCCATGTCTCTGGTCAGAAAGTTTGGTAAACCAGACATTTTTCTTACGATGACTTGCAATCCTCAATGCCCCGAAATAAAGGATAATCTTGATGGATGTTTAATAGAATTTAGACCTGATTTGGTAGCTAAAACATTTAACTTAGATGTCAAAGAGGTTTTAAAGGATGTAATCCAAAATAAGATTTTTGGAAATATTATTGCTTATACAGGTGTGATTGAGTTTCAAAAAAGAAGACTTCCACATTTGCATTTACTTGCAATGTTGAGTGATGAAGATAAGCCCCTACTTCAAGAAGTCATTGACATGATGGTATGGGCTGAAATCCCTGACGAAGAAAAAAATTCAGAACTCAATGTAAAAGTGTTGAAGCACATGATTCATGGTCCTTTTGGAGATCCTTCCCAGAGATATCCTTACACTGGGGACAATGGAAAATGTTCAAAAGGTATTCCAAAAGATTTTCGTGAAGAAACTAATGTTAATGTGAATGGATATCCCATGTATCAATGAAGGAATTTTAGGAAAAAATATATCGTCAGAGTCAAAGAAGTTGATAATCGATGGGTGGTGCCATATTCACCATATTTAATAATGAAATATGATCGACATATTAATTTAGAAATTCATCAGTGAAGAGTGTAAAATATTTATGTAAATATATTCATAAAGGATTTGACTGTGCTGCAATTGAAGTGCAAGCAAGAGATGGCACAAGGCTAATTAAAATAGATGAAATTAACTCATTCCTTGACGCAAGATACGTTAGTGCTCCAGAAGCAATGTGGAGACTGAACGGATATGATCTGTTCATGAAGTCTCACACAGTAATAAGACTTGCAGTTCATTTGCCTAATCGCCAAATGGTTTATTTTCGAGCGGGAAATGAAGAGCAAGCTGCTCAAAGAGAACTCAATCGAGATACTACGTTGACTGCATGGTTCAAATTAAATCAATCTGATGAAAATGCAGTACAGTTTCTTTACACAGATATTCCTTATCATTATGTCTATGATAAAAAAGAAACTAAGTGGAAGCCACGCAAAAAAGGTGGTGAAAAATAATTTCAAGACTCTATACAGTAAGCATAAAAGATATTGAGAGATTTTATCTCCGTCTTCTTCTACTCCATGTGATAGGAGCTAAATGTTTTGAAGATTTGAGAATTGTAAATGGAGTTCTTTATGAGACGTTTAAGGATGCAGCAATTGCAAGAAATTTGGTAGAAGCTGATGATCTTTGGGGAAAAACGCTAGAGGAAGCAACAGAATCGAATATGCCTGCACAACTTCGAGAACTATTTGCCTACATTTGTATCTTTGAAACTATAACAGATGTATCATCTATTTGGAATAAATACAAAGATTTCATGATTGAGGACTTTGTACATAATAATGTTGTCAATCCTGAAAATATGGCTTTAAACCATGTACAAGAAATTTTGATAAATAATGGAAGTAGCTGTGAAAACTTCCAACTGCCAAATCCAACTCCAGTAAATATTTACGTAACAGAGTATAATGTGGATGAAGAAAGAATACGTGGTGATTATTTATTATCGACACTAAATGCTGAGCAAAAGCATGTGTACGATATAGTCATGCGAGCAATTGAAAAGGAAAATGAATCTCAGCGGTTATTTTTTATTGACGGGTTTGTAGGAAGTGGTAAAACCTATCTTATTTAACATATTTCTGAGTGTTATTCGAGGAAGAAACGAGATAATTCTTCCATGTGCTTCAACTGGAATTGCAGCCACACTTCTGAAAGGAGGAAGAACCTATCACTCCCTGTTCAAGCTTTCAATCCCAATTGATGATGGAGCTAAATCTAATATCAGAGGAAATTCTCAAGCTGCACGAGAACTGATCAATACCAAATTAATCATATGGGATGAAGTGAGCATGACTGTTGGACATGCCTTAACAGCAGTAGATAAACTCTTCAAGGATTTGATGAAGAATCCTCGACCATTTGGAGGAAAAGTAATTTTATTTGCAGGAGATTTCAGACAAAATCTTCCCGTAGTGCCACATGCACATAAAGCAGCCATAATTGAGTCAACTGTAAAATATAACCATATATGGAGGAATGTAACTCAGGTTAAACTAAAGGAAAATATGAGAACTGCGGATGAAAAGGAATTTGCAAATTGGCTAATGCAACTCGGAGATGGTAAATTGTCCAATACGGATGGACTACATCTCGATACAATTGAAATACCTCAAGATTTTATATCAAAAGAATCAATTATTACTGAGATTTTTGGTGATAGAATCACCAAGGAACAGATCAGAGATAATCCAGATTGAGCGATCCTTTGTTCTAAGAATGAGGATACATTCAAAATTAATGACGAAATCCTTCGTCTAATGGAAGGATAAGAAAAGGAATACCTCTCAATTGATTCTATTATAAGTGATGATCCACAGGAACAATTGAATTTTCCGACTGAGTTTTTAAACTCTGTGACACCTTCTGGGATGCCAGTTCATCAACTTAAAATAAAAGTCAATGCAACAATTATTATATTAAGGAATTTAAATACTAAGAAAGGACTCTGTAATGGCACAAGATTTATTGTAACTTATTTGAAACCTAATCTTATTTATGCGGAGGTTCTAACTGGTCCTTCCCAAGGTCAGATTGTCTTCATCCCAAGGATTGATTTTCTATCAAATGATACGGAAATTCCATTCAAGCTTAAACAAAGACAGTTTCCTATTCGAGTGTCATTTGCTATGACAATAAATAAATCTCAAGGACAAACTTTACAAAAAGTTGGAATTTATTTGCCACATCCCGTATTTGCTCATGGTCAACTATATGTAGCATTTTCTAGAGCAACCAAAAGGGATTGTGTCAAAATTAAAATTGATGAATTCAGCAATCAAGGACAACTCAATAAAGGAAATCCAAAATCTTTTACAACAAATGTTGTATACAGAGAGATAAATTGAAGAATTTTAAAATTGTATAAGAGATAATAATAGCGGGTCAGCGTTGAATAATTTAGCCGTCAAAAAGAAACTGATGAATAAATGATAAAATATTATATGCCAAGTAAAATATTTATTACATTTACAATATTTAAATAAATGCTTAAAGCAACAAAAAGGATAAGTGTCAAAGTTAAGATTGATGAATTCAGTGAAAATGAAAATCTTATTTAAGGAAATCCAATATCTTTTACAACAAATGTCCTGTACAGAGAGAGGTTTTGTAAATTGAAAAATAAAAAAAATTGTATGAGAGCTAATAATAGCGGGTCAGCGGTGGGAACGTCAGCCGTCAAAGAAAAAATAACGGTGATTAATAATAAAAGATAAAAAAAATATTATATGTTAAGTAAATAGCTTGATCGAAAGCTTTGAGGCCCGCGCTTTGCGCGGGCCGAAACGCTAGTAAATTTATAAATATCAAGATATATGGTAATAATGAAAGTAAAGTTGAAGTCGGCTAACAGTGGAATGAACTATACACCAAAGTATTTATTTTATAATAATACAGAGGAAATTGTCATTCTTCCTTTCGTTGAAAAATTTTTGTTTGGAAATAATTTAGAACGTGGAATTTATACTTTATATGTGAAAGTTTCAAACTTAATACCTGAACACTCGGGAGAGTTTTTGCACACTTGGTACACAAATGAAAAAGGATATAAAATATGAGTAAATATTAAAGTATATTAAAAATAAGCTGTTATATATATATATATATATATATATATATATATATATATATATATATATATTTATATTGTATATGTATAATAAACATTACGTAAATGTAATTAATGTTTATATAAATATTAAAACTGAGTAATATAAGAGCCAATTTAATGTTGAATACATTTACAATATAATTAGAAACAATCAAGAAAATAATTGAGAACAATATGTAAGTAATAAATTGTATAAATGAATGATAAATATAGAAAAAATTATTCTAAATGTTAATGCTATATCATTGGATGCTCTATAAATAATCGGTGCTTTACAGTTGTAGTTGTTGGTATACGTGTTGTAGTTGGACCCCTAACAATTCAATTTTTTGTATTGTTTTAATTTTTAATGATAAAAAAATTAAAGTTCTTATTATTGTAATTATAATAATATAATTAAAAATATATAAATAAATAGAAAATTTTTAAAGTCCCGAAAATGTTTCTATTCGATATTGGCCAATCGCGTAACATTGTGCCCTTCTGTGTTTTCTTGCTAGAAAGTTCCCTAGATCGCACGACTCTTCTATTATTTATCCCATCCAGGACTCCATTAATTATTATTATTTTCTTTTACTCAAATCATGTATCATAAATGATTATTATTAGTTTTTATAACAAAAAAGATTCTGCATCTATCTTTTAAATATAACAAAAGGTGGATAATCCATATAAGTTCTCCAGGAAACTTCACAACCGTACCAAACGATTCCGCCCCTTCAGCGGAATGCACACAGTTTTTTGTTTCTCAAGGCAAATAATGAATCAACAAACGTTTTAATTAGTTTATCCGTGACCAACAAACGATTGCGCATCGATTGAACCGTTTTTTAAACGAAAATAATAAAAAATCTATATTCCTCCAGCTAACTTCATGCAAAATTTTGTTTCTGTATTTAAAAAAAATATTAACCAACAAAAGTTGTAATTAGGCCAACAATCATCAACAAACGATACGCCAAAAAAATTAAAAAAGTAAAAGTTGACCGGCCAACTTTACGGAGCCAGAACGTTAAATTAAAAAAATTATCATTGAAATAAAATAATGTTATGAAGTTTAACACATATGTAACACAACTTATTGGAATTTCTTTTTTTTTTTTTTTTGTGATAATCATAGTTGTAATTAAAAACATATCAGTAAATAAAAGCATAATCCCAAAATTATAAGGACTTCAACGTATTAAATTGAAATATATCATGAATATATCACACACTTCTGTATTACATATTTTAGTATCTGAAGTTCATTTTTATCAAATATCGCACTTTCACTTGAGCCACGTCGTATACAATGTACTCATTGTATAATAAATCTGACTTTTTATTATGAGTTGCAGGTTTTCCCATTCCATAAGGCACTTCAATATCGTCGTCGAGTTTATAGATATCTTGAGGATCAGGCTCCGTTTGACCACGACCTAGCGTGGAATGTTTACCTTCCGGTAATTTCTCGATGTAATCCGCTTTATATCTCTCGTACATATTGCCTAGGGCGACTTCGCATAGCAGCAATAAATCGATTGGACTTTTTCTATGTGTGCAGCAATAATTTGCAGACTTCGACACCATATCGGCGAAGTATATACCTTTGCCGAACATGTAACCGGTAACGGGCACTTCCGGTGGCGCGATACACAAATCTTGCGATAATATTCCCGCGAAATTCGTAGTCCTGGATCCGTGCCAGAGCAACTTTCGATTGGGCAATTTCTTGAAGGGCTTGAACCTCTCTTCCTCTCCTTGTCTCTTAACGACAAACACTTCCTCGATCTCGAGCTTGTATTGTATATGAGTAGCTGCGTGAGTGTTTTGGACATATTTCTCGATCATCTTGAATTCTTCGCTCGTCTTATCCAACACGTCGATATTTGTCTTTAATTGTTTGTAATGACTATCGAGTGGATTCTGCTTCTCGTCGGTCTTATCACGCAAAAGATTGTACGCGATCTCCATTTCGAGCAATGCGTCCAGCATGTCGCATTTGTTTTTAATCTCATCTGATGTCTCGTGAATTTTCGGCTCGGAAATGCCAAAATTGTGAGGTATCAGCGTGTAGAATTTATTCGAATCATTGATTAGTGTGGTATAATCTATATTACTCTTTTTCAATATCTCTTGTAGTTCTGTTAGAACTGCGTAACTTTCTCAATCTGTTTCTTAGATAATTTCCCGAGCGGCATTTTATCCATGTCTATCTCAAACTCAAACATAACTTTCTTCATTTTAGCTACATCAAAAATCAGGCGCATGAGATCTTGAACCGGTTTCTACAAATTACTCTTGATGTCCAAATCTAAAGAAGCAATCTCCTCATCTCCATGATCTACTGAATACTTCTGTGGCATCTTAACAAAGTGCTGCCTGTTCCTCCATTGATTACCAGTTTTTCTCTCAAACAACGACTCAAACTGCTTTATACAATCTTTCAAAGACATTGGTTCTATTTTTTTATCGCCAATCGTGGTACCGATCCGGTCCCAACTTCTAAACAAATGATACTTTTTGAGTTCGTCATGTTTCAAAATTTGCAACTTGTAATAACTGTTCTTGTTCGATGGTATATCTGTCCGGCTTAATGTTGCAGTGTATTTATCTTTCCCCTTTTGATAGATATGTGCACAGTTTTCCAAGCCACTATCGGGATCAACAACTCCGCCGTCTTTTACCTTTACCATCACCTTACCAGAACTTGATTTCTCAAATTTTTCTTGTATTTTTGGTCCATCTACTTCATCTTTAACAGAACTCGACGATGACGGTGCTGTCTTAAACACTCGTTTCTTCACCTTGGACTTGTGACTAAACAGATTAGAAGTACTGTAAATCATATTTTCATCATATTTATCAATATTTCAATGAAAAGAAAGAAAAAGTTTAAAGTACCATATCCTTTATTATCTAATAAAACAAAAACTTACTTAATTGGAAATTCATTCTTCATATCACGTATTTCGCACTTTTTTCTTTTTGGATTTGGTGTAACATAGTCGCATTTAGTCCATTTTGTTATATTACCGGTGCATTTATAACCCGTACCAGAATGATATATAAGTTGTCCTTTGCATTTTGGACAAGGTTCTAGAGCTCCAAAGTACAGTATATCGGATAAAAGATTTAAGATCTGTAAATAAAATTTGATTAATGAAACAAATAAAGCTATAAACAATAAATAAACATTTTCTGCAATATATAATTCAAATTTGCAAAATATTTCTTGAATAACACAATGATGCAAATACATATCACACAAAGTACTTACATTTGAAGTGCCCGTTGGAATTTCCTGATGATTTATTTTCAATAATGCAATCAATTCATTTTTTTTAAGATCTGATATTTTATCTTTTATAGCGTACAGCTCTTTATTTTGCTTTTCCAGCAACTCTGCATCCTCTACATCTTCTGGGTCCATTTTAATCTTTTTAGAAAGTGGTGGCATTTCACCTTGAGTCATTTTCGTCAGCGCTGTCTTGAGACTGTTTCTATCTTCTTCTGAAAACTCTTTGGCACCTGGAAGCTCATCTCCACCTCCGTAATATCCTAAATCTGCATTAAGAGATTCTTTTATAAAAAAAAGGTGATGAAATAAACTGTAAAATTATAGATTTTGCTCAAAATATATACCAACCAATTTCTTTCCGAATTTTTTCCTGATCTTTATGGCGAATTTCATCAAAGCAAGCTATGTCAACAGTAGATTTTGGTCTTTGATTTAAAAAGAAACATTTGAAATGATCTAGCCATGGCTCCATCATGAACAGAGCTCTAAAAATGAAAACAATATTTCTATGGTAATATTAGATTCACTTTTTTAGTCTTCTTATAAAATTGGTAAGAAATGCTTAAGTTTGCCGCTAATCGCGATTATTATCGCGTTATCGCGTTATTCTGAACGTGATTGGTCGTATCGAAGGTACCTCTTTTTATTGCTACAATAAAGTATTGAATACTTTGTTCAGAATTGATGAAAAATATACAAATTTCTATTTAATATTATAATTAATAAATTATAACATAAATTCCCATATAATTAAATTAGTTGTTTATCAAGCAATAAATTCGTTTCAAGTGTTTTTAGTTGTTGTAAATTATTGAGTATTCAGGTTAGTTTTGATAAAAAATATATTATTATTTGTGTGAAACATTATTAATATTTAACATAATATTAACTTTGTTTTTTATAATAAAGCAACTATAATCATAAATATTAATTTTGTTGTCATAATTGAATATGACAGTAAAATATTGATAATTTTTTATAAGTAAAAATTTAAATTTAAATTTGTTTTTATTTGAATTTTATTTTTATTTGCATTTTTATTTGTACTTTTATTTGTATTTTTAATTATATTTTTATTTCTTTATTTTTTCTAAGTAAAAATTTATATTTAAATTTGTATTTTTTTATTGGAATTTGTAATAACTAATAGGAACATAATTCTTTATTTGAATTAATAAACGTATTATTTATTCAAGAAAAGCTAATAATGTTGAAGTTCCACTGAGATGTGTAGTAGATTTAAACGCGAATATAGTAAAAGATACAATAAAATATTGAATCACAAAAAATCTTTAGAATAGAAAAAATACACCAAGTATAAAAAAATTCGGGGGGATCTCGTTAGCTTACATTCCCGATTGCCAACTGCTTCGTTTGCGCACAAATTTTTGCCGACAGCTCCGTTTGTCGACATTCCCGATTGCCTACAGAGCGATTGCCTACAAGCATTATTGCACACATGAAATGCGCACATACACATTGCACACATGACATTATTGCGCACATACACATTGCACACACGACATTATTGCGCACATACACATTGCGCACATGACATTATTGCGCACTTACACATTGCACGGGAGCGTCCTGTTTGACCACGTTGCTTTTGACCACAGCCAATTATATTGACCGGTGTATAGGGTTTTTTACTAGGTCTACCTATCAGAGGGTTCTGTGGTCAAAAGCAACGTGGTTAATCGAATCCCACTCCATTGCACACATGACATTATTGCGCACATACACATTGCACACATGACTTTATTGCGCACATACACATTGCACATATAAAATAAGAAAATTATATTAGCACTTTGACACATGTCTTTGTTGCGCCCTGTACGCATTGTACGGATAATTAAAATCTTCGACTAAAATTGAAGACTGTGAGTGAGTCCCAATTGCGCACATTAAGAATCGGGGTTATTTCCACGACGATATTTCCCGATCGAACATAGATCGGATTGAACAAAGTTCCACATGGGTTTACGAGGTCTATCCATATCGACAGGTGCTTTCAGTATGTAACGAGGTCAATGATTGCATAATTACACATAGGTTTGCAACTTTTCGCACTGTGTCCGATCTACGTTCATTACGAATCGGACACGACGATATTTCCCGATCGGACATAGATCCGATTGAACAAAGTTCCACATGGGTTTGCGAGGTCTACCCATATCGACAGGTGCTTTCAGTATGTAACGAGGTCAATAATTGCATAATTACACATAGGTTTGCAACTTTCCACACTGTGTCCGATCTGCGATTTTAGTCGAAGATTTTTATTATGTGTACAAGGTGTATGAGCGCAAAGTCATGTAAGCTAAGTGCTCATATAATTTTCTTATTTTATGTGTGCAATATGTGTATGTGTGCAATGTGTATGGTCGCAATAAAGTCATGTGTGCAATGTGTATGTGTGCAATAAAGTCATGTGTGCAATGTGTATGTGCGCAATAATGTCATGTGTGCAATTAGTATGTGTGCAATAATGTCGTGTGTGTAATGTGTATGTGCGCATTTTATGTGTGCAATAATGCTTGTAGGCAATCGCTCTGTAGGCAATCGGGAATGTCGGCAAACGAAGCTGTCGGCAAAAATTTGTGCGCAAACAAAGCACTTGGCAATCGGGAATGTAGGCTAACGGAGCCCTCTCAATAATGGATAAAAAATGCTGATTTTTAC